>BSBK01000440.1:2005000-2430000 GCA_027943335.1 Chamaecyparis obtusa | reverse complement strand
AAGTGAAATGTGGAGGTTGTTTTAATGATTACAATTTCGATGAAGGAACCAACAACTCTCGACTCTGAGATAATGATGCTAGCACATGTGTTAGGTGATGAGATTTGAGGGGATGATTTTGAGATAAGGATTGCATATCGTACTTGTCTTTAAGAAATTAATTGGCACTTCATTTTTTGGAAGGACAAGAAGAATGTAAGGGTTTTCCTTATAGTTGTAGAGAAGAAATTTTAGTGTTAGTTTGCAGACATGGAGACTTCTTTTTCTGTTGACAACAATAAGCAACATAAAGCATTTAGAGGGCCTGTTAGTAAGGAAAGGATGCTAGGGATGCTAAATTTAAAGGATGACAATTTAGCAGAGCCTATTATCGAGGTTCTTGGAAGCCAATTTCAAGAGAGAAAACATAAATGGAGAGTAAATATTGATGTTATCTCGATGATCATTGCTTGGGCTTTGGAGTTAGGAGAACCAGAAAAGGAGGTAAATTGAGTAATTAGGTTGTTGTTTGATAAAGATTTATTGTTAGGCCTGGATTCAATGCTTGAATGGGCTATCCCAGGCTTAGGTTCTGATTATCAAGAATGTTCTAAAAATGAAGACGAGGGTCGTGAATATGGTCTAGTTTTATTTCTATGCTGGTGGGGAAAGGTGGATAAAAAATTTTATCTGAAGAACATTGCATGCAAATGGGAGAATCTAAAGAGAAAATTGGAGGAGGTCATGGTCAGGGATGAGGAAAAAAATAGAGTTTTTCATGTAAAAGTTCCTAAGAAGAAGAGGGGTCTAAGGAGAAGATGGAGGGAGAAGAATGAATGATTTTTCTTAAAGAAATCTATAAATTTTGAATTGTTTCTTAATCTAAAGAATAGCTTGAAACCCATTAGAGCCTTTTCAATTTTTTTGCATGTTGGACGCAAATGATGGAATGAGTTAACAGATGGCTGATTTTATAATATAGGAGTTATATGAAGTTTATGAAAGCTAAAGGATGAAGTGATGGAATATAGGAATGCAAAGGTAGAGCAAACAAAAGATGAAAATTTGGAGAAGATGGAAAGGTTTTTGTTTTTTGCTTGTAGGAAATAATGTTGAATCAGAGTGATTTGGAGTGGATGCTACCAATGTGGATCGTGGGCCTGATATTTTCATTAAAGCATGGTTTTATCTTTGTTATTTTTACAGATATAAATCTCATCCAGTCTGTAAACTTTAAGAACCTTGGTTTGTTTATTTGATTGTAAAAGCTGATAAAGACTTTGAAGGTTTGTAGATAAGCTAGAGTAGGATGTAAGTCTTTTGAAGTTCTATGAACTCTTTGGATGGTTGATGTAATCTTTTACGAATTATAATAAAATTACCTATTATAGATAATAATAAAAAACTCAATAAAATTGAATTAGAAATTTAAGTTAAAAGTTGAGTTAAGGCTTATCAAGTGAAAAGTGCATATTATTATTATTAGAATAATAATTAATCAATGCAAAAGGGGTTTGATAAAAATAAAGTCAAGAGTTAAGTTCTTATTTTTTGGTTTGCATGTTTTAGAAACCCTAGGTGGAATAGGTTTTCTATATTAGAGGGTTCTGGGTTATTATGTCATTACGTTTATTAGGTTTTGGAGAATCGTGATGCTTGGAAGTTAAAGAATTATTTTAAAGCTTGGATTTTGGAGCTTTTGATTTGGCCTTAGTTGTTTTTCAGATCAGTTGGTAAATTTTTAGGTAGGGTTTGAAAACCCATGTTAAACTTTCTTTCGAAAAGATTGCCAACTTTGTGATTGTTAGTTCGTGTTTGGATTGATTGTTGAAATTGTGATTCTATCACTATTGTTTGATTTTCCATTATTTTTGTTTGGATTGATTATTGAAATTTTGTGTGAAAATTTCTTTGAAAACCTAGAATAGAAAACCAATATTTTCAAATTTGAGAAAATTATATTTGTTTTGGATCAATTAAATCCATAAGGTTTTGTTGGAGGTAAAACAATTGGGGAAAAATTAGGAATATTTATTGAATTCTAAAATTGTAGAAATGAACGAATTCGCCTTTAAGAAACTAGTTAAATAATAGGTTTGGGAAAAATGTTATCTTTTCAAAAATTAGTATATGGTTGTCAATATATTTGCCATCAAAATCTATTGGAAAAAAATAAAAATAAAAATAAAAAGGTTAAATAGGTTATATTGTTATTAATTAATATTTTAATTAAGTTAAGAATGCTAATTAATATAAATTAATGAAGTGATGGATTATGATGAGTTTTGTTTATGGTTAATTGTGTTTTTCTTTTAAAAGTATGAAATTGTGATTTGTTAGATTATTGTCTAATCCTAGTTGTATCTTTTTTTTGTCTATTTGGGAAAATAAAGTTGACTTCAGGATCATGTATTTTAGAGGCTTTTGGGCACTTTTGTTTTACATGATATTCTTTGTTTGGTAATTATTTTGATCTTATTTTGGAATTGATCTTTTAAGTGACTTGTGATCACCTTGTGATTATGTTTTGGTTATTACGTGGTATGAAGGTTGTCATGTATAGTTGTGATTTGTTACATATTTCACATGGGGAAATATGGTCTCGATCTTTGTTATCAATCTTGTCCTACTAAAACTTATGATTTTGAAGAGTACTTTGAGAGTATGTGTTGATATTATAGCAATATGAGAACCAATGTGTTCATGTTTTACTAAGGAACTGATTTGAGGAACATTATTATCTTTTGGATGTTATTTGGTTTTTGAGCCTAGGTAGGTTAACTAAGTGTATAGATGGGGAGTGGCTTGCAATAGGCATTGGGGCCTGTAAGTGGTTGTTAGGATAAATTATTTCAAGTGACTTAATAAAGTGATAACTTAAATACATTGAGAGTTTTAAAATGAATTAATAAGATGTTTTGTGTTCCTCACCTTGATTGCTAGTACAGGTTAGGATGGAGTGTGAGATGATGGTTGTTGCCTGCATGGACTTGGATATAGAATAGTTGGTACCTTGGCTATATGAAAGGATTACTGATACCACACAGAGTCACTAGAGCCTCGGGGTCTAGAAAGATTACCAGGATAACTCTAGAGTTGACTTATGTGATGACACTTCCCCATATGCATCTTAGGTTACCTACATGTGTTGGTTGCCTCTGGTTGAGTATTTGTTAACTTTGTAGTTGGTGTTGTACCTTTTTTAGATAGAGATATTTTAGGATCCCTTGCTTAGTTTGTATCATTTTTTAATTGTGGTATTTGGTATCCGAGTGGGGTTTGTTGTTATCTCCTCATCACAATGGGAGTGGACCTTTGGTTCCACATGGTCAGGTGGTATTGATTCTTTTACTATTTGAGATTATAATGTTCATGTACCAATGTTGGATGATCCTTTTTGCAATATTACTTATTGTTCATCATTATTGGAGACTTTCTCTTATCTTTCTTATGTTGTATATTGTACCATGTATCAGTGTATTAGTTGTGATACTTTTGGGATGATGTATTGTTCTTCATACTTGGGTTGTTAGTACATACCCTACGACTTGTGCAGTGGATATTGTTTCATTGTGTATACTTTATGGTAGCAGTTGTATCTATGTATTCACTTAGGTGAAGATGTACTTGATATTCATCTATGAATTTGAGATTTTGTACTTATAATTTATCTTTATAATTAATTAATGTATATGTAATTCTACATCATGGAACCCTTGGGCTTTGAAATCAGTGAGTGAGTTATCTTTGTGAGTATGTGGTGTAGAGAACCTAAAGGACCAAGGAACACTATCAAGGTCACATGGAGGAGCCATAAGGGCATATGGTCAAATGAGACCTATAAAGTCATTTCATGATGTAACTATGACTAATAAGGTCATTTTGAATGAATATTGGTTCATGTTGGTCAAATTGTCAAATATTGCTCTATTGAGAGAACAAGGCCTAAAACGCTAAATGTAGGGACTAAATGGGATAGGTCAAGAGTTTAGTTGATAATTTATGTTATTAAGGTCTCTAAGAGACCACTTGAATGTAATAAGAAAAATATTCAAATATTAGATCCCAAAAGAAAATGTAAGTTGGCAAGTTAACAACTTTATTGTTAAGTTGACAACATATAGATTAGGGAACCAACCAACCAAGAGTTGGTTTTGGGATAGTTTAAAGGGATGGTTTTTCATTTTTATGGGTGGATAATGGTTTATAAATGTTGGGAAAGCCCGAGCATGAAGCAGAGAATTGGATGTATGAAGTTTTCTATTAATAAAGTTAAAGGTTCTATGCACATTTATGTATTTGACAGTTAATTATGTTGTTTTCAGCATTCATTTTTAGTCCATATGTTATTGATTTTAATTTAAATTGTTTTCATATGTCAAGGCATTGAATCAAGAACATTTTGGTATTTGTAGTAGTCAAATTCATTAAATTTTGAAAGAGATATTCTTATTTGATTGGAAACGGTTAAAACCCTTATTAGGGTATATAATGATTGCTCAAGACGTAATATATTGTGTGTTTGTGATGATAAAGACGTTTGACATGGATATGGGGAAAGATGTATTTTATATTCTTCAAAAATTGCAGGGAACCATGTTTTAGGTGGCATGTGTTTTGAATGGAGGAAGATAGTAGTTGTTGAAGGAGGAATGAATGTCTTAGGAAAAACAATCTCGGTGGGGGGGGGGGGGGGGGGGTGCAATATATCAATAGTTAACTATTGGATATCACTACATTTTTAATTTTTTGTTGTGAGGCACATTTATTAGACTCTCATAGGAGTGATTGGAGAAATTTTATCGGGTTCAAAAGTTATTGATCTCTGAGTATGGGTCTATCAAAGAGGACCAGTAAGTTCTTGTTTTGATAGTAAGGGGTGATAAACAAAGTTATTGGTTGGGACTTGAGTGTGAGTCTATTGATGTGAGTTAGGAAGGTGTGAGAATAGTCCTGAGTGTTTGTAAGAGTTTAAGTTCCTTTGTTTTGGGAATTTAACAACTAAAGAGTCTATGTGTGATGTCCATACAATTAGGACAATGGGTTTATGAATACAAGAGCACGATCAATATTTGGAATTTGAATAAGAGATTGGTATGGTTGATAAAGTATAGGATGAGTGTTTTGTGTTTTTTGGAGTCAATGGGATGTGAGATTCCTAGAGTGATTTTTTATTACTAATTAGGACTTTGGGTAAGGTTGAAGGTTGAAGGTTGAAGGATGCTTTGCATCATAGGAGGATGCTCTGCATCAGTATGTATTGTCTTATGTTATATTCCTTTCGCATTGTTATTCAAATTATTGATTGTAAACTCTTATTCTATAAACTTATTAACATGTTTTAGGTTAATTTCTCATGGGTTCCTTGGTGGGGCTTACATCCACAAATAATTGGAAAGGGTTACATCATGAACCCTTGGTGAAAGGAATCAAATTTATGACTACTATCCTCATTTGTAGATGCAAAAATGTTATGAAAATTATAGGAGGCTTAACAATGTGTTCATAGGAAGGATGGCTCATGAACTAAAAGGAGATGTTAATAAATGAATGTTTGATGAGGCTATGCAATTAATGAATACTTACGATAATTACTTTATTTAATTATCTAGATTTACTTATATCAAGGTTGGAGGCTTTGAAGGGGAACCAATAAAATTGCCTTGGTATGCTTTGGATCATTTTGTGTTAATTGGACTTTGCAGGAAGTTGTCTCACATTGATAAGAAATTTTTGTAAAGACATAAATTAGGCATCTCTTTTCTTGTTGAACTTGGTCACTATATATGCAAATTAGTTTCACATGCTTTGAACTTAGAAGTGGATCTAATAAATTTTAATCTACAACATTATAGAGTAGACCTAAATTTGACAGTAAAGGTTTTTCTAAAGCTCACCTAAAATTTGGGGAAGAATTTTTACATTTCCCCAAATGGAAGATTTTTGGGAAGACTGCTTGGATAAATTTGAATTTAGGAAAAGACTATGAGCTAGGTTCTCTTTGAGGAAAATAGTCACTCTCAAATTAAAGATGAATATTACTGGGATAAAGGATGATGAAAAATATATAATTTATCCTTGGTATAACAAACAGGTGTAGAAACAACCTAACCTTGCAATTGATTGAGAAGAGACTGAAAATGATCATATTGAAAGCTAAACCTTCCTAGTGATAAGGAAAATAGAGAAATGGCATAGCCTCATTTGAACCTATTGATATTTGTGTTATAGGTTCCTCAACGGAAAAAAATATAGAGTGGTCTACTACCAAGAAGTCAAAGGAAATCTCTATAAACAATTCACCTGCTCATGCTACCAGGTGAAGGAGCTAGAACAAAGAGAAGAAAAGTCTTGTTGAAAAGGTATTTGTGGATTTGGATACCATAGAGGATATTGATAACACAATGAGTGACCAAATCTCTAATGTGCCCATGGTAGAAAGAACCAATGCAAAACTTTTTTTTGGGTTGAAATAGTTCATTTCATGAGACTATTGAAGATGGAAATTTCTAGGAGTTTACCCATGAGAGGGTTCCTTTGTTAAATGGAGGAATTAGGCCTATGTGGCAAACCAAAATCAACAATTTTAAAGGTTGATGTCTCAAAACAAGTGGGATTGATTTTGGGATATGTTTTATAACTTTCAAAAGGGTATTTGGATCTCTAGTTTGTTTTAGAGTTCTTTTGAGAAGATTTGGGGAAAAGTGTCATTTTCTGTCTGGTCAGGGCTATTAGAAAGAGTCCTTGGAATGACAATTTGATAGTAAGAAGCCAAACACTACAAGTTGTGAGTTTGAATGAAGGAAAATGGTGTTTGTAAGGTCTTGAGAACCTTAGGAAGATTGAGAACACTGTGCAAGGGAGTTGAGGGTGTTAGTTTGCTTTGTTTGGGTACAACCATGAAGTTAGAAGCTTGGATGTGAAGGTATGGAAGGAGAGTTTCAAGGTGTAGAGCCTAGGGTGGTAGAAGAGGACATAACCGACCTCTGATAGATATATAATATGTGGTATGTGCCTTGAATGAATCCTATATTGGACGATGAACAAAGTGTTGTGACAAAATAAAAGAGAGATCACACATTTTCCTATGAAGATTGTAAATCCATTCTTAGCCTCTGCATCACCTTTCTAGATAACTATATTAGTCTGGCTTATAGCCAAATAGATCTTGTGAGCCTTTAGAATAATGTTGGTATCTTGGAAATAATACATTTCCTTTTTGGTCCCACCGCCCATTGATGACTAAGTTTGATTTGAACTCTACCTTGGCAAGCATACGCAGTGGCAGTTGGAATTCCCTTTATCTTTGTTATCTTTCAATTAATTCCATAATGATGGCCTTGCAAGACAATTGATCCTTCGATTACTTTTTTGGCCACTAATAGAATTTGTATCTTAGTTGGCTCTACTGCTCGCAACTAGACGTACCTTTTCCTTTCCTTAGTGCACATTTATTTATACTATTCATTTGCCAGTTCTTTGTGGGTTGCGAGAGAAGGCAGGGACATAACTTTGCATCTCACGCTTACCTTACTTTCTATTCCTCCCATAAGATATTTTCCTTTTGCTATCTCATCTTCTTCTTTTTTGAGTTATCTTATTAGATCAAATTTCCACTAACTCAACTTAAAGTTTTGGGTCCCCGTTCTGTCCAACAGAAAATGAGGCATGTTGTGAAACCTCACAACAAGTCTTAACATAGCACTACCAATGCTTCTTGAAATGCCCATTGTTTGCTTCACTGTGACTTACCTACTACAAAAATAAAACAATTCATTTGTTGTGGAAATTTCAAGAGAAATCCTAAATTGCAGAGTAAAACACCATACACAAAACCCAAGACGAATGTCATTTCAACCAGTTGTATATGGGAGAAGCCAAACAAATGTCATTTCTCCTAGTTGTATCCAACTTGTCAATGACCATTACAGAAAAGCCAACAACATTCTCCATGCCAAAAAGTTGCCTCTTTCTGGACAATTGTCTCACACCCAATAAATTGTTTAATGAGGGCAAAACATTATCCAATTCCACCCTCATCAGATAACTTACCAGACATAAAAGCCTAAATAGATAGCCTATTAGCTAAAAATCAAATTAATATATACTACATAAAATTTATATAAATTACATCTTTCTTACACAACAATCCCTTAATAAACTTTTACAAATAAGCCTTATATAATTAAATTAATGTTTCTCTTATGGTGGCCTAAAAAAACCCAAACTTAACAAAGTTTCTAGCATTTTTCAAGAACCCAAACTAAAATTTATAATAAATTAGGAAATTATGAAGAAATTATAAGCACCTAAGCCACATCTAAACCCTGGAGTTTGAAGTGAGATCAAGAAGAAGTTGCACAGCATTCGTCTATAATTCTCGTAGGTCCCCTAACATTCCTCGTCTGCTTTAAACGTCTTTCCAGCTTTGTGGGTATCGCAAAACCACATTTCCACAGCAATGTCAATAGCAGGATTGGATTCCATGATGGACCGTAAGTATTTTTTATCCATTTCTTTCAATAGTACAGAGTGGACATCTACTGTTTCCATTTTGGGTTTGCACTTCATTTTTAAAAAAATATTAATCTGTCTGTCAAATTTTTTAGAGGCCATCTCCGTCATTACGAACGATGGACGTAACATAGTGGTATGTATGTGTATATGCTTTCTGGGTTTTGCTCTGTTCGGGTTCTTCTGTTAAAAAGATGATTCAAATAAGTATTTTGTATTTATGGTTGAGAATTGAAAGTACTTTATGTGCAGGGTATTTTGAGGGGCTTTGACCAGGCCACAAATCTTATTCTTGATGAATCGCATGAACGAGTTTACTCCACTACGGTAAGCTGCTACCTGTCGTATATATCAGTAGCCTCTTAATTTATTCTCAGTAAATTCAAGCCAGGTTCAAGTTTTGAGATCTGGCCCACTTGAATGAGCCCAACAGAGATATGAACCTAGGTCATTTTCTTACTATTCCCAATTAGAACTCCGACTCATTTCTTTGAAGAGTGGGTTCAACTAATTTTCCACTCGGTCCCCTTGTGGTGAATGGGAAAATACTGGAATAGGTCGTTGATTGGGAATATAACACTGAGATGGGAACAGGGACATAGATATAAGGGGTGGGGTTGGGAACCTAAAGAACATGGTTGAATCCGGTGATAGATTCAATGATGTGTGCCATTTCTAATACTCCCTATCCATATTTCCACTTTTCACATCTTCTATGTGACACGATCTACCAGTCAAATGCCACATTACCACACTGTGGATATTTGATCGAGAGTAACTCTTTCCTGGAATGCATCCCTTTACCATTACACCACGTTCGTTTGTATTGTTTTTGTTATTATTGAGTTTTCTTGAGAATTTCAGAGATTTGTGTATAGCACATGCATATGGGATGTTAAACCCTAAACCCCGACCCCTAACTAGTTCTATAAACTTTTATTGATCCTGTCTTTGCATGAGCTGTTACTGAATTTTATTTATTTTCCAATTTAGGAGATCAATTTGATTTTAGTTAGACGCTATTCTGTTTCTTTTTCTTGAGTATTTTGCAATAGATTATATGAAGGACTTTAGAGGACAGACAATAATTTAACTGGTAATCCAAGTGAAAATAATTAACAAAAAGCTTGATGGAAACATGCACGTAGCAGTAATCTGTAAACAAGAGAATGACAAATGGAAAATTAAATCTCAGTACTGTAAAGCATAGATGAAAAACTCACCAAGGCCTGAAAAAAAGCTCAGGAAGAACTCGGACAGTTCTCGGCAAAAAACTCACAAACTTAAAAAATTGCTTAAATTTAATTATAAATGCATTCTTTTTGAAAATTCAATGAGAAGATGCATCCAATGAGTCAATAAATGAGAACACAAAAGAAACAAGCTCAGTCTAGATATATTTAAATGCAAAGTGGGTACAAAATTGCATTCTCATGAAGAATGCTGATGGCTGGAAGCAAAATAGTAAATAGTTTCTATAAAACTAAAAGTAAATACATCATTACAATTACATCTTCCTCTTCCCAGCTCTGGTAAAAACTAAGGGAGAGGTAGAACTAGAGGGTCTAGTCCTAGAAGTCTACATTGGGCGTGATTGTGCCTCCTCGCTCAATATGGCCGACTCAGTTTGTGGCTTGTCCTCCATTCTGGGTGTAGCTCTGCCTCTAGCTTCTCCTAGCACTAGCAATGACTCCTCATCCTACTCATTCTCCTCAATGTCATCTAGTGTGAAACCAAATCCACCACCCTCCTCCTCCACAGCCAGCCTCTCCAAATCATTGACATCATCCTCTGTAAACAATGGAGGCTGCTCCTATGATGTCCAATCATTGTAAGGATCTATATCATCCAAATCAATTGGACCACCTGCTGCTTCCTGTGCTTTCCTTGTGCGCAACCAAAGATTATATTGCACAAAGACAAGGCCATTGAGGTGTTTTTGAGCTAACTTGTTCCTCTTCTTCGTGTGGAAATGAGAAATGAAATTCATTTGGGCTATTTTTTGCCTTTAAAGACTGCTATAAAACTGCGCCTGAGTTTTTAACTCGGACTCGTTGAGTTTTTGGCAAAAACTCGGTGAGAGTAAAAGTCGTAAAAACTTGCCAGGCCAAAAAACTTGGTGAGTTTTTGCAACTCGCCGAGTACTCTGCGAGTAGTCCATCTATGCTGTAAAGAATACTGCCGTGGTAAAGTGCAGATTAAACTAGTCAACGCAAGTTGTCAGCCCTAAATAAGAGAATGATTCATGGGAATTTAAATTTCAAATCTCCATATCTTAAAGAATGCTACTGTAGTATCCATCTTATGTTGGTGACTAAGAATGGATTAGAATACCTGTTTGTTTTTTCTTTATTGAAATGCCAATCTTCAAGCACTCTTAGCAGTGTGCCCAAACACAAGCATGCAGCTAGAAACTTTTCAAAAGATGCACAAAACATTCTTGAGTAGGTATAGTTCCTAACCTTCAGATAAATTGGTAAGATAATGCAAATAATTTGGTCCCTTGCAAATAATGCTTGGCTCACTAGTAATTGTATAACTGCTTAAAAACAGTATTAGGGGTTCTAATTATGAGGCAATAATTAGGGATGGACTTAGGAAGCCAGGATAAGCATTAGGTGGATTGTAGCATGAAACTTGAATTTTTAGTTGGTAAAAGGTTTTATGAAGCAATTCTATATCAAGGGATTTGTTTACGGCTTGCTTAGGGCTTAGTAGGTGTGTTCTTTAAATCTACAGATCAGTGAGTGAATTGATTCCATGCGTTATGATCTTCATGAGACTGAAACTATAAGAATGCTATAAAAAAAATTGACTACATGAATCAAGAGACTATTGAACAAAGGAGAATAATTGCAAATAAGGAGAACTGTAGGTTGTTAATAATAATTTACAGAAATTTTGTTGAAAATTTAGTGAACTATCTATTTAAAATTCCTTTTCAAATAGGATATCTATATCATTTTTCCTTTGATACGAGTACAAGAAGTAAAATACTGGTGAAGAGAAAAATGACATATTGGTGTGTGTATTTCATGCATTTGTTTAGAAAACAACCTTTCATGGTCAGGGAACAAGCTATGCTTTGCTATAAAAATGGAGATAATGTGCGTGGTGCTAATGAATCCCATGGAGAAATTATCTTATCCGAAAACAAAAGGAATATGAAAAGACCTTCCTAACAAATAGAAGAATGGAAGTCATAAAGTTAGTTTAACTTGACTGAATCATGTAAGGTTGCATTCAAGTCATAACAGGTACTTGCTATAATAGTTTTATAAGCGTGCTATTTGCACAAGAAAATTGATGCATCATTTTTTTTTCGAATAATCTGATTGCTGTGAAATTGCCATTCACTACCAAGCAACTGTTTACTTTTCATTCTTTGAATTGGTTTAGGCAGATTCTCAGGAACAAAAATTCAGTAGATAGTTTTAAAAATTATAGTGTTGAGCTAAGTGAGGTTGGGTTTTGTGTTATGGCGATAGAGGCAACATGGAGACTGTCATATTTATCAGGTTGAATAAAATCCGTCTTTGATTGGCTGAGTGAAGCTAGACAAAAAAATTTCTTGGTTCCTTTGCTACTTGTGCATGCTAATTCCCTTTATTTCTTCCATTCCATTTAATAAGGCTAAAGATGCCTTTGTCAAAACCTAGTTTTTTAATGAGTAACTATTAGATTCTGTGCTCAATGGTTTTATTTGTTTTCACTGGTCTTCTTGGGCAGGCAGGGGTAGAGCAACTTGTCTTGGGTTTGTATATCATCCGAGGAGATAATATGTATGCTACTTCAACCCATATGTTAGAGTGGGTGTCTCATTAAATTTGCATTGGTTGTACATTTGATGGCAGTTAGAGTCCCCACGTTGGTGGAATCTGTGCCTGTGCCCAATTTACATCCAGTTCAGGCTGGAAGTTCTTGTTAGAGTATTTTCATCCTTTCTTTGTCATTATTTAATTAAGATTAAGCATTGTGTTTGTGTCCAGTAGCGTTGTTGGAGAGTTGGATGAAGAGCTTGATTCGAACCTTGATTTATCAAAACTCAGAGCACATCCTCTAAAGCCTGTTGCTCATTAGTTAAGGTTTGAGACACCCTCCAGAGCTTTCCCTATTTATTCTAAAGGTGCACATCTTGGCAAATATGTGAAGTGCTTGTTGTCAATTCTTTTTCTAGTTACTTTACTTTACTTTCACGCTATGTATCAATAGGTTTTTCCAAATACTGATTGAACTGGTTTGGAAATATGCTACTCTTTGGGTTGCACCGTACAGGTGGGATCAAGATCTATTATTCATTTGTTATGTCTTCAGCAATTGGAAACAGAGAATCAATTCTTGATTTCAAGCTCATGATATAGAGTTGCTTGAGAGGAGATCTTAATTCTAATATGGAGCCTACCAGCTAGTCATGTAAAATGAATGGAGCTTTGAGCTCCAGTAGAAACATTTTTTATTATACGGAAGTTTCGGATTTCTTGACAGAGAGCTTAATGCTGGTTGGTGGTAGTTTTAAACAATTTCTTATATATGTTTTCTTTTGTCAGACCTCAATTTGAGGTTTGTGTTTTCTTCTGCTGTTACGCGTATTTACTTTCAAAACTCAAATTTGAACTTTAAGTTTCCTTCTACTAGTTGCTGTATATTTACATTTAAATTAAAATGGTTAATCTTTTGGTGCTCGTTGGGTTTAACAATTTTTCTTTTGCAGCTATATCTGTACAAATGTCAAACAAGGATAACGGAAATATATTCCAATGACAAACCAAAACGAGACATCAATATTGTAAACCTTTAATGCTGCACCTATGCATAGCTCACAACCACCATCCTTAGAATTTGCAAAATATTTTCCTTGTCTCTGTGATATCCTTAATGGCTAAACAATTCTCAACTTTCCATGCAAAGGTTGTCCTGTTCATGTTCCTTCCAGATTGATTTCCAGAGGCATTATATTCAACTTTATAATCTTTACAATTCTGCATTGTAGATATCTCCTTTAAAATAAGAAGCCTTGCAGAAAACCAGTGTCTTGCACCAAGAACCCTGATTCTTGGTCAAATAGGCTAGCTAGTATGGGTCACAAATTCATTGCAACCCCAATATTTAGCAGTCTTAGAATAACGGTATTGAGTTTCTTTTGTGTCTGATCTTTCTTTGAATTTTTTATTCATGACTGAAACAGTAGCTGAGAAAATGACTCCATTCGGTAGAATTATTATGCACATCTGTAACTTTGACAAACATTGAAAGCTGACAAGGGATTACCCTGATTGTCCAGAGACAATACTCTCAGTTCAATTTTATGTTCCAGACATGTTACAATCAAGACAAAATGACCAGCAATACAATTCCAACAGACCAACAAAACAACATAACCTTACTGTTCTGATTCAATTACAGCAAAGACAAAAAATCTCGGCAATCTAAAAACACTCAATTCAGCTCTGTTTATATAATCTTAACAAATCTTATAGAAAGACACCACTAAGCACATAAAACTAAATATAATTAAATATAGAACCATGTCTCTGACAATAATCTACCAGAACAGAAAGAAATAATTTAGGTCTATAATCTACAGCAACGTACATCAGATGTGAAAATCAATTTCATAAAAGGAAACGAATTTTCCTTTTTTAAGAAAATGAAGATGAATCAGTTTGCAATAAAAGGTGAATAAAGGTTAAATGCTATTGCAATAGTCCCTAAGCTTATGAGATAACACAATATGGTAACATCATTTGCAGGCCACCTCGTGGTTTCCAAGTCAGCATCATCTACTCTTGGCATAATGGCCAGTGATTTCCCTTGTCTTGATGATATCTTCTAATCTTATGGAATTTGTTAAGATTATGCTTGTAAATCTTATGTACTAATGTTGAATCTCCAAGCATTTTGGAACGGGTACGTGGATGCCTATGGTATTGAGAGATTAGTGTTTACTATTAATCTTCTTGTAACTTGGAATATTGGATGCCACTTATGAATTGTGAAGTAGTTTGACTTCATTTATATCAGTTGCTCATGCCTAGGTTATAAATGGGAGAATGGAGCATCTTGTGTTATGACTGGTGGGTTTGGTTTGGAAATGGGGTGCTATATTTGAGAGAGTATGTCCACTCTTCACATGGGTCAAAGATGTTATTATTGTTTACAATTCGTGGTGTATTGATTTTATATTTTTTAAGTAGAGGATTAGATCCCAGCACAATCTAGGTGTTTACAACATGGACTTTGCCAACTCAAGTGACCTTTGGCGGTATATAGAATATCATTGTAAGAGTGTTGAGTTTTTGCTAGACTATAGAAAGTTAAGATGTATAGATATAATACTTATTTTCAAACAATGTAAAGTTGTCCTTTCTTTCATGGATTTTCTTTTTTGAAAAGCGTCTCTAGATACATCTAGTGTTATATGTTTGTATTTACGAGTTTATTAAATTGTCATTGATGCTTTGCATGCTCATCGATGTTTTATTTCATATCTACAATTGATCACTTGTATTTTTAATCAAGTTAATTAGAACTATACACTTCATATTTATACTACCATTGTTGTTTTTTTTAACATTTGGTACTAGAGCTAACATTTTTGTTTAGAGAAGTCTGTCTTTTTGGAATGTTGAGTTTTTTTTTCCTTTTTTTAGTTGAGTATTTGAGTTTGTGGATTAGACTTGAGAAAAAATTATATGAAAATGAAGAGGAAAGCTTTGTTGTTTAACATTTGGATGCTTTTAATTTGATGATAAGTTAGCTAATTTAATTGATGTTATGCTAGAGGGGAGGATATTTGTATTTTATTACTTTGTTCTTTTTGTAAACTTGGGAGACTTTAAATGATGGGGAAATGGTACTTGAGGATAATCAATGCAATGTATAGATCTTAGCTCTTATCATAACATTGGAACACGAATAGGCCTAACTATTGTCCTCTTGGGAGAACTAGGCATTGGGATTATGTTCCTTTGATGCAAAAAATTGAGATAGTGAAGTGTGTAAGAGTGAACTAGGCTAGTGTTGTTTAACAAATTTGTCACCTAACTCTAGATTCTCTAGCCTACAAAGGTGACAATTGAAACTAACAATTGAGTCAAGTGTAATGATATTTTGCACCTACTCTTTGTGCCTTATTTACAAGGCACAACTACTTTCTAATAATATTCAAAAAATGCTCTATGCATGTTTTTAACCAAAAAGCAAATAAGGCAGAGCTTTTAACCAAAAACCTTTTAAACATTAAAAATCATAACAAAATTATAATTGAATAAACTACAAATATTCAATCTCAAAATACTAAGAATTATAAAATCCACAACATCATTGTTCCATTTGTCTGAAGCCAAAACATTCACAACAATGTGCATATGTAATTTTCATAAACCATCCAATAGATATGAAGTAAAGATAATCAAAATAACAAAGTATTCAACATAAGAATTAACAATCCATTTGTTAGGATTAGAAAATAGAAATCTAACAGTTACATGCAAATATAACTAATAATCCAAAGGAATAAAGCACATAGAAGTAGAACAAGAAGACACAAAGATTTAATGTGGTGCACTCAATCTTGGACTACGTTCACCAAAGAGTCCAATCTTATTATCTAGCAATTTCAAGTTGTTACAATCTACAATCCCTTGAAACTCAATACCGTCGGTGCAAGAAGCTATGAAATTCTCTATTTGAAAACCCTAATCCTAAGCCATTTTAACAAGACTTATGTCGATTAACAAGTTAACCCTAAAAATACTTGATGAGTCAACTTTGGAAAATGCTTGACAAGTTAACTCAAAATAGTTTGACGAGTTAACCCCACGATACATGGCGAGTGTACAGTATTTGCCCGATTAGTCACCACATACCAATACCATCAACCATAGCTCAAAGTTTATGATCCATGAAAGTGCATTTAGATTTCTTTTATTATTATCTATGAAAAAATAGTCAAGTATTTGGAAACCAGTGAAAGATCTTATTCATTGCCATCCAACATATATAAATATCTACCAAAGTAACTGTCTTGAAATTAACGGCCTCTTTAAATATAATTATTTCTGAAGCAACTTAAAAGTCATAGCATGATAGAAAATAATATAACGACCCTCAGAGCCAATAGTTTCTGGTGCCCAACCAGGAAAGAAATATAAAAACATCACTTAAACAAGATATAATTAATGATGAGACCCCTACTTCTCCGTCTGGTGCCTCTTCCAAAACATCATTCATGGGTGCTTCTTGTGTCGCTTGTGCCAACATCCTTGCCATATACGCCCTATTCGTGGAGATGATTAGTGTTATTGATTTGGCTTAGGGGTTTCTTGTGATATTAATCCGTAACTTGTGCTTACTCAATGCTCGATCTGCCTCAATAATTTTTCGACATGCATCATCAACTTCATTTTTAAAGGCTAGGAGATAAGATGACAGGTTCTTTAGAGTCTCCATTGTTTTATTGCTCACCTTTTCAGTAGACAGTTCCTCATCCATCCTTGACTTGAAACTCTAGGCTACATCTGTGCTCTTACGTAGTTTATGTCCATCTTCAAATACGTTTATCTCTAGAGTAGACAAGTGATGCTTTAGATCTTTTATGTCCTATCAAGATTGTGCCAGGGCTGCTCTTATCTGAGTGTCCAACTTGTCAATTATGGAGATTTTCCACTCAAGCATATCTACCCACATGGCAGATTCGTCCTTGTTCTCATTGTTGATTAATCCTTCATTAATTAAAAGGCTCAAGGGTAGCTTCGTAATCTCTTGTAGCTCATGAAAAATCATAAATAGATTATTTTTCTCCCTTTTCACATTTTGCAAATCTTTGTTCCAACTTTTCATCTTCTCTAATATTAGAGCATATGCACTCATACACTCTTCAATACATCGTATTCAATCAAACATAAGGTTATTGACCCAATTATCCAATGCCGAAGTAACAAACTAAATCCTGTTGATTTGTTTCAATTTAAATATTGGGGTCTAACCCCTCAATGAGAATGCTTATAGTTTGATTAGTGGGTTGGCCATTCATTTGCAATGTGGATTGAATAAAAGAAGTTAAAGTGTTGACATGTTTTTGCAACACTAAGTTCTTCTGCACCTCTAGTTTGACTCTTTGTGATGATGCACTCAAAGATATTTTGTGTGGTAGTGTGGAGAAGGAAAAAGTACACTGGCCTAGAGACTAATTAGAGTCTCAAGGGATGGACTATCTCCTTGTGCCACCTCACTTTGCTAGCTAGGGGTGCTAGGGAGCTCAAACATGATAGGAAGTCTTGCTTGGTTGTATTGAGATATTAAATGTGAATATTTTAATGTGACTTAATTAACTAAATGTAAATCAGATGTTATAATTAAAGCAAATGAACAACTAAAAATATTTTGATTACAAGAAATGAAAGAGCTGTGTAACAAACAAGTTTTGAGCTCCGCAAGCTCATTGTCTCAGACAACATTGTGAGTTCAGGACTATAGTGCGGAAGTCGGACACTAGTGCGACACATTAGCATCTTGTACGAACATGGTACATATGACTTAAGGCATAATGCAAAACTAGATAACAAAGAACTAGTCTAAGAATGTAAAACAAAGACGAATAACAGAATGATAAACTATGAATGCAAAATAGAAATAAATTGAAGAATGGGATGATAAATGACTTATACACAATGTAAATAATGAGAAGGATGGAATGAAACTTGATTACCTCAGTTGACAATGTGATCCTATCGAAGCTCACGAATCCACGAGAAACTAGTACATAAGAAAAAGAGAGAAAAGGGTTGGGTGGTTGTTCAGAGACTTGCCTCAGTCAAGTCCCTATTTTGGTGTTTTCAACTCCACAGTAGCCATATAGACATGATAAAACTGGTGATAGATAACCAAATAGATGAAGTAAAACAAGGTAAACAAGAAAGAGATACGATAGATAATATGCTCTAAGGACTCAAATGAAAGGTAAGAGGACTCCCCTAATGAGGAGAGTAGTCCAAAGGAGAATCGTGGAGCCAAGACGTGTGAGAGCTTGAAGACTCCAATGGAGGAACCTACAAAATGTGGTGTGTATGGAGAGCCGAGAAAAATAAGAATGATCAAGTGGTCCAAGAAGTGTAAGTGAGTAGCCAAGAAGTTGAATCAATCACAAAGAAGGCAAAATGAAGGCAAATGAAGGGTTTAAGATGCATTCAGATGGAATCTCGTGCAGGTGAGCCCATCATTGGGGTGTTATGAACGTAGGTTGACAATTCATTACGCTCCTATGGTAACTAGCACATCTACAGATTCATAGACGTTAGCACACTGCACAAACGTCTTTGCAACACACACTTGTCCAAAACCATTAGGGTCACATGGAAAGAATCTTGGAATGGATAATATGTTGGCTAATGATGGTGGATGATGAGGATCGCGTGGAACTCGAGCCTTAGAATAAGGTAGGGTAACACTAAAATGGCCTTTTACACAAGGGTGTAAAATTTAAGCCATTACATATTGACCCCACTTTAATGAGCATATTATCGTTAGGAGATGCAAAGTTAAAGTAAGAGAAAATCTTACCTGACTTACCTATAGGAATTCTATCACATGGGGCTTCCCCTAGCTAAGAATTCCTAAATCGTTGATGAGTTGCATCTAGCATACAAGTTGCAAATGAGCATGCTAGATGATGAAGACAACCTGTTAAATGTGAGATTATTGATAGTACGCTGATATGGCTGGCAAGTTGTGTTATGCCAAGTAGTCATATGATAGGGTGATTTTTGATAAATCTCTGACATGCGTAGCGAATGCTAGATAGGCATGTGATAGAAAAGCTTTGATAGTGTGCTAACATGCGTAGCGTTGAGCTAAATAGACATGTGATTGGGTGGCTTAAACACAATGTGCCAACATGCATAGCGTTAAGCTAGATAGGTGTGTGATAGGGCAACTTAAGATCATGTCGATACACGTAATGTTAAGATACATAGGTGTATGATAGGGCAACACTGAGACACAAAGATAATGGTCTGGCCCCCATAAAGGAAAATAATGGCATATTTTGTAAGTTTTTGCAAGAAAAACCTGTGGTGTAGAGACATCATGATTGTTAGGTAAATATCAAATCAGATACATAGATAACACAACCCCTCTTGGGATGGACTATGTTTCTTAGAGGGGAGCATAAACCATCCCAATGAAGGAAGAGAGATTATGGCATTCCAACATACAAGATGTTGTCATGAAATGTCACTTCCTGATGGCTGACACATGTTTCCACAATGTTTGCACAAGGACAGGGGGATCTAATGGATTGGCGTCAAAACCTAGAAGCATAGACATATATCTACTCTCGGGAGATATTTCATCACTGCCAACCAAGACTTGGATATGCCAAGTGACACATGAAGGCAAAAGAAAATAAAAAATTGGGTCAATATGGAAGGGGTGTCTAAATGCCCCCAACACTTTGCATCGTCCCCAAATGTCAAAAATTAAAAGTACGACAAATAGAAAAAAGTAGAGAACACATAGAAGAAGGTGCATGATAGAAAACCTCCTATTTCCAAGTACCAACAGAGTACAAGGGTCCTCTGGGAGGGAACAACACTGAAATACAAGCACTGGGGAACACATGCAAACATGCTCTAATCTAAAGATGTAGAAGCACGTACTTCCCTCATAGGTTGTCCAACAACAAATCATCATCCTCCCAACCTTGATCATATGGGGAGGGAGGTCAGTATTACAATGGTATGGCTACAATGATATCCCTAGGAAACCCACGAGAAGATAGAGCCAAGGATGAAGCAACTAATAGGTCTTCATCTAGGAGCTCTACTATGGCGAGTGAGAGGGATCATGTAAAGATCGTTGTCAACACCAGAATTTCCTCCAATGAATCAAAGATGCAAGCGTCAATGCCTGTAGGAGATCAACGTGGAGGTACCAATGAAGAAGCTTCTCCACCGACCTTTGAGAAAGAAGTGGAGACAAACTTAGGAGAAGCCAGAGCTTTCTCCACTATGAGAACTAAAACAAAAAGAGGGTTTTCCAAAGAAGACTTGCAATGCCTAAACATCAGGATAGGGCCCTGCTCGAACTTCCTCTTAAAGGATGGAAGTGAAGCCCTTCGATCATGGGATGAAGCAAATTCAGGCTGAGTGGAAATTACTGCACTAGATACTACTTGCGTGTGCAACACGTTCATTGGTTCAGGAAATGGTGAGATGTTTGGCAGAGTGGTGATCAATGGTGGCTCCTGCAAAGGGGAAATAAACACTTGGACCCACTTAGCACAAGGTCTAATGGCCAGTCCCGGTGCAGGGGAACCGTGATAAAGGTAGTTGTAGGATGAGGGGCAATGGAAGTAGGAGCATAGATGGAAGCATATGCAGAAGCAACTGTGAACACTGGACAATAAGATGCACTCTCCACCCTCACATAGGCCTCACGAGCCAAAGACCTCTCTCATTGAGAGGCTAGTAAGGGAACAACACCATCCTGGTCAATGGGAGAGGTCGTCGATGACATTGCCAACATAAAAGAAGGCCCAATCGATAGAGTAGGAGGTGGGGTTGATGATGGAGGCACTAGAAGCTTAGTCACATGCGACCTTCCCCTTTGTGCCCGGGGCGCAACTAGGGGAACACGTAGTGTCCTCGAAGGATGAGTAGCCAATGCCAAGGGAGATTGTGTGATCTTATGAGGCCTCTTACACTTACCATATATGGTAGGGTGAGGTATGTTTGGGATTATGGGGATAGTGGGAGGCGGGCACACCTTAGGTTTAGGCAACACAGGTGCCTTTCCCTTATCCACATGAGATGTGGATGTACAAACAAAAGATATGACTAGAGGTTGTGTAGCCTTTTGTGGGCAAGGGGGTTTCCCATGGGGCACATGCTTTCCCTGAGCCCCCGATGAAGAAGGGGTAGAGGAGGAAGCACATTGAGCCTCACAAGAGGGTTGAGCAATAAAAGGCACTACAGATCGTAAGCTCATCTCCCCGACCTTAAATGTTCGATATGAAAGAAATGTGACATCTTGTCGGGGATGTAGGGTCCCTATTGGAATAGGCTAGAAATGATAAAGATAATGAAGTTGGATGAATGCAACCAAAAAAGGTCATTATAGATCTATAAGTTTCTATTTGTCTTATGGAAAGAATCATTTGTCTTTGGCTTCCTCTCGTTCACCTTCATAGTGCCCCTATCTATATGGTCTTGTAATAAGTGGCAAAGGCGCACACAACTTTATGTATCATGACCATGAAGACGATGGTATTGACAAAATTTTGAGTTGTCCTACCATCAAGGATAGGGACAATTGTCAGGAAGGGGTCTTATTTATGGAAGAGTTACCAAGTTGTCTTTGAGAAACATTTGCAAGAAGCTCACATAGGAATTTTCTATTATTGTGAAAGTCTGGTTACTATGAGGATCTATTGCAAATTAATTCTTCTCGATGGGCTGCAGTAATGTTGTAACACTAGCTACAACCTTGTTCTTCCGAGATCACCCAAAAGTAGAAGCCCCTCCATAAGCATTTGAAAAATTCCCAAATTGAGCTATGGTGTGTTGATAATCCATCAATGTGATAGGTGAAATTCTAATATCAGTTTAGGGAAAACTTTTCCCTTAGATTCGACCGCAGGTTACCGATGAACATCCTCTAGAGATTGGCATCAAGTAGGGCATAACTTACCCTTGTAGAGGTGGACTGATACTTGGAGATGTAGATAGTTACCTTATTGTTTGGTTTTTACTTAAAATAGACAAGGTCAACAATAGTAACCTTGCTTCTAATGTGGGTTTGGAACCAAGTGAGAAAGGTGTCCATCAAGTGGTCAAAGGTCCTAATAGAACAGTCAGGAAGGGAACTATACCATTCCATGGTAGTTCCTTTGAGAGATCAAGAGAATAAATTAAGCAGTACATAATCCATAGTGTGATAGTCACTGCATTTAGTTAGAAAGGAGGCAATGTAGATATGTGGATCTCCATCACCGTTGTACCTTTCAAACTTAAGGGATTCATCCCCCTATGACAGTGGAGTGTTCAATAATTGGATGGTCAAAGGATTGCAATGATAGAAGAAGTCAAAGAACTATGGTTAGTCATGGTCAACAAATTAGTTAATTATTGTTGCGGCTGACCCATATCTACAATATAGTGTTAAGAATAGGATTCCTATGTGGAGGAAGTGGTGGATTACCCCTACCCCCAAGTGGGGAAGATGATCCACTATTTGCAGCTCCTCCACCACCACTCCCAAAGTTAGCACCAATATTTTGTGAACCAAACCTGAATGCATTCCTGTTGTATAATAAAAGAAAGATGGTTGATTGATATAATGGATGTAAAGGTCAATTAATCAAGTCTTTTATGCACATAAGGGAAACAAAAAGAGGGATCCACAAATATAACTTTTAAGAGGACCCAAATTAGATTAACACAACCCGAATGGATGTAAGGGGCTAATGCAAATTTGAAGTCCTTTCAAGGGCATATACTTAAGGATCTCTTTCTTGTTTGATTGTTCTTTTCCTTTAATATAATTGATTGATTGATTAATGTCAATTGAAATTAAGTGATCTAATGCTAGTTGATTGATTAATTGCAATGTGAGTGAAATAGGAACACATATAACAACCAAGCATATAAAAGACCTAATCATATATCTCAAAGTAAGTGTTATGAAATAACAAAGAGAGGAAGTGAACTCGCCTTGAGGGCTAGCAAACGTCACAAGATCATATTTGAAAATGGGCTAGAAGACTGTAATAGACGTTGAAACCATGCTAGATTCAAAAATTGCAAGTTGGAAAATATTGACTGTGAAAATATGAAGGCCCCAGGAACAAGTCAACTTCCTAGGTACAAGTCGACTTGGGTAAAGGTAAAAATATGAAGGCCCTAAGAACAAGTCCATTTCCTGGGTATAGGTCGACCTGGGTACAGGTCAAGGTTGACCTGTACCTGCATTGTCCAAAAATATGATATCCAAATGTCCAACAAAAATTGTAACCCTAGATCTGCCAATTCTGATCCCAAAAACCTAAAAAACCTACAAATATGCTCCTACACAAGAAAAATAGAAATTTTTTGGGTGAAAGGGGCTTGCCTTGCTCAAGCCTCCATTTAGGAATGAACCTTGAATTGAAATAAAAGCATGTAAAATAAAGACAAATGTAAATATTCACCTCACTTATGCTAGCTGTGAAAATCTGAAGGCCCCAGGAACAGGTCAATTTCTTGGGTACATGTCGACTTGGGTATAGGTCGAGGTTGACCTATACCTATACCTGTACTCTCCAAAAATTTGAGATCCAAATGTCCAATGGAAACTGTAACCCTAGATCCACTAATTTTGATCCTGAAAACCTAAAAAACTTACAAATCTACTCCTACACAAGAAAAATGGAATTTTTTTGGGGGAAAGGGGCTTACCTTGGTCAAGCCCCCATTTAGGAATTAACCTTGAATTGAATTAAAAGAATGTAAAATAAAGACAAATGTAAATATTCACCTCTCTTGTCAAACCTTTATGGATGGATTTGAATCCGCTACCCACAAAGATGTATGAATACTTGTTTGTATGTTGATGTAGAATGTAGGATGTCTTCACAAATGGAATAGATCTTCAAGTGCCAAATCATAGACCATGGATCTAAGTATGCTTGAATGGTTAAATACTCATGCAATGTGGATGTAGATCTTCTCCCTTGATGGCCAACCCAACTATCTCCTTGAAGAAAGAAGCTAGATCTAGGGAAGGAAATGCATGAGTGAATGCCTTCAATGAATCCTTGCTAGCTTGGCTTGAACTCCTTGACTGCACCTTGAACTTAATAGCTTGTAATTGATGGAATGAGTGTTTTGTGATTGCATATATTGTGGATTGAATGTGCATATAATGGATTATGTATCTATGGATCTCTTAAATGAAGGGAAAAGGCCTCCTTTTATAGCAACCTAGAGTTCAAATCCACGAAGGCCGACAAAGGAGAGCGGGAAAGAAAGATACATTGCATCGGGCTTGGGGGCCAATCAAAATTCAAAATCTTGGGTACAAGTTGAGGTCGATCTGTACTTGAGGGTGCAAATCTCAAGAAAAGAAACCCAAATCCCAAGAGGTATTAAGGGTTTTAGGAAAAATGCGGGGGAAAATGCAAGAAAAAGCAAGAAATCAAGCATAAACGCATCCATGTTCTAGGAGATCATTAAAATGGGGTCTAATAGGTCCTTTGAGCTTCCAAATGAATGGTTTTTAACTTTTAGGATGGTACATTTATCCCCCAGTTTAACGGGAGTATGAGAGCTCATACTCATAGTAAAGTAGATCAAGCACATGAGATGATCTTATCAAAGTTAAGGAGACAAGGAAACGTCAAGCCCCCAACAAAATCAAGTCCTCATCAAATCCAAAACCAAGGAAAGAGATGCATCACTAAAAAAAAGGAAAAAGATGTGATTGCCTAGGCCCAATAGTAATGCTTGTCTTACTGTGAATCACATAAAAAGGCATGTTGTAAAAGATGGCATTGATAGTCTAGCAGTTTTGTATGCCACACTAGTCAACCCATCAATGATTCACCCCTAAGGATGTGTGTTTCCAAAAGGGAAATATGACAAAAGGTGATCTATGCATAAGGATTTGTGTGTCCTTAGGGGATTGAAAGGTGCAAATGCAGGTATCAGGCCTTAAGGGTTTGTGTTTCCATAAGGGATCCAAATGTATAAGATCATCAAACATAGTGTGTGTGTGTGTGTGCAAAATGTGAGCAGAGTGTATGCCCCCATGTTAAAGCTATTGCAAGAACCTTAATGGGAGCAATGGATTTAACAGAGCATACATGCATCCACTAAAGATGTTTCCACTGTGAAATGCCCCCAAGAAAGGACATATCAAAGGAAATTAACACATGACAAAAAAGAGAGCACAAGAGGGATCTACCAACTCTAGGGTCAGTATGATCATATGATAATATATAAAATATTATCTCCAAATGAAATCTCATCATTCCCCAAAGGAAGTAGAACTAGAACACAATGGAAGAAATAAATGTAAGAGTTATGAAGAAGAGTCTTTTTGGGCCGACATCACGGAGACCTAAAAGAATTAGTGTTACAGTTTTGCATCATCTCAAGAAGATTACACAAAGGCACATTTACAAACAAAAGCACATTTACAACACAACATGTAACAACACATAGTAGAAATGAGATACAAATAGAAGAATGATGACAACATTTTTTATTCCTTTATCACCTTGCACCAACAAAGGAACAAGGTTCATTTAAAGAAATCTATAAACAAAACATATAACAAGCAGCACATCAGGGGGGAAACACATCACGACAGACAAACACACAAAGGGCTACCATGCAAAAGGATTTAATCAAGCGTGTCACCTGCCTCCCCCCTATTTTGGTCTATAGTGTTTAGGGAAGGTGGAAAACTTGCAAGAGGAGCAACATCAAGCACAGTAGAAGGAACAATAGCCAGTTCCAAACAAGGACCATTCTATGAAGATAGGTCGTTGTTCTCATTACTAGGAGTGATTGATAATTGTTGTGAAAGCATAACTATTAAATTATTATCAAGATCAATAGTTTCATAATCATTAGAATCACTAGCATGCATATCATTGTTAGCATCAATAACATCATCATGAAGAGTATCTTCTTCATCAAGATTAATTGTAATAGAATCTAATATACTAATATAATCATCATGTTTATCCAATATTAATCATGATTTGTTTATCCAATATTTATGGGTATCATCCCCATAAATGATGAACTAAAAGTATTGTGTCCCTGTTAGGAGACCTTGCCATGTTAGCAACAGAATATTACATTAGTACAAGTCCTTGTTAGAGGGTAAACCCTTGAAGGAGTCTATAACCCTATTAGGGGTGAATACAAAATGGAGCTTACTGCTCTTACAATGGACTCACTATCTAGTATTACCAAAGTATCTTGTAGCAAAGAAAATGAACTAAGACAACATCTTCTATGCCAAAGTAGTTCTAGTAATATCTCACAACATCCTATGTATTATTTTAACATCCCAATTCATGCACATACTTCACAACTTCGCATCTCAAAGCATATATACTCAATCTCATAATCTTTCCAGTCGGCTCATAAATACATCACAAAATATGTCCAACACATATTCAAATAGAAAGTATATAGTCAGCGATCATACATTAACAAAGATAGGGTAGCACCCAAGAAAAATCTAAGGTAGCACCTCTGGATTCCACACTTTACTCCCTTAATCATCGCGGCCACTCATTTACCATGTTTCAATATTGTATTGTCTTCGCGTATCCAAATCATGTTGTAGCTTTCTCCAATCAACTCAAAATACAATCAACCATAACTAAAGGTCTATTACATCTCATAATACATTTATCCAAACTTTCATGACTTAATTCTTCATATGTTGTGCTCACCAGCCAAAACTATGCAACTGTACCCTGACAACTGCTTCCTGAACTTAGTCATTTTTCCAATGCAAACATCCAAAAATAAATTGTACCCCAAGAAATCATGCCAATAAGCAGTATGACTATAAATGAGAACATCTATGCCATACTTATTTTAACACTTTCTAGCATGAGGTGAAGATTTATTTTGAGAGATACAGGCATGAGCTCTAGCTCAACACTTCTGATGGAGATCACGAGCATGTCGGTTAAGTTTGGTCTTGATAGATATTTGAGATGGAGTGGGATCAATCAACATAGGTTCATTTTCTTCCTAAGGTGGGAGAATTGTATGTGGAGAAGTTGATAAAGGAGGAATGGGTGGTATAGGAAGAAGACCACAACTAGGATCAACCTTGGGTTTACTAAGCTCAACAATCTTCTTGGCTTTAAAGGCTTGGTATGATCGAAATAGATAATCAGGACGAGTTTGAGGTTATTGAGGTGTAGAAGGCCAAAATAAATCAAGGTCAACTCAGTCTTGAGGTCTAGAAGGATGTCAAAGACTATGGTTAATGGTCTTAATTTCACCGTCATTTTAGAATTTAAGAGATTTATGAATGGGATAAGATACAACTTGCATGGAGGAAAGACAAGGAAAACCAAGATTGACTTGAAATTGATCAGAGGTAGGAATGAAAATAAAATTAGTATCAACAGTCTTAACACAAAGTTCCATAGGAAAAGATATTGAACTATGAGGAGGATAAAGGAAACCATCGCAAGTTTCAATCATGACATCAAATTTATCATAAAAATATTTTTGCAAGTGTTTACTAAAAATATGCTTTTCAATTATCGCATTCACCATGCAAGTGGAATCTACAAGAACACTGCAGAAAGGAATACCAACAACTCTAGTAGTAATGTAAAGAAGACCATCAAGTGCTTTAATTGTTTCAGCATGATCAAAGGTGATGCAAGGCTGAGGTTGAGGTTGAGGTAAAGGTTTAGGTTGGATATTCTCAATATGGTTAACAATATGGATAGCTTCTTCAACTTTATCATCATAAATAATGTCTATAGAAGAAGAATAAGGTTGCTCAATAGTATTGGTTGAATGAGATGGAAAAGGATTAGTGTATATTTGAAAATTCTGATTAGGAGGTGAAACTTATTTGTTTCCATGATTAATGCCAGCATCAATAGATATAACATTGGAATCAATAAGATCTTGGATTGGATTATTCAAAGAATGGCATTTTTTAGTATCATGACCAGGTTAATGATGGTATTGACAAAAGGCTTTGGAATCAAAGGATTGGGAAAGAGGTTTTTTAGGACCAAGTGGTTTAATAGGAAAATGCTTAATAATGTTAGCATTTATTAACTTTGTCATCACATTATGCAAAGATTCAGAAAATAGAGTAAAATTACGAGGTCTAAAAATAGAGGGCAAAGGAGCCACACCTTTGGATCTTGTTGCCACTTGTTCATTAATTGTATTGGATAAAAAAATTTATCTTGATGTAATTGTTTGGCTTATCAAATTTGTTTGGGTGAGAGGCAACATCACTCTTATCAACTGTAACAGTAGCCATTGGAGTGTTGCTCTCAAACTAACTCACTTGTAGTTGATAATGATGAAGCATTGCACTAATTGTGAAAAAAGAAGAAAACTCAGTAAGAAGAATCTTATCTCTAATGTATTTTTGAAAATTGGAAATGAATATGTGATGTATATCAACATTAGGCACAGGTTAAAAAATCTAAGCATGCAAATGTTTAAATCTACCAATAAATCCACTAACTTTTTCTTTAACACCTTATTTACAATGCATTAAATTAGTCAAAGAAATTTGAGGACCAATATTTTTTTGAGGTTGTTGAATAAAAGCATTAGAAAGTTTGTGAAAGGAATCAATGGAATAAGGAGGCAAGGAACAATACCATTGAAAAACTTTATCCCGAAAGGTCCTAGTGAACAACTTAGTCATAAACCTGTAGTCATGAGCAAAATCACTACACAAGGTTTGAAAAGTTTTAACATTAGTCACAGGATCACCCTTACCATTATAATTCTCAATATGAGGTAACTCAATATTTGGAGGGATAATGGCTCAGATAATATCTAAGGAAAAAGTATTGGCAATGTCACATGTAGGAATGTTGAATTTGGATTGAGTCAAGGAAGCAAGTTGTTGTTTCAAGGAAGAGACGGTTTGAGATAGGCTATTAATGGTTGAATTAGTAGAAGAAATGATAGGAGGATAGATGTTGGACATGTTAGGAAATTTACTAATGGAAGTGGAAGAAATGTTTGAAGAGGCATGAATCATATTAGTATGAGGAATATTGGAATATGAAGAGGGCACATTATGATATGAAGGTATAGATGTGGGTAATGAAACACATGGGACATTTGTAGGAAGTGATAGAAAATTAGGATTAGGGAGACTTGTGTGTGTAGAATTAGAAGATTGAATTGAAGTTTTGATAAGTGGTGGAGCACAAGTGGAGATGCTAGTAATGGAAGTCGAGATAGGCAAAGAGGTTTCAACATTTTTAATAGGTTGAATGAGACCTAAATCTTGAGCACAATCCTTAAGAGATTTGACATTAGAATGAATAGGGTGAGAAATACTACACAAGATGTTAAGACCTTGTTCATCATTATGAATAAGTTTTCGCATGCCTTCTACAATAAAAATTATTTTAGAATTTTGGTTTCCTTGACCTAACCATTGTTCAATTTTTTTAAAATTCATGGGAAATTTTGTGTACTTGGTCAGGAGGAACTCTTAATATGTCATCTTCATTGTGAGAGGAGTGAGAAGAGTTATTCTCTATGAGAGGATTGCAATCATGAGGGATCATGTTGGTTTCATCAAGATTCATAGGAAATAAGGAGGGTTTGAGATCAAAAGAACCCACGAGCCTATGACTTCTTCTAACCAGAATGCTATAAGTTGGACTCAAAGTGATAAATCTCATACACAAAGAGATGAACTATAGAGATAACAAAGATTCAAATCATACAAATTATATCCTATGTCTAAGAACCATAATGCATATGAATAATATCTAATCAACAATGAGTGCAAGATAAGATATGATGGAACTATAATGCACATAACGAATATCTAACTACCCAATCAAAAGGGATGAAGGTGAACACACAATAATGTGAAGGAAATATTTACCCAATCAAAAGGATAAAGCAACATGTAACAAGTTGGGTTCACCAAAATGTAACATAAAAGTAAGATGGTTTATTAATATGATGAATATAAAGGTTAATTCATCAAGTCTTTTATGCACATTAGGGAAAGAGAAAGAGGGGCCCACAAATATGACCTTCAAGTGGATCCAAATTAGATTAACACAACCTGGATGGATGTAAGGGTGCTAATGCAAAATCCAAGTCCTTCCAAGGGAATATACTTAATGATATCTTTCTTGTTTGATTGTTATTTCCCTTTAATTTAATTGATTGATTGATGTCAATTGAAATTAAGTGATCTAATGCTAGTTGATTGATTAATTGGAATGCAAGTGAAATAGGAGCACATATAACAACCAAGCACATAAAAATAGCTAATCAAATATCTCAAAGTAAGTGCTATGAAATGAAAAAGAGAGGACTTGAACTCACCTTGAAGGCTAGTAGAGGTCACAAGATCGGATCTGAAAATGGACTAGCAGACTTTAACAGAAACTGAAACCATGCTGGATTCAAAACCTGTAAGTTGGAAAATGTTGACTATGAAAATATGAAGGCCCCAAGAATAGGTTGACTTCTTGGGTATAGGTCAAGGTTGGCATGTACCTACACTATCCAAAAATTTGAGATCCAAATGTCTGACAGAAACTATAACCTTAGATCCGCCAATTTTGATCTTGAAAACCTAAAAAACCTACAAATATACTCCTACACAATAAAAATGGAAATTTTTTGGGGGAAAGAGGCTTTCCTTGGTCAAACCCTCATTTAGGAATTAACCTTGAATTGAATTATAAGTATGTAAAAGTAAGACAAATGTAAATATTAACATTTCTTATCAAACCTTTATGGGTGGATTCAAATCTCCTACCCACAAAGATGTATGAACACTTGTGTGTATGTTGATGTAGAATGTAGGATGTCTTCACAAATACAATAGATCTAAAAGTGCCAAATCGTAGACCATAGATATAAGTATGCTTGAATCCTTGAATGGTTGAATGCTCATGCAATATGGATGTATGTAGATCTCCTCCCTTGATGGACAACTCCACTATCTCCTTGAAGAAAGAAGCTAGATATATGGAAGGAAATGCATGAATGAATGCCTTCAATGAATCCTTTCTAGCTTGGCTTGAACTCCTTGAATGCACATTGAACTTAATAGCTTGTGATTGATGGCTTGAGTGTTATGTGATTGTTTATATTATGGATTGAATGTGCATGTAATCGATTATATGTATCTCTGGATCTCTCAAATGAAGGAAAAGGACATCCTTTTATAGCAACCCAGAGTTCAAACCTACGAAGGCTGACAAAGGAGAGTGGGAAAGAAATATACCTTTCATCGGGCCCGAGCACCAATCAAAATTCAAAACCCTGGGTGCAAGTTGAGGTCGACCTACACCCGAGGGTGAAAAAATCAAGAAAATCAACCTAGATCCCAAGAGGTATTAAGGGTTTCAAGGGAAATGTGAGGAAAAACATAAGAAAAAGTGGAAAATCAAGCATAAATGCATCAATATTCTAGGAGATCACTATAATGGGGTCTAATTGGTCCTTTGAGCTTCCAAATTAATGAGTGCTAACTTTTAGGATGGTACACCTATTCACTATGATACTAGGGTTAGCAATGTCACATTCAAACGTAGTACGAATAGTAGGCTCTACCATGTGCACAGATTCTCCAAGAATGGTAAGGTCTATCTAATCTCTGGTAAGGCCCAATTGAGTCCCTTGTTAGCTAGGAGGAGGGAGAGGTATTGTCAGGAGTACTACAAGACATTCTTTGTGTTCTACTAAACATTCCCTTAAGTTATAAATGACATCTCTAGCTTCAAGACATGTACCTTTTAGCTTGAGGAATGTTCCAAAGCTCTTCAAATTCTCCTCCAAGGATTGGATCTTATCAAATTTGGTTGTGAGAGATGACTCATGATCTACCGCAGGAGGGGATTTAGGTGGAGAACTACTAGGTATAGATTTTTGAGACCTAATATTCAGAGAGGTGTTAAGTCCTAAGATTAAACATGCAAACAACTATGATTTTCTCAAGTCATTTACATCCATTTTTTTGGTAAACAAAGATCCTGGTATATCAGGTTTGTACTGGTTAGGAGGGATACCACATCTCACGGACCTTCGCACAACAATTATTGAAGTGGTCTGAGTTGTAAATCTCATAGATCTTCACCACATCCAGACTATTAGAAGAGCTTATCACAAGTAAGCTTCACGTCAGGTTCACAAGTAAGTCTCAAGGAATGGACTAAATCCTTGTGCCACCTCACTTTTCTAGCTAGAAGTGGTAGGGAGATTGGACGCAACAGGAAGTCTTGCTTGGTTGTAGTGAGATATTAAATTTGAATTTTTTAATGTGACTTAATTAACTAAATGTAAATTGGATGTTATAATTAAATAAAATGAACTAAAATTATTCTAATTACAAGAAATGAAAGAGCTAAGTGTAACAAATAAATATTGAGTTGTGCAAGCTCATTGTCTTAGAAAACAATGTGAGTCCGGGACTATGGTGAAAAATTTGGACACCAACACTACGCGATGACGTCTTGTACAAATAGGGTCTGAGCAACTTAAGATAGAATGAAAAACTTGATAACAAAGAACTATTCTAAGAATGTAAAACAAAGATGAAATAACAGAATAATAAACTATGAATGAAAAATAGAAATAAATTGAAAAATAAGATGATACACAAGTTATATGCAATGTAAATAATGAAAAGGAAGGATGGAATGAAATCCAATTATGTCAGTTGATAGTGTGATCCTATCGAAGCTCACGAATCCACGAAAAACCTACACATAAGAAAAGAAGAGAAAAGGGTTGGCTGGCTGTTTGGAGACTTGTCTCAATAAAGTCCCTATCTTGGTGTTTCCACCTCCATAGCAACCATATAGACATTATAAAACTAGTGATAGATAAATGAATAGATGAAGTAAAACAATGTAAACAAGAAAGAGATATGATAGATAATATGCTCTAAGGACTCAAATGAAATGTTAGAGGGATCCCCTAAGGAGGAGATTATTCCAAAGGAGAATTGTGCAGCCAAGATGTGTGAGAGCTTGAAGATTCCAATGGAGTAACTTACAAAAAGTGGTGTGCATGGAGAGCCAAGAAAAACAAGAATGATAAAGTAGTCCAAGAAGTATAAGTGAGTAGCCAAGAAGTTCAATCAATCACCAAGAAGGCCAAATGAAGGAAAATAACATGTTTAATATATATTCAGATGGAATCTCGTGTAGGAGAGCCCATGATTGGGGTGTTACAAACACAAAGTGATAGTGTGTAACACTCCTATAGCAACCTGCACATGTGCATATTGTTAGAATGTTGCACAGACATCTCAGAGGCGTGCACTTGTCCAAAATCGATGGGGCTGCATGGAAAGAATCTTGGAGTGGGTGATGAGTTGGTCGATGGTGGAAGATGATGAGGATTGTGTTTAACTCAATCCTTAGGCTAAGGTAGGGGAATGCTAAAATGGCCTTTTACACAAGTGTGTAAAATTTAAGCTATTATAGATAGATGTCCCCTTCAACAATAGTCTAACCCATATCCACCCTACTTATGCCAAAGTCTTGTTATGTGAATTCATTTCATTATTATCTCTAATAGGGTCTACAATTTCCAAGAATCTGCAATTGTAGCTAGGGTCGACAATCATTCTAGGTATTATTTTGGCCTTCTTGGCCTTGGGGGTATCTTGCAATATCTTAGACATTGTGTCTACCTATGTATCCAACATTCTAGTCTACCTCATTTTTGTCTCTACAAACTTGTTAATCCATGGGGAAGAATTAACAATGGATTAACTAGAAATACTAGCTATTGCATTATTGGTTGGTGGTGTAGAATCAAGGGAAAAATTACCAAGCATGGAGAAATCTGAGCTATCAAAGAATGTGTTGGAAATATTAAATTGGTGGAAGATAAACAAACTATTTTCTTAGGTTGAGACCACAATAATTGACAAATTGTCAGGGGTGGGAGAAATAGGGACCAAAGATTCCTTGTTTTCTTTTCCTTTGGAGGATGTAGTTGCATCTTCCTTTCATATCAGCTTCACATTGTCACCTGGTTTCTCTCCATCTTCTCCAGGATAATAATTACTTCTTTTGGGAGTACGAGTTGAGATGGTTAGAGCCTTAGAGGCGTTATGATTTTGAGATGTATTCTATTTTGAGATTGGTATTCCCTTTGATGCAGAGGAACCAATACACTCCTTTATTTTCTTCTCTATCTACCTCCTTGTTCTTTCAAGAATATGTGAGGTTTTGTTCTTTATATACAAGGTATCCTTATATGACCAAGAGAGTTGGGGGAGCATAGATGGAAATATTATCATAAACCTCATCAACCATTTCCAAACCATCATCAATTAGATTTTTAGTAATAGAAAGAGGCACCTTAAATGCCTTGACTTGTTCTAGGGTCAACCTCATGTAACCTCTCATTTGTACCTCCTTAGCATCAAGGAAATCTTCCTAGTATTCTTCTAGTTGGAGATGATGTAGATATGTCTTCCCTCCATGAAAATGAGCTTGAATATAACCCTTTTATCATGGTAGGGCCTTTGTGATAGAAACTAAAATTTGAACTTCTATAAAAATTTCTCTATTGTTTTGGAAACTTCATTTCTTTTGAAAGAGAAATCTATCAGGGAAATGGGGAATCAGTACCCCTTTTTCTTCATGTGATCAACATATTAAAAATTCACCCTTTCCATCTGGTGGCACACTTCTAGAAAAAAAATATAATTAGAAATATACTCAATCAATTTGCACGAGGCATTTTTAAAACCCCCAATTCTCAAATAGGAGAAATTATTAAACTAAATGAAATGACTGCTATATTGAGTCACCAGGGTTGCAACTTTGAGAGAAAACCACTTCTCTTGCAACCCTTCAACCCTCTTGATTACTATATACAAAAGGTATCATTAACACTGAGCTAATTTTTCATTCCCACCCTCTTCTATAACTACAGAATTACTCATACACAGTTGTATCTTCCATTGGAAAATCTAGGGTTTGTAAGTCAGGCCAAGACATTTTGTTTTTATCAAGGATATATATATCAATAATGAGCACATGTGGAAAGACTCCCTATAACTATAATTGGGTAGTGGCTCATGCAAATGTTGGCTTATTAACCTTGCCTAGTCAATGTATTGATTATCAATACATATAAATATCATGAACTAGCACATCCAGAAAGGAAACTCTTTTGATTCGGCACTTCCCACAACACTATGCACAAGGGTAATTGCATCAAAACTTTCATCTTTGAAGCGGTCCCTTTTGAGAAGTGAAGGGAGTCTAGAATTTCCCTTCTTTTTAAACTTCAATCAGCCAAGTGCAACTTGACTTAGGCACTATTCTCTTTAGTTAGAAAAATGGTCCCACCTAGAATTAATAAATGTATTAAAAAATTGCTCTCGTTCAGGTTGCTTGAGCACTTGGGGCACAACTTTGAGGTCAATTTTAAGAAATATTGAACTAGTGGAAGTTTGAATTTTATGGGATTCAAATTGGTAATGGTTGGAACAATAAATAATTAATTCAGGACAAGGAATGATATAAAAAACCACCAATTTCAAGAAGGCCACTCTCTACAACTTTCTTTTCAATGGGAGAGGTAAATTCTTCACTCATTCTTCTAAGAATGCTATGAATACTCACATCACCTAACTCCATGTATGAGACACCGTTTAGACAATTCTCTATACTGGGTGATATTGAGAAGGCTAGAGTTTGCAATTAGTGGTATAAAAGACAATTTATTAAGGGCTCTTTAATTTTTGTTGGCAAAGGATGGCTATATACTAGAATTTTACCAAGAAGAATCATGAGGAAATTTCCAATTTACCATACTAGCTAGCTTCACTGAAAAAGATTCATTTCTTATCAAATGAGGGAGAAAAAGGAAATATATCTTTAGACTGACATGTTCTTGTGTGTGCTTGAAAAATTTTGTTCACCGTGAAACTTGAACCTTCACTCCGCTATCTCCTTGATACTAAATAAGTCTTTCAAAGTGATACGACCCTTTTTAAAGAGGGCATTAAATTCATTTAACTTTGGTTGTGGGAGTACCCTCATTCTGTTTTAAAAATCATACCAATATATTTACATATATTTTCACCACCTCACTAATCACCAATGCATCATACTTTCCAATACCTCAAAATGACCACACCTTGGAGAATGGAGAATCCCTTTAATTTGGGCCATCGACAAATTTTTGAACTCTTGAACCATAATTATCAATGGGTACCATAGTTCATAAATCTCCTAATTGGCCAACTACAAAGACAACACCAAGAGGGGTGACCAACAATGCACACCAAATAGCAATCAAGTGATCAAAAAATTAAGGAGCTTATGAACCTTACAAATAAAGGGGTAAAAAGGTTCAAATTTCACCCAACTAATCAACATAATGACTTCTTAGCACACATAATGTAAGATTTGGTTATGAAGGTAGCCACCCAAGTTCTAGAGGAGATAGAAATAATATGATAAGAATAAATAGTATTCTCACTAAAAATGCATTACAATAACTAGATACAATGGATTGGATTGACTCAACTAGAATCAACTTGAATTGAATATTGCATAGGATACCCCTTGGTTATATAGCCAAGCTTAGTACAAAGGAGTGCATGAGAAAATAACAAGTGTTGAACTATCCGATTACATGAAAAGCAAGATACAACTTATCACCCATCTAAGATGGAGTCACATGTTTACCAAAGATGGATCATCCTCCAATTTATAATAAATTTTGTGAAACATATGTAACAAAAGTGGAGAGTGATAAAATAACAAGACCACAAAAGGTGGATCACCCACCAAAGATGAAAATGTCCATCCACTATAAGTGGATATAATAAAATAATAGCATGATAAGTCCACATAAAGTAGAAATTCTCCAAATACTCTTATGAAATTCCCTAAGTAATCTTAATAAAAGTGTAATTAGGACCTGGGTGACAATTAACCAAGGTAAAATGTCTTAATTACACCAAAACATAACCATCGACATGGACTTAAACACATTGAACGAATGGGTGATCGATGATTCTATTGGCAAGTTGGTTATACTAGTGTATATGACTTAGTATAGTGTTGTCATTATGGCAACAAAGTCATATAGTAGTTTGGAGTTAGCGCACTTGATGAGAAGATCATAAATCGGCTAAGTGTTGAAGATTGGATAGTGTACAAAGTACCTAAAGCTCAGAGCATCCGCGCACGTACGTACGACCGAGTTATGGTGTGCACCCTAGAAGATAAGTTGGTTAGACTATATTCATGCTTATTCTATGAGCACATGATCATATATGCAAGTATGACAAAGTTACAGACAATTGAAGTTACACAGCCAGTGTGTGCCAGAGTAGAACAGAGTAAGCAGCCGACTATTAGCATTTTGATTTGTGGTTATATTATAATGTTGTAAAGGCTATGAACCTATTGTAATTAGGTTTCCAACATGTAAATATTTTTTTTTGTAAACACGCTTGAGCCAATTCAATTGGAAGCATTGTATGTAATCAGTTAAAGGGTCGACCTAGTTATTTGTTTTTTATGTGCATATAAATATGAGATGCGCCCATTGTAATTGGTATGGAAGTTGATATAGAGTTGTGATAAGCAAAGAAGAAGTGTGTGAAGATTCTATAAGATGTATTAGAGCTTTACAAGAGGTCAAAGTATTAGCGCATCAAAGGAACTGATCAGACAAGTAGTGTCACAGTAACAGTTCACTCATCAGATATAGTGTGTATCTGAGATCAGAAGGTTGTAGCCTTCACCACTTGAGAAGTGAGCTCTAGGATAGTGCATCCACACCCCTAATAGGGTTTATTGTAAAAGACTCCTAACAGGGTCCGACCCTTGACAAGGTCTACTGTACTTAATACATTATAAAGCAACTGCTAACAGGGTTAAGGATCTTCTAACAAGGATCATAAAACACTAGTATAGAATATTAGTGGGTGTCAATTCCCACCAGGGTTTTTACCTATTTGGGTTTCCCCGTAACCATATTGGTGTTATGTGTTAATTTCATGTTTCATGTTTATGTGGATGTTCATTTCAGTACTAAAGCATTCAAGTTTAGTTTAAAGATTAAGTGAAAAGATAAAATATGGTGAACACTGATTCACCCCCCCCCCCCCCCCCCCCCCCTCTCAGTGTTCCCATTCCTAACAATTGGTATCAGAGCTCTAGTCCTTAGCAAAGAAGTTTAACCACTTGAGGAGATCATGGAAAAAGTAGAAATGAAACATCTGAAAAAAAATATTGAAGCTTCTCTTGAAGACCTGGACATATCTGAAAAAGAAATTGAAGAACTTAAAGAAAAAGTCAGTGATGCTCAATTAGTCATCAAAAGGCTAAGAAAGGATTTGAAAGAATGCTCTACTAGTGATTTAGGGATTATGATAAAAAAGCTTAGTGAAGAAAATTCATTTCTAAAAGAACAAATTGAAGAATTAGATGATAAGTTGACTAACAATCAGGAAGTCTATGATGAACAGATCAAAGACAACCTTCAACTGAATGAAGAATTGAGGCAAGAAAACATGGAAATCTTGGAGCCAAGGAACAACAAAGAAAGCTTGGAATCTGACTTGAAAGAGGCAAAGAATCACATTGATAAATTGCACACCAGTTCTAATTTGATAGAATCTCAGTTGTATGCAAGAAGAGTTATAGGAGATACTAGCTGCATTGGATACAATGAATCACAAAATCAGATTGACAACATGTGAGCAAGAATGAAAGTACCAGAAGGCACCTCAAATGCTAAGGAGACTAGAAGTCAGACTAAGGATCATATTGAACCACCTAAGAATGAGCGCAAGCCAATAGACCACACTTGTTATGCATGTAACAAGCATGGACACATAGCGAGGAACTGTACAGAGGTAAGACCTTTCAATGGTTGTTGTTGTTATTCATGCAATAAATTTGGTCATAGAGCTATGAATTGCAAGACAAGTCAAAAGAACAGGACTCGGTATAATCAAAGAAATTAGAATCAGACAAATGTAAGAAGTTCTCAGAATGTTACATGTCAGACATGTAACTATAATGGTCACTCAGCTAGACAATGTAAAATGGTGACTCGTGTCAATGCACAGAGTAATATAAGGCCTCCAATCATTTGTCTTTCTTGTAACAAGGCTGGACACATCTCAAATTTTTGCATATCAAGGATGCAAGGTCAGGAAAGCCCTAAAAAGCCTGAAGAACTAGTTTTGGATCATGAAGGAGAAGTCAATTTTGTGAAAGCTTTAGAGGATGCAAGCTTGATTTGGTCAGAAGCAAAGAAGGACAAGATTGGTGAGAATGTATTGGATGCATCCATAGTGGACGCACCCTCTACATCTAGATGAATGGCCCTTAGGGTCATAGGGGGAGCTAATTTAGCTCTAGACCCCTACGCGGCTGGTATACTCACTCTCAGAGTATGCACCTTTGGACTTAAGCTTTTGGAGACTAGCAAAACCTATGTGCAAAAGCGCACTAGCTGATTATTTGCAAAATAAAAGATAGAAAATTTCAAGTGATAGCCTAATTTACATGACAAGCATTAATGATAGATTTTCTACTTTAAAGTACACAAAAGTTTGTAAATATCTCATTGCATTTGAATTCAGAGTGATTAGAGAGAAGAGCCCTAGTAGTTGATAGAGAAGGATTGCAGTTTATTCATCAAGTGACTTGTTGTGCATTTGATCGATTGTGGAAACCCTAGTTGGTCGTGCCAATTCAGAATCTCTTGGAAACCTTGGAGAAAGTGTTATACAAGTAAGTGATGGCTACTCCTATAGTATTTGATGTTGCAGAGAAGAAAAGATATGTATTTAAGAGGCACCCATTCAAATCCACTCTAGATGACCTAGAAGGGGCATTCTCCCACACGCCTATGGTTGTTATGCATGTCGAGGACATTAGGGCATACAGTCACTATAAAAAAGAACCAGTAGGATTGGATAGATTAAGAGTGCACATGGAAACTATGTTGAAACTAGACAAAACCTTCATGGATGAGTATGCGCAGTGGAATAATCACCCTATAGTGGAGTATGCTATGACATATGAGTTCTACAAATTAGAATGGATCAAGACTCTACTAAGAAAGATTCATGATGGCCTATTTTGGATAGGTTAAGTACCAGTCAGAATTACTGGTGACCTAATTCATGAGATGACATGCCTCTCTAAGACAGGCATTGTTCTTCCAACAAGCAAGGATGTAAGGAAGCTTGTTGAGAAAACCTGCAAGTTAAGAAGTTATAGGCACAGAATAACCATAGAGCCTATTGAGCAAGATGACATCAAATTGATGTCCATGATACTAGGTTACAGGTTCCAACACACCAGCAGGGTGAACAGTGTGTCTACGGCCACAATTCTTGCAGCCATAAGACTTGTGAAAGAAAATGGAGAGTTCAACTTGTGTGAGATCCTGTGCACACAACTAATTGATAACATCAAGGCAATCAAGCATGATAAGACCAAGATATTCAAATTTGGGTCTTTGATAATTTATATGTACTTCCATATTGTTGGAAAGGTGTTAAATTCATACCTTGACAGGACTATCCCCACCATGCCTCAGATATCCTTCAAGGCATCTACTGAGAGCACTCTAAGAGATTACATGATATTGGATTTGAAGACATTCATGGTTAAAATGTAGATGAGGTACAAGATATCAGAGAACATTGTTGAGAAATACAAGGATATTATTTGCTTCATGGTTGAGACAGACACAACATGCATGGAGGCAGTTGAACCAAGGACAAAGTGGATCCATCCACTTGGATATGAGGTTGATGAACAAGTCCTAGAAGCATATGAAAAAGTATTGCTATCAGTCCCTAAAGACCCTAATTAGCCAAGATGGGGAACCTATGAAGAGAAAACAAAAGAAATTAATGCAGTCTTGAACAGTGTAGCAACTAAAAGAAAGGTTGCCAAGGTTACCTCAAAGATCTTGAGAATTCACGGAGTGTCTCAAGCAGACCTAGACAAAGCAATGGAACAAAAGATTACTTTGGAAATTGAGAGCGCAACAACAACAAAGACTGAATCAAAAGATCCTAAGCTGAAGAAGGTGAAGATAGAAAAGTCTGATATTCAAAAGGGTAAAACTGTTGTTACCCCTTCTACGCCCAAGGAAACCATTGACCTTACTGCTCTTCCTAAGTATAAGGAAATGCCTAAGAGGAAGAAATAAATTGGCACTGGTCATCCATCCTTGAGAGTAACAAGAAACATAAGGAACACTCAAGCACCTCCTAAAGTAAGTTTCAAACCTAGTCTTAGTGTGCTAAGTACAAGAATCATTGATGAAGGCAGGATTGATCAAGTAGAAAAGTTTTATGAGAAATTCAGTGAGATAGACTAATCAGAGATACATGGAATGATTATCAAACACATGTTGAAGTTCAAAAAGATAGTCATAGAACTAAAGACTATGATCCCTGATAATGTATGGAACATCTTAGAATTCCAAAAGAGATAGGATATTGAAGAGGATCTAAGGATAAGAGAAAAGATTCTAGATGAAACCCTTCATGTATGTTCTCTAGAGGAGAAATCCTTGTTGTTAGACTTGGTGAAGCCACATCTTAGAATTAATTCAAAGATCCTGGACATAATGGATAGGAACTATGAATTAGTTGAAAAGGAAATAGAGAAAGCCTTTGAGAAGGTCTTTATGAATAGGCACATGTATCCATCTACTGCGCCTAAAACACAAGTACCCACAATGATTGCTAAAGAGTTAGAGACCATCAATGTACAATCTACAGGTCCACAAGATTCAACGCATGCAGTTGATACATCCACAGAGGTAGAGAAGACTGAGCCCATGACAGAGACACCTAAGGATGATTCAATCTTCATTGACAATATAAAAGTTACTATGGCGGCCACAGATATGGATCTGGAAAAGTTTGAAGAGGCATTTGTAAGCACTCAAGAGGCTGAAAACTTATGCAGTAACACTCCTCCCAATCAACAAGAAGAAGTATTTATTGAGGATATAACAGATAAGAAAGAAGAAGAAAAGATGGAAGAAAAGGAAGAAGAAGGAAAATAAATAGAAAAAGAAGAAGAAAATAAAGAAGAACAAACATAAAAAGAAGCAGAAAAACAAAAAGAAGAAGTAGAGAGAAAAGAAAATGAACCATTAGTTGAAATAATCAAGGTAAAATAAGAAGTTATAGATAGCACTCATATCACTCCCTCAGCAACATTGTTGTCAAGTTTGACACGTGACACAACTAGTTTGGATTCATGGGGAGAAGAAGACTTGATCAAGTTCAGCGTCTTAGCTATGGAGAAAGACAAGGAGAAACATGTGATGAGAAATCCTCTCCTTGTAGAATCAATAACCATCCTAAACAATTTGTTACCAGCAGACAAGAAAGTGTCCAAGGTACACTTCGTTGATGATGTAAGTGCAGTTATTTCATAGTTCAAGAGTAATTTCTCTAGCTTGGAAAAATTAGCATCATTAGTTGCAAGGGAGAAATACTTTAGAAAAGGCTAAGTGAATTGGCTAGCAACTTTTCACTTGACCTGAGCTCACTAAAGGCTAGTCAAGCATCCTTGAAGGAGTTTGTAGCAAAAGGCAGAAATATTATTGCTGGTTGTATGAACCCAGACAAGTTGACTAGTGATCTATATAAGAAGATACAAGAAGCAGAAGCTATGATAGACAACATAAGGAAATCAATAGAAGATCCATCAATTAATGTGAACATGAGTAATAATGTCTACCAAGGACAGATAGATAATATTGAGAAGGCAGAAAAGGAGATGTCCAAGATAAGGGCTAGGTAGACTCAGCTAAGGAATGCTCTTGCGCCCTCATTAGACATACTTAATTAGAATATCAAGGAGATCGATGCCACCATGGTGACATATGATCAAGTTCCTAGCATAGATTTGGAGAAGATGGAGAAGCTACAGTATGCATTATGCGCCCATCTACAGATTGTAAATTCACTTATCACATTTTGGAAGAAGGAGATCTAAAACCTGCAGATAGCACATCCAGATGTTCTCTCACAATAAGTAGTTTTATATACAATTTTGAAGCACCTTTTTCATTAATGTCAAACAAAGAGTATGTATAGAATATGGTTATAGTTATGTATAAGGGAGATATAAGACAAAAACTTTTTGTATTAAGGAATAGTTAGCAACTTGGCCATATTCATTTGTTTCCATCAATGAAAAAGGGGGAGATTATTGGCAAGTTGGCTATACTAGTGTATATGACTTAGTATAGTGTTGTCATTATGAAAAAAAAGTCATATAGTAGTTTGGAGTCAGCGCACTTGATGAGAAGATCATAAATTGGCTAAGTGTTGAAGACTGGACAATGTACAGATTACTTGAAGCTCAGAGCATCAACACACATGTGTATGACTGAGTTATGGTGTGCACCCTAGAAGATTAGTTGGTTAGACTATATTAATGTTTAGTCTATGAGCGCATGATCAAATATGCAAGTATGACAAAGTTACAGACAGTTGAAGTTACACAGCCAGTGTGTGCCAGAGAAGAATAAAGTAAGCAACCGATTGTTAGCATTTTGATTTGCGGTTATATTCTAATTTTGTAAAGGCTATGCACCTATTTTAATTAGGTTTCTGATATGTAAATATGTTTGTTTGTAAACATGCTTGAGCCAATTCAATTGGAAGCATTGTATGTAATCAGTTAAAGGGTCGACCTAGTTATTTGTTTTGTATGTACATATAAATATGAGATGCGCCCATTGTAATTGGTATGGAAGTTGATATAGAATTGTGATAAGAAGAGAAGAAGTGTGTGAAGAGTCTATAAGATGTATTAGAGCTTTGTAAGAGGTCAAAGCATTAGTGCATCAAAGGAACTTATCAGAAAAGCAGTGTCATAGTAATAGTTCATTCAACAGATATAGTGTGTATTTGAGATTAGAAAGTTGTAGCCTTCACCACTTGAGCAGTGAGCTCTAGGACAGTGCGTCCACAACCCTAACAGGGTTTATTGTAAAAGACTCCTAACAGGGTCTGACCCTTGACAAGGTCTACTGTACTTAATACATTGTAAAGAAACTCCTAATAGGGTTAAGGATCTTCTAACAAGGATCATAAAACACTAGTACAAAATATTAGTGGGTGTCAATTCCCACCGCGGTTTTTACCTATTTGGGTTTCCCTGTAACCATATTGGTGTTATGTGTTGATTTCATGTTTCATGTTTATGTGGATGTTCATTTTAGTACTTAAGAATTTAAGTTCAGTTTAAATATTAAGTGAAAAGATAAAATATAGTGAACACTTATTCACCCCCTCCACCCCCTCTTAGTGTTCCCATTCCTAACAGATTCTATGAACTTTTGTATAATGAACACTAGGTTTAGAAACTTGAAAGTGTACACACTAAGATGTGCACTTCTCTAAGTCATTTCTTCTAAGAGAATCCATGAATGGAAAACCTTGGGAAGGTGACCTAGAGCTCCCTAGGCATGGAGTGCAAGGGTTTTAAGAATGCTCTCAGCTAGAGCTATTAAGCCAATAACCTTGCTAGTAAACCATGAAATGGGAGATTCAATGAGACAGGGGAAAGAATGTCAATATCCTCAAGAATCCAAATGGAAAATGGAGATGAAATGCAAGCTATGCTAAGAATGGAAATTCAAGCTAAGCTATGAAAATGAAAGATAGGAGTGTTACAAATCCTTGCTAATTAAGCTATGTGAACTAAACTAGAGCATGAAAGGAAACTAAGCTAAGAAAGCATAAATATGAAGCTAAGCTAAGAATGAAAGAAATGAAGGCTAAATGCAATAAGATCTCCAAAAGCTCCAAAGTCTCCAAGAAATCCTGCAACATAAGATTAGCATAAAAAGTTGGGATCCTAGAATGAGAAGAGAGCTCTTCTTTTATAGGAATTGAAATGGAATGGACCATGGAGATTAAGAGGCAAAAGATTTAATCAAGGGTGGAGCATCAAAGAGGAGCAATCCATGTGCACAAGTATCCTCCAATGAGAAAATAAGAGTTGACTTTTGTGTCCATATGAGACAAAAAGTGCTTTTTCCCTTTTTGTAAAATAGGAATAATACTTTATTTGTGCAACTTAGGATAAGAGGAAAAGTGGGGGGCTTTTTATTTAATTAAAAGAGGAGGAGATTCCATTTAATTAAATAAATAATTTAGGGTAAGATGGTTAGCCCATAGAAAATAATTGAAAATGATAGAATAGGATTTGATCAAGAATAATCAATTAATAATTTTAGCAAAAGGGGCTAATAGTCTAGGTGACCATTTTTAGGTGATTACATTTTCCCCTCTTTGACTAATGTGTGATCGATCTAGGAACACATTACATCAAAGAATAGATCAGCCAAGAAGGCAAGTAGATGGAGATCTGACTCCAAAGAATGAAGTGTAGAGAGATAGCAAATCATGCATGGTCAACCGGGTAGCGACAGTACTAAACACTTAGGAAAGAGATGGACAGTATCAGAACTCGAGATGAGAACTAACATGTCAAGTGCAAAGATAGATCGATCAGAGAAAATGGAATGGTCAAGCATATGCTCTGGAGAATAGCTGATAGGATATGATGTGTCTGCCCCCTTGGGATAGAAATCAAAATCGGGTAGAGGGAAGGCAGAAGCAAGAGCAACATGATCAAAGCACTAGAAATCATAATCGAAAATGAAAAATGATAGGATAACCATCAAGAAGATATGCCCCAATAAAGACCTCAGAGATGAAATGAAATGTGAATGAAAGACTAGAAGGGTGTGAGAGATGGGAATGAAGAAATAAAGATGCCCCAACAAAGATCGAAGGATCAGGCCTCAAACGATCAACCAACTATGCAGAAGAGGGGGGTGATAAGCAAGATTCTCAGAACTTTGCTATGAGTTTATGCAATCAAAATTTTTGCAATTCATGAAACAAGAGCTACATCCAACCTTACTCTTGACACTCTGATTGGTAAACTTACAACCTTTGAATTAAAAAACTTTGATAACAATGTTGTTCCTTCTATTGAATCCGCTTTCATGTCTTCTTTGAAGATTGGAAAGTCTAGCAGGAATAGTAAGAATTGTGATAGTGATGACAATATCGATGATGAACTTGATGAGCTTGAAGCACTTATGGCCAGAAGATTTCCCAAAGGAAAAGGAAGGTATAGATGTAGGCTACCTTTGACATGCTTTAATTGTAAAGAAGTCAATCACATCACTGCTAGATGTCCTCAGAAGAAAGATGATGATAGATCCAAAGATCGATCTAAAGGAAGCTATGGGAGAAGAGTCAACAGAGGCTACCGACACAACAATAGAGACAACCAAGATGAAAAAGGCAAAAAGGTATGTTACATAGCCGAAGATATTGAAATCAAATATGATTCTGATGATAATATATAAGTTGTATTTGTTGCAATGAAAGATGACTTAGAGGAGGAAGAGAAACATGAAGAAACAACACTGATCTCTAAAGTGAGCAAAAATGATACATGGATCATAGATAGTGGTTGTACACATCATATGACTGGTGATGTAGAGAAGTTTGATCATCTTGTCAAATATAATGGAGGATCTGTGAGAATGGGAAATGATGCACCTTGTATGATAAGAGGTAAAGGCTCACTGATGATCAATGACAGATTACAATGTGAAAATGCATACTGGGTAGATGGACTGAACTATAATCTGTTAAGTGTGGCTCAGCTGAACAATTCAGGCCACCGACTAGCTTTTGAGAGCAAAAAGGTGAAGATCTATGATGATGGAGGAAGACTTGTTAGAATTGGTACACAATCCAAAGGTAATCTATTCTATCTTGATATGGATCAGTCTTCTTGTTTGTTAATAAAGGATGAAGATGCTTGATTGTGGTACAAAAGGTTATGCCATGTGAACTTTGACAACATGATCAAGATTAGTAGAAAGAAAAGAGTTAGAGGATTGCCTAACTTAACAAAACCTGATCATGTCATGTGCCATGAATGTCAGAAAGGTAAGATGACTAAGTCTAGTTTTAAAAGCAAAGACTATTCAACAAAGAAGATACTTGAGTTGGTTCATACCAACCTATGTGGTCCTATAAGAACTTAGAGTTGTTCCGGTGATAGATATTTTATTCTTTTTGTTGATGATTATACCAGACTGATGACTATTATGTTTCTGAAAGAGAAATCTAAAGCTTTCAAAATGTTTAAGTGGTATAAAGCTAAGGTAGAGAAAGAAACCGAAAAGGAAATAAAATGCTTAAGATCTGATAGAGGAGGTGAATTTATCTCTGATGAATTTACTAATTTTTGTAATGAGCATGGAATCAAAAGATAGGTATCTCCACAGAGGACACCTCAGCAAAATGGCATTGCTGAAAGAAGAAATAGGTCTATAATTGATTGTGCTAGAACATTGATGATACAGAAGAATGTTGCTTAGACATCTTGGAGGGAAGCTATCAGTACAGCTGTGTATGTTCTTAATCGAGTACAACTGAAGAAGGACTCCAACCAAACACCTTATGAACTATGGTTTGGACACAAACATACTATAAGTTATTTCAGAATTTTTGGAAGTAAATGCTTTATTTTGAAAGATGAGAGAAATGGAAAATTTGATTCTAAAGGAGATGAAGGGATATTTTTGAGATATTCCACTACAAGTAAAGCATATAAATGTTTGAATAAGATTACAAATAAGATAGTTGAAAGTACTAATGTTTGTGTTGATGATTTTGATGACAAGTACATGGAGGAAAGTGCAAAGGAACCGAAAGACTATGGTAGATTCACTTACATTGAACATCTAGAGTATCTACCGACACCGCAAACTGTAACAACCGGTCAGCAGGGAAATAATGCAGGACAACAGGCAACACAAACTGAGGAATAAGATGGAGCTACTGAGCAAGGAAATGACCCTAAGTAGGATGAGCAAGAAAGGAGAAATCAAGTTCTGGCTAGTTTTGTCAGAAGACATCATCCTGAAACACAAATCATTGGAGACAGACATGCTAGAATGAAAACTAGAAGAAAAATAAGACAAGGTATATGTTTAGTTTGTGAATTTGAACCTAAAACTGTGAAAGATGCATTAGAGAATGAAGAATAGGTTAATGCAATGAAGGAGGAAATAGAGAAAATAGAGAAGAACAAAACCTAGTCCTTAATACCCCGACCAAAAGATAAGAATGTTATCGGTAATAAGTGGATATACAAGAATAAATTGAATGAAAATGGTGAAGTCACAAGAAATAAAGCTAGATTGGTATGCAAGGGATATGCACAGGAAGAAGGCATTGACTATGGTGAAATATTTGCACCTATTGCTAGATTAGAAGGAGTTAGAATGCTACTTGCATATGCTACACACAAGAAATTCAATGTCTATCAAATGGATGTGAAGTCAGCATTTTTAAATGTTATACTTGAAGAAGAGGTCTACGTAAAACAATCTGAAGGATTTGTTGATCCTGACAATAAAGACATGGTATGTAGATTACATAAAGCTTTATATGGATTGAAGCAAGCACTAAGAGCATGGTATGAAAGACTGCATACTTACTTGTTAAGTATTGGATTCGTTAGAACAAGTGAAAACAACAATCTGTATGTGAAAGGTGATACTGATGATACTATTATCATTACTGAAATATTTGTTGATGACATTATTTTTGGAGGCTCAGATCTTGTCTGTAAGGTATTTTCTGATGAAATGCAAAAGGAATTTGAAATGTCTATGTTCGGAGAGATTAAGTTCTTTCTTGGACTTCAAGTGATTCAACAGAGTGATGGAATATTTATCACACAATCTAAATACATAAAGGAAGTACTGAAGACATTTGGCATGGAAGATGCTAAACCTGTGGGAACACTGATGGCTACTAGATGCAAATTGACAAAGGAGGATGAAACTACAGAAGTAAACCAGACACTTTACCGATCCATGATTGGTAAGTTAATGTATATAGTTCACAGTAGACCAGATATAGCACATGATGTGGGTATTGTTGCAAGATTTTTTGCTAATCCTAGAGAATCACACATGATAGCTACAAAAAGGATCTTAAGATACCTAAAGAAAATAGAGAATTATGGATTATGGTATCCTAAGGAAGGGAAGTTTGAACTAAAAGTTTACACCGATGCTGATTGGGCTGGAAATGTGGATGATAAAAAAAGCACCACTGAAGGAGCATTTTTCTTTGGTGAAAGACTTGTAACATGGACAAGTAAAAAGAAGGCTTGTATTTCTCATTCTACAGTTGAAGCAGAGTATGGTGCTGCTGCTACTAACTATTCAAACATTGCATATATCAAACAAGTGTTGGAAGGAATGAATGAGGTAATCACTGACCCAGTGATTATATTTTGTGACAACACTAGTGCTATTAATATTTCAAAGAATCCTATGATGCACTCTAAGACAAAGAATATATCTATTAAGTATCATTAATTAAGAGAACAAGTGCAAGAGAAGCAAGTGAAGTTAGAATTTGTCACATCTAAAGAACAACTTGCCGATATTTTTACAAAGCCTCTACCAAAGGACACATTTGAATACTTGAGGACTAGACTTGGGGTCTGTCCCCTATCTATCAGTCACTAAGGTGATCTGGTTGTTGCATCAACCTACTTTTATCAGAAGATCATTCATGTTGATGCAACATAGTTCACATTTTGAATCATGTTCAAGGTTGTGATTAAGTTTGAGAACCTGAACCGATTGGAATATCAGTATACAGAGATACGGAGGTAGATAGAATTGTTTTTTTATTTGTTTCTTTGGCATTTTTGTCAAAGGGAGAGATAAATAATATGAAAAGGAACAAGCATCGATGAGAATTATCTAAGGGAGAGACAATCTGAAGAGACAAACTATTGAAGATCAGTCACAGATAACAAAAGCAGGAACAAGAGAACTGAAAAGATCACAACTACAGAATGGTAAATTTGTATTATCTAATGCTGTAGGTTGAAGCATTTTGTTTAAAAAGTTGTAGAATATATGTTTGGTATGTGTATGGTACATTTCATATTACTTGAGTTGCCATCAATGCTAAAGGGAGAGATTGTTGAACTACAACTGATTTGGAATCTGATTGAAGAATCTGTGATTACAAGATCACTGAGGAGTTGTTGATTAGATATGTAATTTGATTAAATCAGTATTATGTTGTCATTGATGTCAACTAGTTTGATAGCACTTATCTTGTAAGTTACTATACCGAGACATCTGAAGAAAGGTGAAAGAGATGAAGAATAGAGAAATCTACATGAAGAAATATGTACATGATAGATGAGGATAAGGAACACATTAAGTAACTTGTTGATGAGTCTATGACTTGATGATATTGACTTTATTATGTTGCATTCATCTATGGTGAAGTATAGAGCTGAAAGACACAAAGCAGTGTTGTCGGTAAATGAAGTAATTCTAGTATACACCGATGAAGTATAGTGTATATCAATCATAGTATTAACTGAGCAGTGTTCACTGATGCATTTCTTTGATAATCGAGCAAGACAGAATGAATTAAATGATTAGTTTAGCTGATAAGATTGATGAGCTAGCAAGGGTATAACATCGAGGTAATGGATAATGTTTGTTACACAGATCGATGGCTGACGAAATTCAAGAAAGATCTAAAGGATGAGAATCAAACATGTTATTGACACAAGTGCTGAGAAAGTTTGAAGCAGCAAAATCTATGAATGTGGTTAAGCGGCAAAATCTAATGGTGGAGAAGAAAATGATTTACTTATCTATATAAGAGAACATAATTTCTTAATAGAAAAATGTCAGAAGAAGTAGAAACTGAAGGAATATCGAGTGAACAAGGTTTTCATGCATTCTGATCATACTGGTTAAGTAAGAACCGAGCTGCAGAACAATTATCAAGCTACAAAGAGCAATTACCGATGGATAGTAAGTTGATATAGTATTGAATCTAAAGTGAAATATTGATCAAAAGGATTTGTATGGACTGAATATTGATCTGTAATCTACAATTGAAGTTGTATTAAGGCGGGTCATTTACTGTTACATATTTAACCATTGTATAGAGTCAAAATCTCTTAACCGAGTGGACTCTGAAAGTCTTATGATGTATCATTCATAGAATGAACATTATTATCTTGTCAACCCCATAGTGAATGCTGGTTGGAAGATAACTTCTAGTCTAAAATCCTCTAACAAGGTCACACCTGATAGTGTGTTTGTAAACCTTTAATAGGGTTGGGTCTTAACCGACCTCAGTTCAGAAGAGTGAACAATTTTGGGTTGTCGGTCCCAGGTGGTTTTTCCCTTTACAGGGTTTCCACGTTAAATCTCTTGTGTTATGTGTTGATTGTGATATTTGTTTTCTATCATTCTTTACATGTTACATGTTAGATTTTATCGGTAACTGTTATAGTATTTGACTGATAATCGGTAAAAGCACAAATAGAGAAAGTATTTATTGTTTACTGAGGAGCAAAAATTGGAGATGTTGTTTTGAATTATACATTTTGTTTTGGGACATTGGATAACTAATTCACCCCCCTCTCAATTATTCTAACATTTTCCCTTCACAGGGTTTCCACATTAAATCTCTTGTGTTATGTGTTGATTGTGATATTTGCTTGTTATCATAATTGTTAGAAAGTAAAGACCACCAAGATAACTGAGAGGGGGGGGGGCTGAATCAGTTATCTGATAATTAAACCATTTATCAACATTAACTTCAATATCAATTTCAATAGCTTTAAACCATATAATTAATGTAGTAACCAACCATAGAAAGATAATCATACACAATGACACAATAACACAAGATATGTTAACTAGGGAACCTCTTGATCAAAGAGTAAACCCTAGTGGGAATGATGCCCACAAAATGATGCACTAATATGAAAGTTCCTTATTAGAGGATGGACCCTATTAGGAGTCTTATGAAATACATTCAGTACCTATGAATCCCTGTTAGGAGATTTTGAATCCCTGTTAAAAGATTCTAACCCTGTTAGAAGTTATGGAAGACAGAAGGACCCACTGCCCAAACAGCTTCAAGGCAAGATCTCTAAACTCACTGTTCAACAGATATTAGGATTATTCAATAGAATAATATGAAATATGTTACCTCCTTCACACTATGCCAAAACCACACTCTCTGCTACACAAGATCACAAATCCATATCTTTGTACTTCGCAAGTCTTCCTTCATCACTGAATTAGCTCTTTTCTTCACTTCATGCATACATTCGCATCACAACTTTCACAACTTCATATCACAACTATTAAAATCCTCTCATAACAAGGAAAAAATTCATTCCTTTATACCACACTCAAATAATTACAAATGAGTCAACATGCAAATACAAAATAATAATTTCAACACGCTACATCAAAATTACATAAAACTGTCAACTTCCAGATACAATAACTTTCCAATCGTATGACCTCAAAGTTTGCACTATGAACCACATCACCAAAAATGAGTCTCAAACTTCCCTTTAACTGTGCAAAATCATATTTCATCCCGGTTAGGAGATATCCTCTGATTACCAAAAATCGCTACACAGGAATACTGCCAAAATACTGCTTCCACCAAAATGCTTATAACTTTCATGAATAAATTAATTTCTTTTTGTGCTCTTAACCATAGGCTAATAACACAACAAAGAACATACCATCAACTGTGCATAACTCAATCTACAATATAACATGTGCGTAAAACAAAATTGTGCCTGCTTTTCTGCTAAACTCCATAATATCACTGTGTTGACATCAATGGCAATCATAGTCATGAATGCAACAACCACTGCTACAGAATGACTGCCAAAGGCTTCAGCATTCATTCTTAAAAAATTTGCATATTACATGTTAGATTTGATCGGTAACTCCTATAAGTTTTAGACTGACAATCGGTAAAAACACAGACATTGAAAGTATTTTATGTTTACTGAGTAGCAGAAGTTGAAGAATTTGTTTTGGATTATACATTTTGTTTTGGGACACTAGATAACTCATTCACCCCCCTCTCAGTTATTCTAACAATTGGTATCAGAGCTGTGGTTGCTTAGAATAGAGTTTTAAGTACTCCAACAAAAAGGTCTCAAGATGTATAAGAGGGAAGTGCCAAAGCTAAACAAAAAAAACTTCGTAGTATGGAAAAGCCAGATGAAGCTACACATATCTAGAATTGGGAATTCTGCACTAGAACTGATGGAGAATGGGTACATTAAACTAACACCAGGTCCCCTAACACTTGATCAACTGAAGGACAGGCATGAACACAATATTACTATGATGGAACTTGCTACTGCTTGTACCAATGCCGAATTTGAAGACATTAATTGATGCACAACTGCCAAAGCCATGTGGGATAAACTGACTCTAATATACATTGGAGATGCGAATGTTAAGAGAGCCAAGGCAAAAAGCCTAGGAGGTCAATTTGGTGATATGAAGATGAAAGAAGGTGAGAACATTGTGCAATACATAAATAGACTAAAAGAGGTAGTACATGCTATTAGAGCATCTGATGGAGTTATTAAGGATGAAACAGTGATAAGAAAGATTCTCAGAACTTTGCTTCCAGTTTATACAATCAAGATCTCTACAATTCATGAAACAAGGGCTACATCCAACCTTACTCTTGACACACTAATCAATAAGCTTACAACCTTTGAATTGAATAACTTTGACAATAGTGTTGTTGTTAGGATTAACAAGGCAGAAATAACAATTATGTGCAAATATAACTAATATCAGAAAAATAATAAACCACACAGAATAGAACACAATGGCACACAGATTTAACATGGTTCACCCAATCCCTGGGCTACGTCCACCAACAGCGAGTCCAATATTATTATTATCCAGTGATTACAACCTGATTACAATCCGTAATCCCTTACAGCTCAATTCTGCCGCAAGTACTAAAATCATACATCGTAAAAATCCCTAACCCTAAGCCATATTATACAATATTTTCCCGCTTTAGGGTTAGAATGAGTTATAAGTAGTCGGCCCAAATAACCGAAAAAAGTAGTCGGCTTCAAAAAAAAAATTTCCTCGGGGGCTGCGCCCCGAACCCCTGCTCTTGGGGGCTGCCGCCCCCAAACCCCCGCTCGGGGCCCGGCCCGGCCCCGAACCCCAGCGAGGTTGGGAGGAAAAGTGTACAGTACTTTCCTGGATAGTACTTTCCTAATTAGTCACCACAAGCTAACAGTTGTACCTTCTATTGAATTTGCTTTCATGACTTCTTTGAAGATTGGTAAGTCTAGTAGGAATAGTAAGAATAATGATAGTGATAGTGGTACCGATGATGAGCTTGATGAGCTTGAAGCTCTTATAGCCAGAAGATTACCCAAATGTAAAGGAAGGTATAGAGGTAAGCTACCTTTAGCATGTTTTAATTGTAAAGAAATTGGCCACATCATTGCTAGATGTCTGAATAAGAAAGATGATGATAGATCCAAAGATCGATCTGAAGGAAGCTATGGGAGAAGAGTCAACAGAGGCTACCGATACAACAATAGAGATAACCGAGATAGCTATGACAAAGGGAAAAATTTATGTTACATAGCTGAAGAATTTGAATCTGAATCTGAATCTGACACTAAAGATGATGTAGAAGTAGTATTTGTTGCTATGAAAGATGATTCAAAGGAAGAAGAGAAACATGAAGAAACAACACTGATCTCTAAAGTAAGCAGAAATGATACATGGATCATAAATAGTGGCTATACACATCATATGACTGGTGATATATAGAAATTTTATCTACTTGATGAATATGATGGAGGATTTGTAAGGATGGGAAATGATGCACCCTGTACAGTAAGAGGTAAAGGTTCACTGATGATTAATGATAGAATAAAATGTGAAAATGCATACTGGGTAGATGGACTAAACTATAATTTGTTAAGTGTGGCACATCTAAATAACTCAAGCCACCGACTTTCTTTTGAGAGCAGAAAGGTAAGAATCTATGATGATGGAGGAAGACTTGTCGGAACTGGTACACAATCTAGAGGTAATCTATTTTATCTTGATATTGATCAATCTTCTTATTTATTAATGAAGGATGAAGATGCATGGTTGTAGCATAAAAGGTTATGCCATGTGAACTTTGATAACATGATCAAGATTAGTAAGAGGAAAAGAGTTAGAGGGTTGCCTAACTTATCAAAACCAGATCATGCTATGTGCCATGAATGTCAGAAAGGTAAGATGCCTAAGTCTAGTTTTAAAATCAAAGACTACTCAACAAAGAAGATACTTGATTTGGTTCATACCAACCTATGTGGTCCTATGAGAACTCAGAGCTATTATGGTGATAGATACTTTATTCTTTTTGTTGATGACTACACTAGACCGATGACAATTATGTTCTTAAGAGAAAAATCTAAAGCTTTTAAAATGTTCAAATGGTATAAAGCTAAGGTAGAAAAAGAGACTGGTAAAGAAATTAAATGCTTAAGATCTGATAGAGGAGGTGAATTTATCTCGGATGAATTTACTAATTTCTATAATGAGCATGGTATTAAGAGACAGGTCTCTACACCGAGAACACCTCAGTAGAATGGGATGCTGAAAGAAGGAACAGGTCAATAATTGATTGTGCTAGAACGTTGATGATACAAAAGAATGTTTCTCAGACATATTGGAGAGAAGCTATCAGTATAGCTATATATGTGCTTAACCAAGTACAACTGAAGAAGGACACCAACCAGACACCTTATGAGCTATGGTTTGGACACAAACCTACTGTAAGTTATTTCGAGATTTTTGGAAGAAAATGTTTTATTCTGAAAGATGAGAGAAATGGGAAATTTGATTCTAAAGGTGATGAAGGAATATTCTTAGGATATTCTACTAAGAGTAAAGCATACAAATGTCTGAATAAGGTTACAAATAAGATAATTGAAAGTACTAATGTCCATGTTGATGAGTTTGATGACAAGAACACGGAGGAAAGAAAGGAACCAAAAGACTATGGTAGATTCACTTACATTGAACTTCTTGACTATCTACCGAAGTCGCAACCTGTGATAACCGATCAGCAGGAAAATAACCCCAAGGAACAGGAAAGGGAAACCGACAAACAAGATGGTGCTATTGAGCAAGCACATGAACCTAAACAGGATGAACAAGAAAGGAGAAACCAAGTACTGGCTAGTTTTTTTAGAAGACATCATCCTGAGACACAAATTATTGGAGACAGACAAGTTGGCATGCAGACAAGAAGCAAAGCAAGACAAGGTACATGTCTAGTTTGTGAATTTGAACCAAAGAATGTGAAAGTTGCATTAGAGAATGAAGAATGGGTTAATGCAATGAAAGAGGAAATAGAACAAATATAGAAGAACAAAACTTGGTCCTTAGTACCCCGACCTAAAGATAAAAATGTTATCGGTACTAAATGGATATTCAAGAACAAACTGAATGAAAATGGTGAAGTGACAAGAAATAAAGCGAGATTGGTATGCAAGGGATATGCACAGGAAGAAGGCATTGACTATGGTGAGACATTTGCACCTGTTGCTAGATTAGAAGGAGTTAGAATGCTACTTGCATATGCTACACACAAGAAATTTAAGGTTTATCAAATGGATGTGAAGTCAGCATGTCTGAATGGTATACTTGACGAAGAGGTCTACATAGAACAACCTGAAGGATTCGTTGATCCAGACAACAGAGACATGGTATGTATATTACAGAAAGCTTTATATGGTTTGAAGCAAGCAAAAAGAGCATGGTATGAAAGGCTGCATACTTACCTATTAAGTATTGGATTTGTAAGAACTAGTGAAAACAACAATTTGTACATGAAAGGTGATACTGATGACACTATTCTTATTGCTGAAATTTTTGTTGATGATATTATTTTTGGAGGTCAAGATCATGTATGTAAATATTTTGCTGATGACATGAGGAATGAGTTTGAAATGTCTAGGTTCAAAGAGATTAAATTCTTTCTTGGATTACAAGTGATTCAGCAGAGTGATGGGATATTCATCACACAATCCAAGTACATAAAGGAAGTCTTGAAGACATTTGGCATGGAAGATGCTAAACCTATGGGAACACTGATGGCTACTAGATGTAAATTGACAAAGGAAGATGAAACTATAGAGGTAAACCAGACACTTTACTGATCCATGATTGGTAAGCTAATGTATGTAGTTCACAGTAGACCAGATATAGCACATGCTGTGGGAATTGTTGCTAGATTTTTTGCTAATCCTAGAGAATCACACATGATTTCTACTAAAAGGATCTTAAGATACTTGAAAAAGATAGAGGATTATGGTTTATGGTATCCTAAGGAAGGTAAATTTGAACTGATGGTCTATACCGATGTTGATTGGGCTGGAAATGTGGATGATAGAAAAAGCACCACCAGAGGAGCATTCTTCTCTGGTGAAAGACTTGTAACCTGGACAAGTAAAAAGCAGGCTTGTATTTCTCAGTCTACAGCTAAAGTAGAGTATGTTGTTGTTGCTACTAATTGCTCAAACATTGCATATATCAAGCAAGTGTTGGAAGGAATGAATGAGGTAATCATTGACCTGGTGATTATATACTGTGACAACACAAGTGCTATTAATATTTCAAAGAATCTAGTGATGCACTCTAAGATAAAGCATATATCAATTAAGTATCATTACATAAGAGAACAAGTGCAAGAGAAGCAAGTGAAGTTATAATTTGTTACATCTAAAGAACAACTTGCAGATATCTTTACAAAGCCTCTACCGAAGGACACATTTGAATACTTGAGGACTAGACTTGGGGTTCGTCCCCTGTTTATCGGTCACTAATGTGATATGGATGTTGCATCAGCTTACACTTATAAGAAGATCACACATGTTGATGCAGCATAGTTTACACTTTGGATAATGTTCGAGGTTGTGATTAAGTTTGAAGAACTGAAACAAATTGGGATATCAATATACAGAGATACAGAGAATGTATTGGACAACACAAAGTTACTTGGCTACTACAAAGCTGATTATTTATTTATTTCTTTGGCATTGTTGTCAAAGGGAGAGATAAATAATATGAAAAGGAAAGGGAGAGAATGACACCGATGAGAACTATCTAAGGGAGAGAATGACAAAGTTGTATGTTATAATGTTGTTTAGTAACATAGTGATTAAACATATTAAGCTAGGGAGAGCTTACACAACACATCATTTGATCATAGAGTTGTAGAATACATGTTTGGTATGTGTATGGTACACTTCATATTACTTGCGTTGCCATCAATGCCAAAGGGAGAGATTGATGAACTACAACTGATTTAGAACACTGAATGAAGAATCTATGATTGAAGATCACTGAGGAGTTGTTGATTAGATATGCAAGATGATTAAATCAGTATTATGTTGCCATTGATGTCAACTAGCTTGACAGTACTTATCTTGTAAGTTACTATACCGACACATCTGAAGAAAGGTGAAAGAGATGAAGAACAAAAATATCTACATGAGGAAGATGTATATATTAGATGAGGATAAGGAATACACTGAGTAACTTGTTGATGAGTCTATGACTTGATGATATTGACTTTATTATGTTGCATTCATCTATGATGAAGAATAGAGCTGAAAGACACAAAGCAGTGTTATTGGTAAATAAAGCATTCCAGTATACACCGATGAAGTGTAGTGTATACCGAGCATAGTGTTAACCAAGCTTGTGTTCACCAACGCATTTCTTTGCTAACCAAGCATAACAAAATGGAATTAAATGATCAGTTTAGCTGATAAAGTGATGAGTTGTAAAGTGTATGAAATCGAGATAACAGATAAGGTTTGTTATGAAGATCGACGGCTAACATAATTCAAGAAGGATCTAATGGAGCAGATTAAAATGTGTTACTAACACATCAGCCAAAGAAGGTTAGAGCAGCAAAATCAATGAATAAGATTAAGCGGCAAAATCTAATGGAGGAAAAGAAAATGATTTACTCCTCTATATAAGAGACATTGGTTTCATTGTTGAGAGACATCGGAAGAAGAAGATATTGCAGAATTATCATGTGAAGGACTTTTCATGCATTCTGATCATACTAGTTAATAAGAGCTGAATTACAGAACAATTATCAAGCTATAGAGAGTAATTACCGACGGACAGTAAGTTGATATAAGATTGAATCTGAAGTGATATATTGATCAAAAATATTTGAATGAGCTGAACATTAATCTGTAAACTGCAATTGAAGTTGTGTCAAGGTAGATCATCTACTATTACATATTTAACCATTGTACATAGTCAAATCTCTTAACTAAGTGGACTAAGAAAGTCTTTTGATGTTTCATTCATAGAGTGAACATTGTTATCTTGTCAACCCCAGAGTGACTGTTGATTGGATGATAACTTCTGGTCTAAAATCCTCTAACAAGGTCACACCTAATAGTGTGTTTGTAAACCTTTAACAAGGTTGGGTCTTCACCGACCTCACTTCAAAAGAGTGAATATTTTGGGTTGTCGGTCCCAGGTGGTTTTTCCCTTCACAGGGTTTCCACGTTAAATCTCTTGTGTTATGTGTTGATTGTTATATTTTCTTTTTATCATACTTTGCATATTACATGTTAGATTTGATCGATAACTACTATAAGTTTTAGATGAACAATCGGTAAAAACATAGACAATGAAAGTATTTTATGTTTATCGAGTAGCAAAAGTTGAAGAATTTGTTTTGGATTATACATTTTTTTTGGGGACACTGGATAACTAATTTACCCCCCTATCAGTTATTCTAACAAAATAATGTCTCCATTTCTTTAGTGCTTGAACAATAGCATATAATTCTTGATCATACACAGAGTATTTCCTTTTTTCATCATTCAACTTTTCACTAAAGAAAGAAATAGGTTTACCTTCTTGACTCAACACAACCCCAATTGCACTACCACTTGCATCACATTCCACTTGAAATACCTTATTGAAATCAGGCAATGCCAAAATAGGTAATTTGGCAACCTTCTGCTTCAGAGTCTCAAAACTTTTATCAACTCCATGTGTCCACTTGAACTCTCTTTTATCTCCTCTCATAGTCTTAGTCATAGCATTACAAATTAAACTAAAATTCTTAAAGATCTTTCGATCAAAACTTGCCAAACCATGAAATGATCTTACCTCACTAGCATTCTCAGGTGTAGGCCAATTCAAAATAGCTTCAACCTTTTCAGGATCCATTTTCAAACCATCAGCAACTTTTCTTCTTTCAATCTCTGCAAAACTTGTCTAACATGCAACAAATGTTCTTCTCTAGTCTTACTGAATATCAGAATATCATCAAGATATACAATCACAAACTTACCCAATAATTTCTTTAAAACTTCATTCATCAACCTCGTAAAAGTACTCAATGCATTATTTAAACTAAAAGGCATAACCAACCACTCATACAAACTTTCTTTTATCTTGAAAGCAGTCTTCCATTCATCACCTTCTCTGATTCTGATCTGATGATACCCACTTTTCAAATCAATTTTAGTAAAATACTTTGCTCCAGTCAAACTATCCATTATATCATCCATTCTCAGTATAGGAAACCTATATTTCACTGTTATCTTATTGATTGCTTTGGAATTAGTACACATTTGCTATTCTCCATTCTTCTTAGGTGCCGATACAGTAGGTACTACACAAACTTTCTCTATTCAAACCTTTTTGCAATAATTCTTGAATCTGTTAGTTCAATTCCTGATTCTTGGTAGGTGTCAACAGATGAGGTGCCTTATTCGGTAAACTAGCTCCAGGGATAAGATCCATGCAATTATCAATGCTTATCTTTGGTGGAAAACCATTAGGTACATTATCAAAAATAATTTCACTGTACTTGGTGAGTAACTTATCAATCTCCTTGGGGACATTATCCTCTGTTCTCTTACTTAGTTTGTTAAGAATCACAACAAAACATACATCATTCTTCTTTAAATCATTAACAAACTTTCTCCTTCCATCAAGAAAACTTTCGCAGATGTGAAAACATTACTAACAGGTTCTTCAATCAAAGGTAACAAGATTTGTCTTCTCCCATCATCCCAAATAGTATATTTATGCAATCTCCCATCATATATAGCATGTCTATCATATTGCAAATGTCTACCCAACAAAATATGACAAAAATCTATAGGCATGATATCACATAACACCTTATCATAGTACTTTCCAATCTTCAAATTCACATAACATTTCTCACTTACCAAGAGTGTATGCTCATCATTGATCCATGAAATCTTATAGGGCTTCGAATGTTCCAACCTTTTCAACTGCAACTTTGTGACCATCTCCTCAGATGCCAGATTCTCTAAGCTACCAATGTCAATGATTACCTTCCAAAATTTGTGAGAAACTCTACATCTGGTCTTAAACAAACTTTTCCTTACCGGATCTTCCGTTTTACCTTCATTCCAAAGTTCTCTCCTTACCATCAAGTTATTTTCCTTCTTAGGTTCATTCGGTGACTCTTATTGCACCAAAGCATTTCTATTGCTACCAGCCTTCTTACTTGCATGTGTACACTCAAATGATCTATTTCCTTCTTCTCCATAATTGTAGCAAGTTCCTCAGAAACCACCTCTATTATAACCACCTCGATAGTTACTGCCTCTGCCTCTAGATGAACTTTCACCTTTCCACTTGGTCTTGCCTTTATCCAGAGTTGTCTTTTTAGGTTCAAATCTACTTTTTTCACCATGAGATCTACCTCTTCCTCTAGGGAATCTACCACCTCTACCTCTTTGTCTTTGGTCATGTCTCTTATTTAATTTTTCCTCAGCTTTCAATGCAAATTGATAAGCCTCTTCAATGTTCTCCAATTTGACCAAATTGATTTCTTCTTGGATGGAAACTCTCAAACCATTCAAGTATCTAGAAATTCTTTCCACATCATCTTCATCATCTCCAGATCTGATATATAATCTATATAATTCCTTAGTATATTCTTTTACCGAGCTATCTTTCTACCTTAAACTTTGCATTCACCTAACTAGGTTAATCTGATAATCACAAGGTAAGAACTTTCCTTTCAATTTATTCACCATTTTACTCCATACCTTGATGTTGTCTTTTCCTTTCCTCTTTTTGTCTAGCTACAGATGTTCCCACCACAAGGATGCATGACTTTTCAACTTTGTGCTTGCAATTTTCACCTTCTTTTCCTCAGGTGCATTTTCATATTCAAAATACTTTTCCATCTCAGTGATCCAATCCACCAATTCATCATAATCCAATTTTCCACTATACTCAGGAGGATTAAAGTGTGGTGTAGACTTCAGACTTGTCAAAGCCTTCAAGAATCTTTCCTCACCCTGATCCATCACAAGTGCAAGTTCTACATCACCTTGTTCCACCTCAATTTCATCATCACTGACATCTTTAAGATGTCTTCCCCTTCTTTGGGCTATTTCAACAGCTTCTAATCTAGTAACAAGTTGTCTCAACATGTCTGCCAATCCTAGATCCACATCTCACCTCCTACGAACCACCTTGAAAACCATTCACAATTGCAAGTCATATCACAATATGCTACCCCACAACAGTTCAACTAAGGCTTCCCAAGAAGGAACCTTCAAACCTAGATTCACAAACCTAGATTCAGATCTCACCTCACTCTGATACCACCTGATGCAAGGGATAATATAGAGAGGGGCCAAAGGCTCACCCTAACCAGATCCACCTTGCAGAACAACACACGGAAGCAACAACACACAAATAGTGAGAGAGAGAATGCAGATACTTTGTTATATTATCTTCAAATTGATTCATACATGCCGGGCTGTAAGGCCTTCCTGGTTTAGGCCAGATATTACAATCAAGTACAGAATTCCTCCAACATGTGAGGATCTACCAATAATCTATGATTTTCTATCTTCTATCTTCTATCCCAAAAACTACCTCCTAACTCTAACCCAAAAACTACATTTATACAAGAGGCTACCGAGCCAAGTCAGCCTTTAGATCCACAATCAATGGAAGGGATGACCAGATCTAGGTCCACATGCTTCCCAATGATGGATACCAATATTAAATTTTTGACCCAAATTAAATGCAAAAGTCAGCCTCAAAATAAATCCAAAACAAACAACTCGGTAAGCAAGGAAACTGAGCGCCAAGGAAATTTACTGAGCACTAGAGAGATAACTGACCAACATCGGTGAACAAAGGAAACCGAGCAACACCAAACCAACTCAATTAAAGTAGGAACCAAGAAACATAGACAAACTCAAATATGTTTTTGGTCACACAGGATTGCCAAGGACCTGAGTTGCTCCTACATCAATCGACCTCGACCCTGACCCAAGGTTTAAATTTCAGATTATGAGGGTTTCCAAATGTTGGGTTTTAGAAATATTTATTTCCCACTTCCAAATTGACTATTTCGGGTTTCAAAATGGTAAAATCTTAAATTATATTTAATTTAGGTCCACTTCCAAGGGTATAGGCTTAATGGGAATTTAATTCTCCTATGTCGGCCTCTCTAGAAGTTCTCCTTCCATTTCCATCCATCCTCAATCAAGTGTGCAATCCACTCTCACTCAAGTAGTCATCTACATTCAAGCATTCAAGCATTCAAGTTATCCATTGAAGATCAAGGATTCAAGCATTCAATCCTTTGAAGGTATTTGGTTCAAGCATTCAAGATTCATCATTCAAACCCTAGAGCTATCCATCATGGTGGTGTGATCTTCCTTCAAGATCCTTTGTGCATCTTCAAGATCTATTCATTCTCCCTTCAAGGTGGATTCCAAGCATACAATCATGGAGGTTTTGATTTACATTTATTAGTTTTGATTCCAATATTTTATATGAACATACTTATTTACATTTCAAATACAATTGCATATCTATTGAATATCATAGCTTTGTTGTTAGATCTACTTCTACTAATTGCTAGCATTCTCTATTTCAATTCCATTTTTAAGTTGATTCCAAACAAGGGTTTGACCAAGGAAAACCCCTCATCCAAAAAATAAAACCATTTTTCTTATAGGAACATGTGCAGAACAATGATTTACAGTACAGATCTGGATGCCCTTTTCGGCAAACTTTCAGGATCTGTGAACAAAATTTTTGTCAGAGCAGTGCAGGTCAAGGTTGACATAAAGGGGTCAAGGTCGACCTTTACCTAGGTCAAGGTTGACCTTTCTCTGAAAAGAAAAAGGTTTCTGGGTTTTCTCTGTCTCTATGTTTCCAAGCCAGGTCTAGTTGTACAATTTCTTGAAACTAAGTATAGACACCAAAAAATAGTGATTCTGAATCTGCTACCTTTCAAGATAAGTGTTTATGTATTATTAAGTTTTATATGTCCACAAAATTTTCCACACACCACATCAACACAATCCCATACACCCTCATAGATATAAATATATATATCTTTATATATTTTTTATATCTTACACCATGTTAAAGGATTTAAATACTCTGTCAAAAGTGACATGGTTAAAGGATTTAAGTACATTCTATTAGAATGCCACCTTGCTTAAAGGATTTAAAAAATGATTGTTAGGTCAACCTTGATTAAGGGATTTAGACGGATACAATGGTTAGAAAGTAACATTAGTTTCTGATCTGAAAAATATACAACTTGCTTTGCAAATAATAGATCCACTTCACACATATATGTTGATTTACTTACTGAGCTCCATTTCCTTCTCCATCACTAATCTGCTTAGAATTCGCTTCAAGAAAACACAACTCCGATCAAATCCTTCATAATTTCACCTTCAGCCTTCTGCTTAGACTTATCAGTCAATAACATCAACAACTTTAGCCCATTTTGTAACCTCATAATTAGGTTTTCCTTTATACCTCTTCGGTTAGGTAGATCCATCTTTTTTCGCTTAATCTCCTCTGTAGATCTTAGGTTTAGGTCAGATTCATTGAATCCTTCCAACATTTAAGTTCTTCATCCTTCCTTCTAAATACATCTTCAAACTTCTCATTGAATCCATAATAAAATGATTTACCATGGATTAAATTCTCCATACAATCAATTAATAAAGTCAACATGATTTACATATCCCAAGAATTCACCTATGCCAGCTGGGAATCTCAATTCTTTCTCCAAATGTAAATTACTGACACTCAGTCAATATTATGTTCATCTTCTCGGTCATCACTACATAACTCGGTCATCTCTTCAAACTGTCTTCCTCGGCTAACACTGTCTTGCTTAGTAATTTCCTATCGCTCGGCATAAAATAATGTTTGATCAACACTAAATTTACTCAGCATATAATGGCGCTTGATCAACACTAACATCACTCAACTTAAACTAGATTTCTTCACTTTTTCTTGGTTAGGCCTACTTCTTCAATCTTTCTTCTTACTTAGATAAACAATACATTATCTTATCAATGTGCCAAATAATCAAGTACCCATTGAAGTATCAAATAACTCAACCTTTCCTTAGGTTCTCTTGTTATCTCCCTTTCCCTAATCCTTTTCATCAATCAATAGATATGGTACTTTCTTAGATAGAAACTATCTTACCAATTAAGGTTTGACATCAATGACAATACAATAATTATTTCAATTTCAGTTTCCAATAATCTCCCTCTTTGGAATTAATGGAAACACCACATGAATAACACATGATTTACCAACCAATCCAAAAAATTTGTCTGTGCATCAGAAAGATTATAATATCCTTAGCTTTATTTTGATTCAAAACAGCTTAGCCTTGCTTGACCATTCACACAATTACTCCCTCTGAATATTTTATGCATCTCTCTGAATCTCTCCCTCTAATTCGTTGAATCTCTGAATCTCAGAACATATACCTAAGTGTTTTCTATTCCTATGTTTTCATCTGAATCTCTCCCTCTTTGACAATAATGCCAAAGCAGTATCTAGCACTTACATCTTGCATATGTAAATGTCATCTTGCTAGTTCAGTATTAGTATTTCTCCCTCTGTCATCTTTCTTATGACTGATTATCAGCTTTTCTGTACTTTTCACAACTAGATAGGAAGCTCCTAAAGTGTGACCTTTCCTGCATCAATTTGTTAAATATTTCATGTAGAACATTTGATGCAGTGCTCCTAGTTGACTAGGCAGCCTCAGTTAGGGGAAGCAGCTCTAATTTACCTCTAAGATATGTTTGAAATATAGCTGGGAAAAGATACTGAGAGGGTGTGGTGAATCAGATATCACCTACTTTAACTTTTAACATTGTATAAAACTTTGCATAGCGTCAACAATACTTCCTCAAAACAAAGTAACTAACATACTAAGCAGCATTCATGAAAGTACTCATAACACAGTAATTTGGTTACCTAGAAACCCTTGAAAGCTAAAACTGGGGTGGGGATGACACCCACAAATCTTCATTATTGTAGTAATAAGTTTACATGTTAGGGCTTACAAAATTTGATCAAAATGTGATCTACCCTATGAGGGGTCTACCCTGTTAAGAGCTCAAAGACTTATACAGTCTACCTTGCTAAAGGATTTAAAACTTACAAAGTAAGCACTCAGTTAAGAGATTATAATAGGTCTATTAGGACCACTCAGTTAAGAGATTTACCCTGATACACTTGTTAGAATGTCTCAGTACCTAATCTTTTGGTTTGCACTGTATGCAGATTACAGATCTTCTCTTTACAGTATTGTATTGATCTCTTCGATCAGATTTATCTCTATTCTATCATTTCACTACTTAAGTCAGTCATTGAACTCTGTCTGAATGCTTCACCAAAACTAAATGTGTCTCTCTTCTCATTCCTTCATACCCTTCGCATCCTCTCACTATTATGTTTTAGGGTTCAGATCTTATGCTTATATAAACAACAAAACATCTTCATGATTAAAGATCTAAGGTTCAGATTAACTCCTTTTGTTGCTTAAGCCTTACTAATTTCTGATTGGCTCTAAGTATTACATAGGGATCAATGATTACAAAATAGATGCGTAATTACCTATGTAATTACCTCAATAGATAAAATACAAAACATGAATGTCGGCCAAAATGATTTACCTCGATCACTATGCCATAACAAACTCATATGTCATTTCTGGATAACTCGGCAAAATGGTGTTCCTGAAACTCAACATTCATTGTACTCGGCATATGTTGATATCTCTGTCGCTTGGTAATCATTGGATACATGGCTTGGCAAAACTTGACTCAGCTAATACAAAAATGCATAGTGGCCATACGTTTACTCAGCAGTGCTACTACTTGGTAAGTATACATTACATAACTCGGCCCTTACATAATGACTCGGTCGTAGTGATGATCAACCATCATTGCCTTGATAAATGACTAAGTGTAAGTCACTAATAGTCAACAAAACTATAGAAATCTACAATCTCCCCCTTTGACATTAGTGGCAAAAACACTTTGTCATGACATTATATTTGTGTTTACAAAAGTACTTAGTATTAGCAAAATACTCCCCCTAAGATATCTATACATAGAAAAAAAATTTACCTTCCCTTTGTCATGTCATGTCACTTAATTTCCCCCTTGTTTTTGGCACAATGGATCTCTTCTATAGTGGGGATCATGAAGTATTTCTCCAAAAATGGTTTATGTAGCATCATAACCATGTGTAGTGCATTTTCCCATCCTCCTATAGCAACATTTAAAACTTTTGATTGCACTTCGAGCTCGGTAGCTAGATTAACTAGGCTCTTGGCTGTAGATAGATTTGGATCCTTCTGTGTTAATTCCTTAGCCTTGGCTAACTCTCTTTGTATGGCCTCCAGGTGAGGTGTCAAAATGGTTTGCATAGAGAGTAGATGAGCCCTGATCTTTCCATCATTAGCCATCAGTTCAACTATCTGTCCTTGTGTATGCATAAGCTTGGCATAATGTCTTGCACTTTTTGTTCCATCCAAGCTTAAGGATTGACTGGTGGATTTTAGTTCTTGTTGTTGTTTATCAATCAGTCCTTGGTTATCCTCAGTGAACTGTTCTACATTGCAAAGTTTGGTAAGTAGAGATTGTGCATTCACAATGACTTCTTCTGACTCTGTTACCAAAGTGGAAAGTGCTACCTATTTCACTGCAAGCTCGGTAGATACTTTTTCCATCATCTTGATCTCAAAATTTCTTTCCGACCATTGCAACAACCTATCACTGGCTCCACTTTCTTCATTAGTTATCTTTTGAACAATATGGACAAGTTGTTCCAGTATGGGAGTAGAACTATTTACATCAGACAACTCAAAAGCATCATTAAAAATTTATTTGATTTCATACAGAACCTACTTTTGCTGATGTTCTCTTCTAAGTTCTTCATGTCTTCTTTTCCTCTTCAATAAATCTTGCAATATTTGTATATGCTCATAAGATAAGTTATCAGAATCCCATTTCTGAATAACAATAACTTCATCAATGGTTACCTATGGTGAAAAGACTTTCATTTTCTTTGTAAGTGCCTTCTTTGGTGTGCTCCCACTCAGCATATGTACAAGATCTTGTATTGCCTCTTGTTCCTTAGGCTCTTGTATCTCAATAGATTTGTCTTTTACTTCTTTTTCTTTTGTTCCCTTATCCTTCACATGAGGACTAGCAGCTTTTACATTGGACTGCTCACCTTGATCTTGTTGTAACTCCTCGGCAGATGTGGGTCGATTTGCTAGTGTCGACCGATCTTGTTCCTCATTAGTGCTTGTACCGGCTAACATGTCAATTGTAACAACTTCAGGTTTGGTGGGGGTGGTGTTAATAATTGATGTCTCATCAAATTTTGGATAATCTTTTACTTGTAAAAGTACAGTATTGTTGCCTAGCAAAGATGTGTCTTTTTCTTTCGTAGCATATATATCTTCTTCAGTCAATACCTAATTCTTTATTGGGGTATCCTCTATTATATCAACAATTTTCACTTCTGATACCTTATGAATGTTCTCCACCTTAGGAGCTTCAGTTTTTGGAATGGGTAATGCCATTGCATTATGTTCTGTGTCAAGCTCAGCATCCTTAGATGTACTAGCACCTTTATCTACATCCTTGTCCATTATCAATCCAAACACTATCTTCCAAGTCCTTAGACTTTCCTGTACAACATCCTCAACCTTGTTTTGACGGATTAAATAAGCTCTAAGCTTAGGATCAAATTTTGCTCTCTATTTTTTCACAATTTGTCTAATGTTTGCAGGGGTTAAAATTGATTCAACTTGTGCTAGGGTGCTCTCCCTTATTTTTTTCTCTATAGTAAGAGCATATTCCCATTTCTAAGCTACCCTGTTGCTCAAATCCTTTGGAATTTAGTTTTCCAATTGAATAGGCAACATCTTGAAAATGCAAAGCATTTCAAGAATAGAATCTTCAACTTTTTCTTTATCTCCTATACTCATGCTTCCAAATTTTAATGCCTTTAATTCTTCTACTCCTGTAGTGCTTGTGAATTTGTGGCATTTTCATTCATATTAGGTTTTACATTTTGCAATTCAACTTTCATCTTTACTTCAACATCACTTTCAGTTTCTTCATCATCTTCATGTTCCAAAACAAGTTCCTCCTAGGCCTTTTGTTAACCTTGCTTGGCATTGCCTTAGGCTGAATAGCTTTTCGCTTACATGATGCAGGGGATTTCTTTGGTTTCTTGGCATCTGCTCCCCTTGTTCTATGCCTAAGCATAGGTGTTGATGACACTTTAGGTTTCAGTATCCTTCTTTTGGTTGGGGGCTCGACAATTACTAGCTTCTTCCCTTTCTTCTTTTCTACTTGTACTTCCTCTTCTTCTTCACTATCACTAGAGTCACTTGGTTCATCCTCTCCCAGTCCTTGGATTAATTCAAGTGGTGCATCTTTCTCTGTTTCTTCCACATATTTCTCCATATTCTTTACTATTTTCTTCCTCTTTCTCTCTATAGTTGTAGCCATCAAACCCATAGTGATTTTAGATTTGGCTTCATTGTAAGTTCCAAAATAGGGTGCTTTATCATCAATTTCTTCAACTAAGAGGGTTGTAATAGCAGCAGTGGTTTCATCTATGTTTACTTCATAAGGTAATGGCATTAGCCATGAAACCCTAGGAAATACTGCTTGTGCATAAGTGAAGTCTATGTCAACTAGAAAACATATATCCTTGCTATACTTCTCAATTAATGACACAGGGACTCTAGTCCTCTTCCTCATTTTCTTCTTGAACTCAACAAAATAGTTCTCCATCACACCATTAAAACTATCTCCTATCTAACCTATGAACTCATTTATTTTCACAGTAATGGGTCTCTTCTTATCCCATATCGCACCTCCAACAATAGGAAAACACTTTTGTATATAAAATAATAGACAGACTAGTGAAGAACTGAACTTACACATGGAATTCTTTGCAGTCTAAATTGAATTGAGGTTCTCGGCAAGCTGAGTCAGCTGGAGATCGACAAGATCATACGTGTGTTTCTTCTTGATGATTTTCCATGCCTGGTCCACTACCATACAGGGAACACTATCCAACTGACTGGATTGGTAGAATTTATGCAAGATAACCCTAATAGCAAAGTCAATATAACCGTTAAGACACAACTCAGTGTATATAGCATCTCGACCATAATAGGTGCTCGGCATACATTGATAACTTGGTCAAAACACTGATGCTCGACATAAAATGAAATTCTCTACTTTGCTCAAACATGTCCTAATGCATCTTTATTTATGCAGATATGGACTTTTACTCAAGTTTATGTTAGGAACTGATGTAAGATAAAGCATTATAAGATTCAATTCCAAACATACCTTCTATACTTAGTTAGAAGAAGTGTGATCACCTGATCCATTGGATTGGGTGACCTCAGATGTGCTAGCTTCACTTGTTCTTTCTTCTTCTTTCTTCTTCCATGTCTTATTCATCTAATTTCTCAATTTCTCACGGATATCTTCATTTTGATTCTAATCATTGCTCGGCATAGGTGATCTACAATCTTTCTTTGGGTGACCTGTCTTATTACACTTGTAACATACCATGCTTCCATTCATCTAGCTTTTGGATTTGCCTCTAAAATGAGTCTTCATACAATTTGCTCCAATGTGTCCATATTTTCCACAATAATGACATTTATACCAAGTGTTATAATCCCAATTGTATGAGTTATTCTTCATAGGTGACTTAGTCTATTCATTTGATGACCATCTAGATTTAGATCTGCATTCAAATGCTCTATGTCCATACTTTTGACAGTTAAAACATTGACCTTGAAACTTAGGTGAAGTAGGTGGATTACTGACCTTAGACCTACATTCATGTGTGATGAAGGGTGCTCCCCTTAATACCGCAAGCACATAACAGAAATAGAGAAACAACAACAATAATATGCAAGAACGAAAACTGGCTTCTTATTATCTCCACAAATGTGGAATTACAAACTTTCAGAATTACAATATGTAAAGCCACATGGGCATTCCCTTACAATATTTTGTAGGACAAAGCCTCGAATCAATACCCAGATCTACTACCCAGAACTACCCTAGACAACACTACGGGCCTTCTTTATATAGACAATTTCCACTGCCCGAGAAGGTTCTAGAAATTTAGCCCTAAGGGCCGACCCAACTTAGAATTATTTTATTTTTCAATTTATTACATCAAAGTTGGCTCAAAATAACTTTTGAAACCTAAACAGAAATTTTGAAGGAAAATTATTTTCTGCCATTTCAGGTGGCCTAACTTCCGGAGACCATAAGTCATCACTAGTTGACCCGATTGACTATTATAACCCCATTTCAAAAATGCCACGAAGCGCTCTACAGGCTTGACCAATACAAAGCACCTGTCACCCAAATTTTCAACCTCATCCAGGGCCTCTAAAGCCTTCAAAACTGAGTTCAAAGTTTTTGTACCCTGCTGCCAATACCGAAAATCTTCAATATCTTCAAAACTACACCTAATCTAGCCATGAAACTTTGCTGGTAGGCTGATATGACTGAGATGAACCTCCATATGTAAAATCAGACATTTCAAGATCGTAAGACCAACTTACTAAAAATAGCAAGTTTCCATAAATAGCAACTCTGCACAAGATAGCCCTTATTGGATACAAAAATAGAAATATTTTTGGGTGATGCAAGATTGCTCTTACACCCAAGATGCTCTTGCATCAATGTGCCTGATGTCCATGTTTCTTACAGTTAAAGCAATCCCCATTGAACTTAGGTTTAGGATCAGACTTACCATGTTTGCTCCTACATATGTTAGTTGTGTGCCCTGGCTTTCCATAGTGATAGCATGTGGGCTTGTTGTTCTTTGGTTTTGCATTCTTTTGCTCTCCATTCTTTGATGATTCTCCTTCTTTAGTAGATGATGAATGCTCATTTAGGCCAAGTCCAGATCTATCACCAGATCTTCTAGGTGATCTTAATAGCTCTTCAAAATATTTTGCAGCTTCATTAGGTTTGTTCATCCTTTCATTTATTTCCTTCTCAGATCTTAGTTCATTCCTTAATTGGTCATTTTCATATCTCAGTTGGTTGATTTCCATATCTTTCCTGCCTAACTCTTGATTAACCACTAGCAGTTGGTTTACCATGTCTAGTTGATTGTTGGTCAACCTTTGCATGTCGCTTGTCCTTTCATCTAATCTCATTGCTATTTGTCTTTTATCTTCTTCATCCATTATCTTGTCATCTTTAGCTTTCTTTTTCTATTCAACTACTTCGCAGAGTCTGACAGATTGAATTTCTTGTTCTCTTCTTAGATATTTGATGTCATCATTTAGTATTGTATTTTTCTCTAGTAGCTCTTTTATGGATTTGTCACTTTCTACAGAGTTTGCATTATCAAATAGTCCAGTGGTATCTTCTTCTTGATAGAGTGAATCATTTTGCTGAATAGAAATTTATCTCCTTTTGCTTAAGGATTTCTTCAGTTCACCTCTAGCTACTTCCAGTTGTTGTAATGTCAGTTGTACATCAATCTTTTGATTCTCTATGATCTTTCCCACCTTATAGACTTCCATCTCAAGATATTTTTATTCAAGTGGTTAGACATTCTATGAGAAACCTTGTAGCTCTGATACCAATTGTTGGAAATATAGTTGGGAAAAGATACTGAGAGGGGGGGGTGAATCCAATATCACCTACTTTAACTTTTAACATTGTATAAAACTTTTCATAGCATCAAAAATACTTCCTCAAAACAAAGTAACTAACATACTAAGTAGCATTCATGAAAGTACTCATAACACAGTAATTTGGTTACCCAAAAACCCTTGAAAGGTAAAACTGGGGTGGGGATGACACCCATAAATATTCACTACTGCAGTAATAAGTTTTCATGTTAGGGCTTACAAAATTTGATCAAAATGTGATCTACCCTATGAGGGGTCTACCCTATTAAGAGCTCAAAGACTTATATAGTCTACCTTGCTAAAGGATTTAAAACTTACAACAAAGTAAGCACTCGATTAAGAGATTACAATAGGTTTGTAAAGACCACTCGGTTAAGAGATTTACCCTGATACACTTTTTATAATGTCTCAATACCTGATCCTTTGGTTTGCACTATATGCAGATTACAGATCTTCTCTTTACAGTATTGTAGTGATCTCTTCTATCAAATTTATCTCTATTCTATCCTTTCACTGCTTAACTCGGTCACTGAACTCTGTTTGAATGCTTCACCAAAATTGAATGTGCCTCTCTACTCATTCCTTCATACCCTTCACATCCTCTCTCTCACTATTATGTTTTAGGGTTAAGATCTTATGCTTATATAAACAACAAAACGTCTTCATGATTAAAGATCTACAATTTAGATTAACTTATTTTGCCACTTAAGCCTTACTAATTTCTGATTGGCTATAAGTATTACATAGGGATCAATGATTACAAAATAGATGTGTAATTACCTCAATAATTACCTCAACAGACAAAATACAAAACATGAATGTCGGCCAAAATGATTACCTTGATCATTGTGCCATAACAAACTCATATGTTGTTTCTAGCTAACTTGGCAAAATGGTGTTCCTGATACTCGGCATTCACTGTACTCGACATATGTTGATATCTTTGTCACTCAATAATCATTGGATACATGGCTCGGCAAAACTTGACTCAGCTAATACAAAAATGCATAATGACCATATGTTTACTCAATAGTACTACTACTCAGTAAGTATACATTACATAACTCTGCCCTTACATAATGACTCGGTCGCAGTGATGACCAACCATCATTGCCTAAATAAATGACTAAGTGTGAGTCACTAATAGTCAACAAAACTATAGAGATATACAAGATATTCATGAGCATCCTTAGGTAAAGCTTTTGTGAATATGTCTAGTAGTTGTTCCTTTCACATATTCCATTTTCACTTCTTTATATTGTACCAGTTCTCTCAAGTAATGATACTTGATAGAAATATGTTTAGTCTTTGTGTGCATCACTGGATATTTTGATATGTTTATAGCACTTGTATTATCACATAAAATAACAACCAGCTCAGTGATTTCCTCTTTCATTCCTTTCAACAATTGCTTGATCCATACCAAATTTGAACAATTCACTGCAGCTGATACATACTCAACTTTTGTTGTAGATTGGGAAATACAGTTCTATTTCTTACTTGTCCAAGAGACTAATCTCTTTCCTAGAAAGAATGCTCCACCACTTGTGCTTTTCCTATCATCAACATTTCCTACCCAATTTGCATCAGTGTAAACTCTCAGTTTAAATTTTTCATTATTCTTGTAGTACAATCCATAATCTTCTATCCCTTTCAGATATCTCAATATTCTCTTCACTGCCATCATATGATTTTCCTGAGGATTGGTAGAGAATCTTGCCACAATCCCAACTGTTAGGGCTATATCTAGTCTATTGTGGACAACATATTGTAGCTTTCCAATCATGGATCTATACAATGTTTGATTTACTTCAACAGTATCATCAGTTTTAGATAGTTTATGTCCAGTAGCCATAGGAGTACTTACTGATCTAGAATCCTCCACACCAAAAGTTTTCAGTATCTCTTTGACATATTTAGATTGTGTGATAAAGATACCTTTCTCCATCTGATAGACTTGCAATCCAACAAATAATTTTATCTCACCAAACATAGACATCTCAAACTCAGTTTGTATCTCATTTGAAAATTTCTGACATAGGGCATCTTGTCCTCCAAATATGATATCATCCACAAAAATTTCAGCTAACAAAATCTCTTTACCTTCTTCAGCTTTCATGTACAGATTGTTGTTGTCATTTGTCCTTGTAAATCCAATCTTTGTCAAATAATTGTACAACCTCTCATACCATGCTTTGGGGACTTGTTTCAATCCATACAGCGCCTTGTTCAATTTGCAAACCATATTTTTCTTGGTTGGGTCAACAAATCATTTAGGTTGTTCAATGTATACTTCTTCTAATATATCATTCAAAAATGTAGATTTGACATCCATCTGATATACTTTGAAATCTTTAAATGCATCATATGCAAATAGATTTCTCACTCCTAATCTTGCTACAGGGGAAAATGTTTCTTCATAGTCTATTCCTTCTTCTTGTGCATACCAATCTTGCATTGTTCCTTGTGACTTGTCCATGTTCATTAAGCTTGTTTCTGAATACCCATTTTGTCCCAATAACATTCTTGTCTTCTGGTCTCGACACCAAAGTCCAAGTATCATTCTTTTCTATCTGATCTATTTCTTCATTCACGGCTTGAATCCAATCTTCATTCTTTAAAGCATCTTTTACTGTCTTAGGCTAAAACTCACATAATAAACATGTAGGGTCTTTCAACTTACTTCTAGTCAAGAATCCAGATTCCTTATCTCTAATGATTTTCTCGAGCTTATGATGTCTTCTCACATACTGTGCCAATGTAGGTTAAGATTTAATTTCTTCTTGATCTTCAAGTTCATCATGAAAATTTTTAGTTTCTGCTTCTGATTGCTCGGCAGTATCCTCCTGATGCTCGGCATTGCTTACTCATGACTTTGCATATGGTGTAAGTGTGTTACTTGCCTCTCCTTCTTCCATGTACATAAAAGATCTATAATCTCCAGGTTCTCGTTTACCTTCTAGTTCATTCTTATCTACATATTCATCAACTCTCACATTTACACTTTCCACAACTTTGTTAGTGTTAGAATTCAAACACTTATAAGCTTTTCTCTTAGTGGAATAACCTAGGAATATGCCTTCATCACTTTTTGTATCAAATTTTCCATTCCTATTATCTTTCAATATATAGCATTTTCTTTGAAAGATTCTAAAATATTTCACATTAGGTGCATATACATGCCATAATTCATAAGGTGTAGCATTTGTACCTTTCTTGATTTGTACTTAGTTTAAGGTATAAAAAGTTGTACTTACAGCTTCTCTCCAGTATTTTTATGCAACATTCTTCTCAATCATTAGTGTTCTTGTACAATCCATAATAGACATGTTTCTTCTCTCAATTATACCATTATGTGGAGGTGTTCTTGGTGTAGACATATGTCTCTTGATTCCTCTATCATTGCGGAAGAGATTGAACTCATTTGATATAAACCCTCCACCTTGGTCAAATCTCAGACATTTTAGGCTTTTACCTGTTTCTTTTTCAACTTTTTCCAAATACCACTTAAACAATTGAAATGCATCAAATTTTTCTTTCAAAAACATGACAGTCGTCATCCTAGTCTAGTCATCAAAAAATAGAATAAAGTACTTAGCACCACAATAAATTTGTACACCCATAGGTCCACAAAGGTCAGTATGAACCAAATCCAAAATATTTTTAGAAGTAAATTTCTTTCTCTTGAAACTAGACTTTGTCATTTTCCCAACTGACATTGTTTACACATCACATTATCAGGTTTCTTCAATCCCGGCAAACCTCTAACTTTCTCCTTTTTACTAATACTTACCAGATTGTCAAATTTTACATGACACATCCTCTTATGCCATAACCATACATCATCAAATTGTGCAAACAAACATGTCTCTTCATATAGATCTAGATAGAAAAAGTTACCTCTAGTCTGTTCTCCACTTCCAATTAGTTCACCAATGGCATCAAATATTTTATCCTTTTTGTGATGAAACTCCACTCAATAACCAATGTTGTTCAGTTATGCAATACTCAGCAAATTGTAGTTAAGACCTTCAACCCAATAGGAATTTTCACATGTGATCTTATCAGTTAGCTTAATTGATCCTATACCTCTCACAGGACATGGTGCATCATTACCAAACTTAACACTTCTACCTTTGAAATGATCTAGGGTTTCAAATTTAATTTTATCACCAGTCATGTGAATGAGAAACCACTATCAATAATCCATTTATCACCTTTACTCACATAAGAAATAAGTGTAGTTTTCTCATCTTCATCAGAATCATCTTTCATAGCAATATAAACTACTTCAATATCAAAGTCATCAGTGTCACTGTCAGTTTCATCTTCAACAATATAATAGGATTTCTTACCTTTGTCCTCGTAGTCTCTATACCTTCGGTGATCTCTATTATCTCTCTTATCCTTGTACTTGCTTTCTCTTTCCTCATCTTTGTCATTTCTATCAGGACATCTTGCTTCAATATGGCTAACTTTGTTACATGAAAAATAGATTATAGGAAGTTTACATTTATATTTCCCTTTTCTTATTTTTAGTCTTCTATCCATGAGTGCCTCAAGTTCATCTAGCTCCTTATCAAAAGTGTCACTATCACTGTCACTGTCACTATCACTTTTAACACATTTTTCTTTTTCTCTCTTAGACTTATGTAAAACCATTTGTGACTTGAATGCAGATTCAACATTACAAACAATGTAGTTATCATAGTTAGATAGCTCAAAAGTAGTAAGCTTACCAACAAGACTTTCCAAAGTTAGAGCATTACCAGGGTTACATCTTGATTCTTGAATTGCAAAAATTATGATAGCATAGATAGGAAGAAAATTTCTCAATACCTTACCAATAACAGTCTCACCATCAATGATTCCATTAGCTCTCCTCTAGTAGCATTCACTATCTCCTTAATTCTACCATAGTACTGAGCAATGTTTTCACCTTCTTGCATTTTCATTTCATCAGACTTACCTCTCAAGCTTTCAGCTTTTTCTCTTAGTACATTTGTATCACCACCATAGATAGTTGCAAGATTATCCCACATTTCCTTTGCAGTAGTGTAGTCTTTGATATCTTCAAATTCAGTATAGCTTAAAGCAGATACAATCTCCAACATTGCTTGATTGTGTTCTTGTTTTTCTTTCCTCTCCACGATAGTCAAAGGTGCAGCAGGTATAACATAGTCATGTTCCACATAGTACTTCATCGAATCACCAATACTAGCTAGATGTTATTTCATCTGAATTTTCCATGTAGGGAAGTTCTCTTTGTTCAAGTTTGGTACCTCCTTTTTATACATCTTGATCATTAGCTTCAAGTACCTTTAAAATTTTCTTTGTAAGCACCAGCAGCTATGATACCAATTATTAGAATTATTTAGAACAATAGAGAGGGGGTGAATCATTTGTTCTCAGGTCCAAATGTACCAATTAAACTTTCTATCACTTCAACAATCTCAGGTCCAATCACCAACACAACTCGGTCTCTAAAGCATATATCAAAAACATATAACATGTAGTCTACTATCCAAAAGTAATTAGCTTGCATAATATAACAACATTCACATCAAAACATTCACACAAGTATAACACCAGGATTTATAGTAGAAACCCAACTTGGGAAAAACCACTTTGTAACATGCTACTGATATTTCACTCTTCTAAAGTGAGCTCTGTGAAAAGCCAACCCTGCTAAAGGTTTACAAACACACTGCTAGGTGTGACCCTGTTAAAGGATTTAAACACTCTGTCAAAAGTGACCTAGTTAAAGGATTTAAGTACATTCCATTAGAATGCCACCTTGATTAAAGGATTTATACAATGACTGTTAGGTCAACCTTGATTAAAGGATTTAGACTGATACAATGGTTAGAAAGTAACAGTAGTTTTTTATCTGAAAAACATACAACTCACTTTCTAAATACAAATCCACTTCGCACATATATGTTGATTTACTGACTGAGCTTCATTTCCATCTCCATCACTAATCTTCTTGGAATTTTCTTCAAGAAATCACAACTTTATTTAGCTCCAATAACATCAACAACTTCAGCTCCTTACTGTAACCTCACAATTAGGTTTTCCTTTATACCTCTTCATTTAGGTAGATCTATCATTTTCTGCTTAATCTCCTTCATAGATCTTAGGTTTAGGTTAGATTCATCGAATCTTTCCATCATTTATGTTCTTCATCCTTCCTTCTAGATACATCTTCAAACTTTTCTTTGAATCCATATAAAATGATTTACCATGCATTAAATACTCCATACAATAAATTAATAAAGTCAACTTGATTTACATATCCCAAGAATTCAAATATGTCAACTAGGAATCTCAATTCTTTCTCCAAATGTAAATTACTGACACTCGATCAATACCATGTTCATCACCTCGGTCATCATTGTATATCTCGGTCATCTCTACAAAGTGTCTTCCTCGGCTAACATTGTCTCTCCTCAATAATTTCATGTTGCTCGGCTTATACTAATGTTTGGTCAACACTAAATTTACTTAGCATATACTGGCACTCGGGCGACACTAACATCACTCGGCTTAAACTAGATTTCTTTACTTTTTCTCGGTTAAGCCTACTTTTCCAGTGTTTCTTCTTACTTAGATAAACAATGCATTATCTTATCAATGTGCCAACTAATCAAGTACCCATTGAAGTATAAAATAAATCAACCTTTCCTTAGGTTCTCTTGTTATCTCCTTTCCCTAATCCTCTTCATCAATCAATAGATATGGTACTCTCCTAGATAGCAAGTGTCTTACCAGTTAAGGTTTGACATTAATGACAACATAACAATAGTTTCAATTGCAGTTTCCAACAAAGGTGTGTTGACAGCTTTAGCATACTCCATAGAGAAATGTTGCAACACCTTCTCAATATAAGCAGCCTGAGATAGAGTCAATTTTGTATGCTTCTTATAATTACATATTTTCATACCAAGGATTGGTGTTGCTACCTCCAAATCCTTCATAGAGAATGAGTGTGCTAACTATTGTTTCAATCCCTTACTGTGATCCATGTTAGACCCAACTACAACCATATCATCAATATATAAACATAAAATAATGTAGCTATCATCATCCAACCTCTTAAAATAAATACAATGGTCTGAATGACACCTAGTATATCCATGCTCATGCATAAAATTGTCAAATTTAAGATACCATTTCTGAGGTTCTTGCTTCAAGCCATATAAAATTTTCTTCAATATGCACATTGAGTACTCCTTACCTTTGACCATAAATCCCTGTGGTTGTTCCATATATATTTCTTCATGCAAAGCACCATGAAGAAAAGTTGTTTTAACATCAAGCTACTCTAAATGCAAATCTTCAACAACCACAATACTTAAAACAATATGAATAGAAGTCATTTTAACAACTGGATAAAATATCTCATCAAAATCAATACCTTTTTTCTATACAAATCCTTTTACAACTAACCTGGCTTTAAATATTTTCTCACCTCCATCCTCTTCGTTCATCCTATAAACCCATTTATTTTGTAAAGCCCTTTTACCTGCAGGTAATTTACAGAAATCCCAAGTTTGATTTTTCAGCAAGGAGTCCATTTCCTCTATCATTGTAGATTCCCATTGAAGCTTTGTATCCACCTACACAACTTCATCATAACATTCTAGTTCACCAACATATGTTAATAAAATAAAATACAAAGAGGAAGAAAATCTTTATGGAGGTCTACTTAACCTTGTTGACCATCTAACATTCACTGGGGTTTGTAGTATTTTTTGTTGTTGTTGTTGTGGAGCATAAGGAACTACTAGAACATCATCTTTTGGAGTATCATCTAGTACTACATAATCATTTTCTTTCTTCTCATGTTGCTGCAACAGATCTTTGTACAATACTTTCTCATTGAATATGACATCTCTGCTTCTTACAATTTTATGATTTTCAAAATCCCAGAGCCTATAACCAAATTCATCAATGCCATATCCAACAAATACACATTTCTTAGATTTAACTTCCAACTTGGTTCTATTTTCAGAATCTATATGTGCAAATGTTGCACAACCAAAGGTTTTAAAAAAAGAATAACTCACCTCCTTACTAGTCCATACTTCCTCTAGAATACCACAACCCAAAGGAGTAGAGGGACCTCTATTTATTAAACATACAATTGTATTAATATCCTTCACCCACATGTTTAAGGGCATCCCAACATGCAACCTCATACTCCTTGTACACTCCATTATTGTCATGTTCATGCGTTCAACCACTCCATTTTCTTGTGGAGTCCTTGTTACAATTTTCTGCCTATGAATACCATTAGAGGAATAATAATCTTCAAATTTTGTGTTGCAATACTCACCACCATTATCAGATCTAAGACATTTTATCCTTTTACCAGTCTCATTCTCAACCAAGCATTCACATTTCTTAAAAGTTTAAAATACATCAGATTTATGTCTAAGGAAATAAATTCATACTTTTTGTGTTGCATCATCTATAAATGTAACATAATATAGAGAGCCACCAAGGGAAGATATCTGAGTTGGTCCTCATACATCTGTATGCACAAACTCTAATTTCTCATTTTTATTTTCCTTCCCACTCTTCACAAAACTAACTCTCTTATATTTTCCATACACACAACTTTCATAGAAATCCATATTGACATATTTCAAACTTGGTAAAACTTTCTTTGAATGAAGTAATTTCATTCCTTTTTCACTCATGTTCCCAATTCTATTGTGCCATAGTGATGTGTCAGAATCTACAACAACTGTTTGATGTTCTTCCTTCTCAACTGTAGTAATTGTTCGTGAACATTCATTTTTCTCTAAAACAATTAATTAAGTAGAAGGAACAGTATGACCTGTACAAAGATATAAGGTGCCTACTTTCACACCTTTTTCTACTACTAAGGAACCTTTTGAAACCTTCCAATTTCTATCATTAAAAGTAACTTTGCAACCCTCATCACCCTGTTGCCCTGTTGAAATTAAATTCCTACTCAGCCTTGGAACATGTCTTACCTCTTGTAGTAGGCAATGATTCCCATTCTGTAACTAAATCTTAATATTCCCCTTTCCAACAATTTGACATGGTTCATTATCTCCCAAATAAACTAGCCCAAAATCCCCTTAGACATAATCAATAAAATAACCTCTATGGGGTGTAGCATGAAATGAAGCCCCTCAATCTAAAAACCAATAATCATCAACACTTTCTAAAGAAAGAAGAAAAGCATCATCTTTGTATTTATTACTTACCACATTCACCTCCTTTTTACCTTCTTGTTTGTCTCCTTCTTTATTCTTCTGAGGCCAAAAATCTTTCTTCTTATTACTTGGTTTTCTACAGTACCAGCAATTGTTTGGTTCTCTAGATTGAGACCTCTTGCCCTTTGATTTTCCTCTTGATTTCCCATTATTTCCATATTTATTTCCTCTTTCATTCTTTCTACCTATGCTTTATGAATTCAAGACACTTCCAGATGTATATCCACCTGATATTTTATTACGCATTTCCTCACTCAAAATCACACCAATAACATCATCAAATTTTAGGGTATTAGAACCAGAAACAGAGTTACTAACAACCACAAGCCTCAAGTGAAATACCTACCACATACACACCAACAAGCTCCCACTACAAAGGTAATGTCAAATCTAAAATCAATCCACTCACAATGTCTCATATAAGTGAATCCATGTAGTATTAAGGATAGCCACAACAAAATACAACATATAAACCAATATCCTACAAGAACAACTCTTACAACAAGTCTCCAACACTTATATATGTCATGGTTGTTGACAGAGCTCTATAGGAAATCTTCTTGTTGATACACAGGTACTCGATCATATCTTTGATGACACAGTTGAATGCTTGATGAGAGAAGAAGGTGATGAGATCGATTGTAGGCCTCACATTTCACTCAGGAGATAACATTGCTACACTAGTCAATGAATCATTATTTGGGTAAAAGCACAATCAGGTGTCACCTTTTAGGCTAACTTATCAACACAGCTGAATTTTATTATTTATAACTAAATATTAATTTTGGTCAAACATATGGTCTAGCTAGATTCATTCTAGCTAAGTTAGATAAGTGCTTTAACTTTTTCAATTGGAAATATCTATTAAATGCATGTTTTATACCACTTTGGGTCCAATTACCATAAAAATAAAATTATTTCATAAAAGTGGCGTTTCAATAACTCCTAATATTTTTAATTACATTTTTTTGAAAATAAAAAAATACCCTTTTGTAGAGATGAGAGTCAAGAATATCCTCATATAGGATTTATAGTGTTTTAATTAGACATAGTTTATTCTAATTAAAAAAAATTACAAGTAGGTATTTTAACAATTAAGGAGATGTTGATTCGGAGAAAGAAAAAAATAGTAAATTATATATTAAATAAATTTGAAAAACATATGGTGCACTAGAGGAGAGAATCCTCTTCAAGAATATGTATATTTCTTTTTTTGATTGGGATAGATTTGTTAAAAAAATATGTTGCGAGATGAAAACTGTCGATTTCAATGAGTTAGAATTTGAATTGTTATAAAAGAGAAAATATAGGTCACAAACCATTTTTTATTTCTTCATGCACTAGCTATATATGTCATCTATGACATATTTTGAAATAGGGAAAAAAAAAATTTATTTACATATAATTTTTTGGTGGGAACTAGACCCCTAATTTTCAACATTTTTCAGCAACTGAAAAATCATCTTTAAAAATCTTTAAAACATATCAATTCTTATTCAAAAAAATTATTAAAAATATTAATCATAGACTTCATCTATTTTATCACATTTAATTAGTTTACATCATCTTCAAATTCCAAACATAAATGTCATTTTTATACTATTGAAGTTGAACAACTTTGATATTGTTAGCCTTTTCCTTTGTAAAAGGGTGACAGCTTATTGTGCTTTTACCTAGTTGATTAATCTAATCAATGAAAGCGTGATAATCTAAGAATATGAAATTAACCAAGGTGACTCATTACCTTCTATTAGAAAGGAGTATGAGTTTTCTCTCACGTCATTGCAAACCCAATGACTATAGACTCTATCTAAATGAAGGATTTGAATATTAAACTATTATGCAAATGCAAGTTTATCCAGTGTTTGATTTAAGACTAATCCATATTAAATAAGGATGGAAGTATTCCTAGATTTGATTGATGAAATGAAGATAAAATAAACTAAACTATCTAATTGACAAAGATTGCAATGTCTAAACAAAACTATTTAAACAATTAACCTATCTAACAATGATTTCAAATGCATAAATGATAATCAACTCGACAGTGCTACAATAAGCAAGAATTCATGATCCTTCTTGTGAGAATAGAGGCCTGGTTATATTAACATTCTCTTGAGAATTAACAGACAAGATTGATTCCAGATAAATGATTGAGATTAATTTCAAACTAGCACAATCCATGTGCAAATCATTTGATTGGTTGAGAGCATCAGTTATTTGGGAAACTTCCAAGGCAAAACTGAAGTTTCTAAATCAACAGATGAGTTAAAAGATTTGTTTTTCTAGTTAACTGGATTGTTTCCAAAATTGTGTTCAGTTGACTGGATGATGACTTCATATATGCATTTTTGGATTATTAAAGGGATTTTATACATTTTTCTCCAAAAATGTGATGACATAATTGATTAAATTCCTTTTTTGTGATTAACTGACAATTTCTATTTATTTAATCAATATCCCAAAATATTAATTAAATAAATGGTATAACGTTTGATTGTATTGCCAATAACATAAGAATTTAGGAATTAATTAATTGAATAGGATCAAGTGAAATAATTTAATGGGACTTAGAATATAGGTCAAATCAAATTGATGAATTAAATTTCCTTAGTTTAGGACTTAGGAGATTTTGATCAAAATTAGGACTTTCTTGATGAATAATAAAGATTAGGGGCTTATGGTTTTGGTGACCATTTTTAGGTGATTACATTTTCCCCTCTTTGTATTGATGTGTGAGAAGCACATTGATTCAAAGAACAGCTCATGTTGAGACTAAGAATAGTTTGATGTGAAGTGATGAAACTACTCTTAAGTCAATTGATTAGAAGATATCGATTCCAAACTTGATTGAACTAGAACCGACAAGAATAGAATAGAACGATCAGTTTGATGTGAATCCATGAAACTGAACACCTATCTGGTTTGATGATGATAACTAACCAAATTTATGTGAAGCGATGAAATTGACTAATGTTGGAAAAGACTCTTAAACAATTGGATTTGGTTCGAATGAATAACCAGTTTGATATGGTGTGATGAAATTGATTATCATTAAGAGATCAATAGAGAAATTGACTTGATTTGATGTGATGAAACCAATTGGATTGATGAGAACAATATCAATTTGATGTGAAGTGATGAAACTGATATGCCCCTAGATAATCTATTGATGACGAAGAATCTCAACTTGATGTTGTGTGATGAAGCTGAGATGCCCCTAGCAATGAGGTTTTGTTTGATTCGATTACCTGATTAAAGATTCTTGATGGTTGATGATGTTATCATTGAATTGTTGATGTTAGGGTTATGCCCCCTTGGGAGAAAACTTTAAATACGACAAGGTGCCCCAGTGATTTGAAGAATGTTCGATTGATAAAGTGATGTAAGAAGAGGTAGGTCTGCACTTATATGAGGTCTGATTGACCAACTTTGACCAAAATTTGGATAAGGGTTGACCAAGATATTGGCACATTGATCACAGGAGGAAAAATAAATTGCATTGATTTGAAGGACAAAGGATTGATTGCGCAAGCGGTCAATTGTAAGGAGAGCAAAAAAAATCAAACTACACTTTTGACAGATGAAATGATCATAGATTTCAATTTTGATCCTAAAAATAGTTTGAGGATAATCTGATGATTTGATTGGGTCAAGGATGATGTCTGGAGTTGGCCGCTGATGAAAGAAGAAGATGATTAGTTTGAGCATAGGCCTCACCTTCCACTTAGGAGATAATGGGGGGAAGTAGTAATGTTGTCCAAATGCAAAATACAACACTAACATGAAATGCACCCTAGGACTTAGTCACTAGATTTTGTATTGAGAATTATCATCGTTGAGCATTGTGGGACATCTTAGTAGATATAATTCTCACTGGTGCCACTAAGACCATGAGAATATGAATATGGCCCATATCAGAGAAATGTGGGAAACTAAAGCAAGCACCGAGGCATAAAACCCAAGATGACCTGAGCATCGTTTACATTTGATATAACAAGTAACCATAAGCATCAAGGCATAAGAGTCTAGGATAACCTGAATGGTTTTTGCATAAACAAACAAAATAATAGACAAGGAGATAGTTCTGACCTCACCTTAGTATCCATATAAAAAGAGTCGAGGTCTATGTGATGTTCCAATCAAGATGGAGGCTCTTATCACAGAATCCTAATTTATTAGATAGTTTGGGATCATCGGAACCACACCGACAAGAAGACAAAGAAAAATGATTATGCCATAGTCTATGTTCCTCTAGTAATTTTAGACATCATCGAGTTACATAGAAATAGATAATCAAGAAATCAAAAGAGAACAAACAACAAACCAAGAAAATTCACAACCTTTATTACTTCTATAGTCATTTAGACATCCTCAAGTTGCAATAGACATGTGATCAACATAAATTCAAGAAGTTTTGGGTAGTGTTTGTGTTTTGCATTCTAGCTTGTGGAAGTGTGTGTAGTGTTAAGAAACACTTGTTTGATTTTGTAAGTCTATCATTTGTTTGGATTGATGGATGAGTTAAGCTTAGCCGATAAATGTTAACAAACACTCTTTATTGATGTCTTCATGCTGTGAGGTGTTGAGAAATGCCAGTGTGTGTCACTGATTAACCTTTCAATGATTTTTGGAAAACTGACTCTGATTTTCTTGTGAATGAAGATTTTGACTAACTGTCATGATAGGAAACTTCCCCCTAGCAAGACTCAAATGTCCTAGGACGACAATAAAGACCAATTCCAATCCATAGAAGTGTAGTGTGGAATAAGTGATTTGTCACAAAAGTGACTGAAATATATGTGCAAATTGAAGCAAAGCAAGGATGCCAAGACTCGTATTGATAGATGGAGCACTTGAGTACAAGAGGTGCCTATTTACCAGGTTTTCACCTACTTGGTAGATATTTGATTTTTGCTACCGAAGCACCTGTTTACCAGGTTTTCACCAAGGCATTTTTTCTTTTTTCCTTTTTTTTGTATTTTCCAATTTTAGGGAAACTCAAGCCTAATGCTCTTTGGAAAATGCTCCTTTGGAAAGATATGTTTTGATGGGCCAAGGTCATAGAAAGGTATGCTCAAGGATGTTGAAAGGGTGATGAAAGGGAAATGATATGGAGGGTAAGGATAGATGATGACTAAGGATTTATGCGATGGATTTTATGAAGGGGATGGATGGATATGGAATGAGAGGTTAAGAAGAATACATAGGTTTTGGATAAGGGATAGAATGTTGAAATATTTTTGTAGGAGTATGTGGAAAGGGTGATAAGGTCAACATCGACACACATCTTGAAGGGTAGTGGATGTATGGAGGAAAAATGGATGGAATATCCCAAGGCTTTGATGTAGGGGATGATGAAAGTTGTTTGGAAGGAGATGGAGTGGAAGCCTTTGGAATCTTGGATGTCAATTTTGATCTTTCTTTTGTATTAAAGTCCTTTAAGAGAGACTTGGGAATCCACATAAATTTTGATTTTTTTTCTTTTGGATGCTTTAGAATGCAATTCTTCCATGATGGATTTAGGAACCCATATTTTCTTTGTTTTTCCTCTTTTCTTAGTGGACCCTTGTGGTCTCTTGAATATTTCCTTTTTCTTTGTAGTTCACATGTCGATTAGATATGACATGGTGATCTTCATAGGTAAGTGGATTCTTATATTTATGACTTTTTATGTTGTACAACCAATTGCTTCCAAAAGACTTGGGAATTGTGGATGAATAAGATTGATATGGATGGTTCATATGGATAGGTTTATATGAAGGGTTCAATGATGTGTGTCTTTGTTGATCTTGATAGGAGATAGGGTATTTGGATGAAAATTTAGGTGTGATAGGCATGATGGATGGTGGAATATAAGGACCCAATATAGATGGAAGGTTTGAGGGTTTTAGCTTTAGGATATAAGGACCAAGGATAGATTTGGAGGATGGAAAAGGCTGATGCTTATGTGGAAATGGAGGGAGATAAGGTGTGAAAGGGGTATCAACATCTTTAGAATGATTTGTGTGGCCAAGAATCTTCTCTTTAGGATCCATCTTTATATCAATAGGTGCATGAGTAGCTTTGATAGGAGCAACAAAAGCTTGATGATATTTATTCTTATGAAATAACTTAGGAGGAATGATGGTTTGAGGTGTATATGGAGGAGTATGAAAAGAGGGTGATGGGATAATATGATCTTGACAAGGAACTTTATATGGTGTACAAAGAGTAATTAGCTCTTGATTTTCAATAGGCTCATTAAAGCTAATAGAAGGAATACCTTGATCTTTCTTAGAAGATGGAGGGATATGTAGTTCTTGAGTTGAAGGCATATGTTCTTGGAAGAAGTGAAAGAGGGTGACCGAATCATCATAGATTTATTTGGATATGGAACTTGGGTAACCCTTTGGATGAGGAAGGATGACACCTTGATCTTGATTATTATTGATATTTTTTTCTTCACACTTTGGATAATCCTCGACATGGAGCCACTCCTAAGGACAAGGTAGGAGTTTGGATCTGCATAGGACATTCTTGAAGCATTGATGAAGGAACTTTGGATACCTTAGCTTCTTTAGGAGGAAAAATAATGGTGGAAGAAGTCATGTTTGCATGAGAACCATTACTAGACATGGATTCACAATTTTGATCTTGCTTAAGATTAGTATCTTCATTAGATGATTCATTAGGATTTTTAATTTTAATTATGTCTTCATCAATTAGATCTTAGATTTTATTCTTTAACTCCATGCAATTTGAAGTCTCATGTTCATTATTTTGATGATAGGAACAATAGTCTCTCAAGAACACAAAACCACATGAAGTGATTTGAGGCAGCGTGATGAGATTTTGTTTAAGAAGCTCTTCCAAAGTTGATTCAATGGATTGTCCCAAATGAGGAAATGATCTATCCACATGAATTATAGAGATGTTGGATTCAATATCATAGGGATTTTTAAAAAAATTGTCATAGGACTGATATAAAAGACTCTCAACTAAATGTGATGTAATGTCTTCTTCAAGCCCTTAATCATATATTGGAGTATCATGAACTTGTGGAAAATATTCTTGATCAAAAATTGGATTCTCTTGAGATTACATAGTAGGCTCTTGATCAAAGATGAGATTGTGAAGTAGCATTTTTATTTGAGGAAAGTGAAGATATGGATGAATCATGATCATATAAGGAAGGGGAAATATATCTCAATGAGTACTTGTTGGATGGTGTATCATTTTCTTCCTTTAGGTCTTGTAGTTGAGATCTCAAAGATTCAATTTGTTTTGATATGTCTGCAATAAGAATCTCTTATTCCTTGCTAGGAGTGTAGGATTTAGCCCATTTGTTTTCAACCATTGTAAGATTCACTTGATGCATTTGTTTAGAAGATTGGAGAGAAGGTATGATGTGGGAATTATTCTTGAGATCAACTTTTTGTTTTTGACTCGTGGTTTCCATAGGCATGAATCACTTGATTGTCTGATAGGTGTTGAAATAAAATTGATGTGCTGGATAAGTCCAAGGTAAATGATGATGTGAACAAGATAACATCCAATCAATAAGGAGATGAAAATGACTCAGTTCTGAGTCAAGGTTAACAAACTTGGATGATAATGCACTCATGACTTGAAAGAGGACAACTGGTAAGGAAAATTGTATTAATGATGATGGAATTGATCAAAGGACTAAACCAACAAGTCAAGACTCATGATATAAGAGATAAGACTATCAACAGATTACTACTAAATCCAGCTATGAAAATATCACCATTCTGAAGGAAGAAGTGTAGAATACTGGATAAAATCTAACCAGAGGTTTGGAAAAGACTGGCAGGATTTTTTATGCAGCCCAATTTTAACCATGAACAAGTATCATAAAGAATGCATGAAGACACAATAAATTATTTTAGAATTCTCAACTCTTCATTACCATTCTTTGTCTTACAATAACAAGAAACACCAATTTGACCAAATTCAAAAATTACCATTTTTGATAGATTTTTATAGAATCTATTTTTTTGCCATTTTTTGGTAATTTTCAAAACAACTCCTAAAAAATTGATTTTTCCTCTAAATCCTCCCTAAACTAAGATAAGAATAATTTCCAACTAATCTTCAAAATTAGAAACATGATTTCAAAGTTAGTAAAAAAAACAACTTTCTAAAAACTAAAAAAATACTAAAAGCCAACTTTGGAGGCCCAAATGAACTTTCTAGCTCCTGAAAAGATGTCAAAATGGCAACCTACTGAGCTAAGCTCTATCAGCAATCCAAATGGCATCTCCTAACTACCTATAAAATTTCAAGAGAAATGGACAACCGAGTCAAAATTTATGACCGTCGGAAGTCCCCACATCAATTTTGGATTTTTGCCAACTTTTACAGTTTTCGTTTCATTTTCCATTTTTACCAATTAGTTTTCATCTTTTTCTTCAAGATTTGAATGTCAAATGTTCAAAGTGTACAAACACACATGTGAAAAGACTCAATGATAGCAACACACACATGTAAAAATAAACAATTCTTAAGTCGTATAGTCAAATTGGCTAAGTGAGAAAATCCTTGCTCGTAGACTTAGGTACACACCCAATAGCTAATCAAAATATGACCACTGCCAACCACAAAATGAGTATAATGATGTCGTATTATATGACTCCAAATGCTAATGGGGGCATGATATGATGAGTATCTTGGGGGAGTTACTATCTCCATTCCACTTCGATTATCCCACTTTTAGGGGTAAGCCGAGTAGGTTGCTACTCTATGGATTTTAGTAAGGGTCTCCATTCAAACTCACTCTTTGTGTCCATGCAAGTGTGATTTAGGCATATAGCTCCACAAATATATTAAATAACTAAGAGGGTGGTGAATTAGTTAAGTCCAGTTATCCTACAGTCCCAAATACTACTAGATGTATAAAACAAATCCTTCAATTAATCAAAACAGCTCGGTAAAACTTTGTTTGTGCCTTTTTGTTCATTAACCGAATACTAGTAAAATTAACTAGTGTATATACCGATCAAACTAGTAATTGTAATGTGTAAAGTAAAATAACAAATCAATGATGCTAGAAGTATAGCTAATAAAGGAAAGATCTGGAGGTTGGGTAATGGGTCTAGTATTAACTTTTGGACTGATCCTTGGCTGTTTGAAAAACCCCTAAATTGTATGTTTAATAATCCTTAGGAGATTAGCATATGCTCCTCAACTGTTGGTCCTAAAGTGAAAGATTATTGGAGAAATAACTGCTGGATGAAGTTGGTTGTTTTCAACCCTGTTTTCCATGAAATTGATAAGGCCCTCCTGGCTCAATGCTACCAAGCTGATAAGGAGGACACTCTTATATGGGGTCCCTCTTCTAATGGTAAATTCTCTATGGCTACTGCTAGCTCTATCCAATTTGAGGTTCCTGAGGTTACCCCTTTTTGGATGAAGATTTGGAATAAGAATCTTACCCCCAAAATTGAAATCTTCTATTGGATCTTTGTCCAAAACAAAGTGCCTACCATTAACAATCTTAGAAAAAGAGGTTTCATCATGTCAAACAGGTGTTGCCTTTGCCAAGCGGCTGAGGAAGATACTAACCACCTTTTTTTGCATTGTCCTTTTTCTCAGCAGGTGTGGTCTTTATTTTTGCAAGATAGTGCCTTTTGTTGGATTTTTCCCTCTACTGTCCAGGATTTTTGCCAGCAATGGATTTTTCCTAGTGTTAATGTTTGGGAGAAATAGAAATGGATCTTGGTTGCCCCTCGTATTGCCTGGAATCTATGGAAAGAAAGAAACAACCACATTTTCCAGAACAATAATAGCCCTCCTAAACTGGTGTTTGAGAAGGCTAAAAGGGGGATTCTGGAAAACCTGGGTAGATTCACCCAACATATTGGGAATTATAGGATATCTCAAAATAATAAGAATGATCATGATAATACTATCTAGACTGCTCCCCCTGATGGCTGGATTAAGATAAATTTCAACGGCGCGGCTAAGGGCAATCCTGGTCCGGCTGGGTGTGGTAGTGTTATCAGGGATTGTAGTGGTAATGTTATTGCAGCTATTGTTGTTCCTTTGGGAACTCAAAACAACCACTTAGCGGAGGCTTCAGGAGCTTACTATGGGTTACAGCTTGCTAGTAAATACAACTTCAAAAATGTCTAGCTAGAGGGTGACTCTTTGAATATCATTAATTGCCTTGAAGGCAATTCCCCTCCGTCATGGACAATAGATAACATTATTGCTAAAGCTAAAAACATCATTGCCAAGTGTACTGCTACTCACATAACCCATGTATACCGTGAGGGCAACTCCATGGCGAACAGCTTGGTGAACATTGGGGTTAAGTCTACTGAGAGTAAGGCAGATATGAGAGAGGACACCAAATCTCACATTAATTATGATAAAATCAATAATAAGGAAGGAAAGATTGAGAATTATTAATGAAACTTGCCTAAGCCCTACGTACTCTGACTGTAATTATGGGAAAGTATGGTGCGGGTTTTTAAGCAACGTCATTACCAACAGTTTGCACATTTTCTGGGCTCTGTATAGTGGTAATCTTATTAATAGGGGTTGTTATTACTTCGGCTCTATTTTCACTAAAAGCTCTATGTCCCTGAACTCTACAAATATGGGGGGTGATTTGAAGCATGAAGAACCAAATAACTATAACAAGCTTAAGGAATCAAAAATGGTGATGGTTTGGAGGAAGTTAAAAAAAGGTGGAGTAACCCATTATTTAGAAAAACTACTTGGCTTTGACAAGGAAGTAACCCAGAAAATTGTTGAAGGTTGGAAGGACAATTATGTCACCATTGATGGTCGCACATTGGAGATTTGTGTTGAGCTTATAGCTCAAATTTTGGGAATCCCTAATGAAGGTCAAAAATTTTATAGAAACCGCAAGATTTCGGACATGGTGGCTAAAAAGTTCTCGAAATCTGTGAAAGAGAAGGTTGATTTTGCAGAAGGAAAGGTTAATGGCTACATGGAACCTGTCAAGATTAAGGAGATTTGGCACCATGTGTTGCAAGTTGTTATGGAATACTTCACCCTTGATGGCTGCTTCACTCGAGCTCATTCCCATCATTTCATGTTTCTAAATCACTTCAGGTACAAGGATACCATCAATATTCCTTTTTATCTGTATACTTCTTTGGTTAAAAGCATAAATGAACATAAGGGTTCTCCTAAAAAGGTTGTGAAACATGAGGGATTGATTATGTTAATTCATGAGCATATGAAGAAAACCATCCCTATCCCTTCTTTTACTCCTTTCACTAGTAAGAATAAGATAAGCCCTAAGAAGTCGAAGATGAGGTTTGTTAAACAGAAGGCGGAGGACAATCCTGGTAGCAACTTGAAGAAAATTTGTTTGGAAGCTACTAAGGAGGAGTGTGACTCTGAGGGCTTAGAAATGGAGGATTATGAGGATGAGGTTTCTGATAATGCCTAGGAGATGAAAAGCCCTAGCAAGGATGAGGAAGAGACTGATGACTCTGAGGCTATGTCTGATCAGGAAGAACACAAGGAAGAGGATGGCAGTGAGAATTTGAAGGAGGGGAATGAGGAGAATACTGGGAAGGGGGATCAGTTGAATATTGATACTAATATGCAGGGTACTGATGAAGCTCAGAGGCATGGAGATGAGAATGTGCCTGTGGGAACTATGGAGAAGGATACTACCTTGTGCAATGAGGAAAAAGACATTACTGAAGCTGAGGACCCTAGAAATAATACTTAGGAGAGAACAAATGAGGAAAAAGATATAGAAATTGAAGAGGCTAAGTTTGAAGGCATTGAGGCGCTAAATTCCCATAGCCTTGAGGACCTAGTTGATACGGCCATTTAGTATGCTGAAAAATTGAAAAATGATAGGGATTTTAATAAGGAGGAGGTGCCCATTCTAGAAGATTTTGTTGAAGGGATGAGGCATGACATGCCCATATCTCATGATTCTAAGGATAAAAATCAGGAGGGTACTGAGGAGACCAGTGAACGGAAGGCTAGAGAGTCCACTATCAAGCTTATATTTGAAGATTTCAATGATAGGGAGGAGGTGACTACTGGCGTCCTGCAGACTGCTAAAGTCGAGGCCCTTTACTCATTCATATTTAGTAAGTGGTATTTTCATGAAATTAAAAGACTCCATTTGAAATGTAGAAAGCTTGAAGCCAACAACACCATCCTCCAAGAGAAAGTGGAGTATCTTCTTAATGAGAGAACTGCTAACCCACATGCTGTTGATTTGAGGGATAGAATGGATAGAGTTGATAGCACTCTTATCAACATTCTCTAGCATAGTATGGATAGTATGAAGGCTTCTAGTACCAATCTGAAGGCTCTAGTTAACTTGTTGGACAATACTTCAGAGGATGACATTGAGGTTAGGAGCACTCCTCTGCTAGACAGTGGTGGTCCCAGTTCTCGGACCCGTGCTAAGAAGAAGTCCCCTATGATTAAGAATAATCTGGATGATCTGAAAAGGGTTATCGGCAGGATGGATAACATTCAGGCCAAGATGGAGAAAATGCTAGATGAAAAAGTTGGAGTTTTGTAGCCTGGTACTCCTGCTGGTTTTTTTGTTTCTTTTGTTGTCTTTTTGGAAGGGTTTCTCTGTTAGCTTTGTAGCCCCTAGTATGGGTAGATCGTTGTTGTATGTCTCATCTTTTGTTGTTTATGATTAATTTTTCCTATCTTTTTCTCCTTAAGTTGTAAAGGGTTTCGGGTCCCTTCAAAACCTATTTTTCCAGTAATCAGAACAAATCATCACATACATACACATATAACACTTGATTTTTAACATGGAAACTCTACTAGGGGAAAAACCACTTTGGACCAATACTTGAAATAATTTCACTCTTCTGAAGTGAGCTCGGTTAAGATCTAACCCTGTTAAAGGTTACAAAACACACTATAAGGTCTAACCTTGTTAGAGGATTTATCACTAATAGTTCTCTTTGACCATACATTCACTTGGGTCATCAAGAAAAGAATCAACATTTATTGAATGTCATAATAAAGACTATTGAGTCCTAGTTAGTTAAGAGATTTTATCTGTAGCAATGGTTAGAATGAAACAGTAAATGATCTGATTTAAATACAAATTCCTTTGTAGATATTCATATCTATACTAATCTCAAATACCTCTGGCCATCATAAACTCTTCAATTTCTTTTCATCCTCCAACTTTGTTCTACTCGGTTAACTCCTTTCTTTGACACTCGGTGTAGTTTGCAGAATTGCTCGGTTCTCACTTCAACTTGTCTAACCATCTTTTCATGAATACAAACTCCTCACGTGAATTCTATTCATTATGAATCTCTTATCTCCTTTTATAGACATGATAAACTATTTTCTTCTCATCCATAGATTTTTCCTCTTAAGCTTCATCATTGATTTTGTCACTTCAACCTTCCGTAGAACTTGTGTCTTCAACATGTTTCAATCTACATCATAGCGAGATTCCCACTTGATCTTCTATCCTTTTGACTCTTCTAAGTTGAATCTTTAGATTGATTATAATATATTATATTTATTTAAGTATTTGTGACATCTTTACTCTTGAATCATAATCTTCTTCTTCATATTTCTACAACAGAAACTTTTGTTTTAAATTTATTTTCTTAAGATTTTTTTCTTTCTTAAAACATAAATGATTTAATTCTCAAGATCTCCCTCCTTTAATTTCAACAATACCTTCTTAGGAATCTATCTTTTCTTTCATTTGTCTTGACTTTCCAAGGTATCACTTCTTGTCTGTGATACCATGAAGAGAGTTTCTTCTCCATCACTATCAAAGATGCTATCATTTCTCTCCTAATATGAGATACCATATTCTTTAGAGTAGAGGGTTTTTTGTTTGCATGAAAGTTATTATTTTTTCACATGTTCCTTGTTTGTATCTCTTTTCATGTTGATGATATTTAATCCCTTTCTTTATGTTATGATATTTTCATCGTCACTGGTTTTTTTTTTGTATATGGACACTTAGCAACAAGGTTTCCTACTTTTTGATGGTTTAGGCTTTGGTACCCTAAATTTTGAGAGTCCAAATCCAATATCAATAAGAAATTTTCTCCATACTAACAAAATAAAAGGAAGGAAGCTTTATGACACAAATAAATAGAACTAACTAATCAAAGCCTTCAGAAAATGCTGGAATTTTGACCTGCTGCAAAGATGATGACGACAAAGCCTAAAAATGGTCATATTTTAAAAATCTAAAAATGACCCAATTCAGGAAATCAAATTTCCCATCTCCACTAAAAATCTTAGCTTTCCACAAGGTGTTTTGGTATTTCTACCAGACCCAAATCCAAAAGTTAGGTAGTTATTTTTTAGTTAGTTTATTGTTTTTTAAAATAATTTGTAATAAGGGTTGTGTATTTTCACCCTAAAGAGGTGTGAAAGCCACTCAAACACATATTTATACATAATGTAAAATGTAGAGAGAGAGAGACAGATTCAAATAAGCATTTAGAAGAAGAAGAATTGTAAGGGAAGATGTAAATATTAAAGCATGAATTCAATATAAATTTCAATATTATATTTTAATAATAAATAAAAGGTCCCTTTTTCAAGGCAAAGAGATTGCAATTAAAATGTGGATTCATCCTTTGTGATCAATAAATAGATTATTGAATTATTCAAACAGAGTTTTATTTTTGCATTGGATATTTTCCTGCATTCTTTGTTTGACAATCAAGATATTGTGAAATGTATATGTGTTTCCTTATCTCTGTCTAATCAGACTTCCAACTAGAGAAGTTAAACTCCTTTTGGACTAACGGAGAATTTCATATAAGATGTGTCTTTTATAGAGCTTAGGAGTAATTGATGATATTTTTATAAATATTGTCTCATAAAGTTGTACGTAATAATCCTTGTTATAGTTGACTCTATCGCTCGGATAAATAAAGGCATTGGTCATTTAAAATCATTGGAATATAATTATTGGAGTTATTAATTGAAGTCATAAATCTATATACTTCCTTCTTGCAAGTATTTTTATCAATTATTAATAAACATTATATAAAACATTCAATCATTTCAAGCATTCACAATACTTTATATTGATCAAGTTTTGAGGACTTTGCCAATCGGAGAACTCACAAGCTTAAATTCGCTATAGAAAAGCCTTGAATAAGGTGATCACGTTTGAGGTGAAGGTTTACCCACCTAGGTGTAGCGAAGCTTAAAGTGCAGGGGAATTTGGATTATTCTCGTTCGTTGGCTAGAACTGATTTGAAATCCTATTGGAGAATTGGCAGGCTCTTGGATTTTCAATCTGTAGTTTTGGGAACCAACAGATTGGCGACTCTACTGGGGAGTTATTGTGACAACATTATTCAGAATTTCTAGTGATCAAAGAGTTAGACTCTACTAGAGACAGAACTCAGAATCAATTGTATGATTTTGTCCTTCTTATGAAGAAGGTGGAGAATCTATTCAATAAGATTTCAGTTGGTAACTCTACTGAGGGAGAATAATCAGAAGGAAATGGTAGATAGCTTTTTCAAATGTATCAATCATTTTAAAGAAATCCTTTTATTCCAAATGGCATCAGGCCATTGGATTTTAGTAATTTTGATTATGAACCTAGCAAGTTATCCCTACAACTTTCAAAACTTGTACCAAAGTTCCATGGAGAATGGGATGAATCAGCACTTCGACATTTGGATGAGTTTTATACATTTATAGAGGATTATGAAATTTATGTAGAGAATCAGGTAATGAATCTATTTGTCAGGACATTAAAAGACAATGCAAGACAAGCATATGAATCATTACCTACATAAAGTATTTCATCTTGGAAAGAATTTGAACAATGGTTCCCATATGAATTCCATGATGCAAGCGATGAAGATAACATGTGTTATGAACAATGTGAAGACCAAAGCTACATCATGGGAGGATCGTAGTATGTCTCTACTTGATGCATTTTTTAGTTTGGAGAGATTTGAAGGGGAGTCTTCTGCACACTTATTCTTGAGGATGGTAAGTATGTATCATAGGATACCTATTACAATTATGCCTTCAGGAAAATACTTAATGAGAAAGGTCAAAATTTTGGGAATCTCACTAGATGACCCTGATTTGAAGCTTCTTTTTCAAGTATTAGAGGAAGATGATGAAGACAGAGAAGAGGAGGCTTATGATAAAATTGAACCAAGCCTTGTGCTTGATGGAAATCTCAGTGATGATGAAGAAGATCTAGATTACATATCCCCTTTGGACGCATTTTTGAACTTAGAGAAATAAGAAGAAGAATTTGGAGTACAATTCTTCATGAGGATATTTAATATCTATCAAGAAATAACTTTAGAATGCAGACCTCCATCCTCTAAACTTTTCAACAGAATGTGAGAACTAGGTCTCTTATATGATCATCAGTTTCTTACTTTTCTCAAACTTATGAATAATGAATTGGTTGCAGAGGATAATGAGTGCAGAACTGAAATAACATATGAGTCAAGTGAAGTTTCAAATTTGAATGGAGAATACTTTTTTGGACAGTCTGAGAAAATAATTTTCCATGATGATACTTGTATGATATCAAACATCAGTGAATCTGAAAATGAGGAAGAGGATTATCTTAGCATGGAAGAGATTTCAACCTTGTTAGACATTGAATATCATAAACATATTGAGAGAAATGGTCAAAATTGTTTCTCAATCCACCACATTAGACAAGTTAATGAATCAATACATATTCAGTGCGTACTAGATGAAGGATATGATAGTTTCCAAGAATCAAATAGTGGAGATGAAATATAATTGCATATGGTGTATGAATAGGAGGAAACTTTAGGAGATAATGTTAATGAAGATATTAGTCTTGTTGATGAAACACTTGATGATCCAAATGAAATCTCTCAGGAGAGCATGTCTAAATTCTCTATGTTCCTGAATACATTGTTTAAAGAGGAAGAAGAAGAAGATATGTTTGAGTTCTCTATGTTCTTGAATCCATTATTTGAAGAGAATTTTCTATGTGATCAAGTCCATCAACATCACGATGAAGATAGAAAACATAATGATACTTTTGAATATGATGAAACTTAAGATATGTGTGGAGAGGGGTATTCAGAAGGTGAAACATGCATTAGTTCATCATATGAGTAGAAGTTGTATCAAACTTGTGAGAAAAAAACATATTGAGTATGGAGAAAATTATGTGCAAGAAGACATAACGGATCAAATACATAGAGATTCTCCATTCACCAAAGACCACAGTGATGAAGCAATAAATATTGTCCATAGGGATGTTGTATCTAATACAGAAAAGGATAAGATGTTGGGGCTCAAAAATTATGGAATTTATTTCTTTTCAAATACTCTGACTGATAAAGAAAGGACCAATTCTAATCCTAAGCAAGTGATAAAGGGAAAGCATACCATGATTAGAAGGAATGAGTTTTTACATGATCAGAATCAAGTGTTTGATAGAGGAAATGATCAATGTTCACTTTTGGGGGGCTTGGGGCCACCCAATTTTACTTTGCATCAGATTAAGTATGGATACTTGGTCTGCTTCTCCAAAGATAGCTAGAATCTCGCTATGCTCACAGAGAGCATATGTCCCCAGAAAGAGCCATTGGTGGTACCCTAAATTTTGAGAGTCCAAATCCATTATCAATAAGCAAGTTTCTCCATACTAAAAAATCAAAGGAAGGAAGCTTTATGACATAAATAAATAGAACTAACTAATCGAAGCCTTCAAAAAATGCTGGAATTTCAACCTGTTGCAAAGATGATACCGATAGAGCCTAAAGATGGTCGCATTTTAAAAATCTAAAAATGACCCAGTTTGAGAAATCAAATTTCCTATTTGTAACAAAAATCTTAGCTTTCCCCAAGGTGTTTTGGTATTTTGACCAGACCCCTATCCGAAAGTTAGGTAGTTATTTTTTAGTTAGTTTATTGGTTTTCAAAATAATTTGTAGTAAGGGTTGTGTCTTTTCACCCTAAAGAGGTGTGAAATCCACTCAAACACATATATATACATAATGTAAAATGTAGAGAGGGAGACAGATTCAAATAAGCATTTAGAAGAAGAATATTTGTAAGGGAAGATGTAAATATTAAAGCATGACTTTAATATAAATTTTAATATTATATTTTAATAATAAATAAAAGGTCCCTTTTTCAAGGAAAAGAGATTTCAATTAAAATATGGATTCATCCTTTGTGATCAATAAATAGATTATTGAATTATTCAAACAGAGTTTTATTTTTGCATTGGATATTTTCCTATATTCTTTGTTCGACATTCAGGATATTGTGAAATATACATATGTTTCCTTATCTCTGTCTAATCGAACTTCCAGCCGGAGAAGTTAAATTCCTTTTGGACTAACAAAGAATTGCATATAAGATTTGTCTTTTGCAGAGCGTAGGAGTAATTGATGATATTTTTATAAATATTGTCTCATAAAGTTGTACGTAATAATCCTTGTTATAGTTGACTCTATCACTCGGATAAACAAAGGTGCTCATCATTTAAAATCATTGGAATATAGTTATTGGAGTTATTAATTGAAGTCATAAATCTATATACTTCCTTCTTGCAAGTATTTTTATCAATTATTAATAAACATTATAGAAAACATTCAAGCATTCGCAATACCTTATATTGATCAAGTTTTGAGGACTTTGCCAACCGAAGAACTAGATACGCTAAGAGAAACATTGCCCACCAATTTGAATGTCAATTGTATCCTTAATCTCTTTGGCTAGATCAATTTCAACATAAGTGGGCATGATAAAAGTGCTCAGGCTCCATACAAACTACCTGACCTAAAGTCTAGGCAATATTTTGCAAAAAAGGTCGACAAGGCAAAGGAAAACCAAGAAATTCAATTGAAATTATGAATTTAATATTTTTTTCATCAAAGATGATGAAGTCTCAAGACCAAGGTTGGGAAACAAGAAGAGAAAAATGAACAAATCAAGGGTTATTTTTTAGAAAGCCCTCCACATGAGTGGGGTTCCTAAAATAGAACAAGAAAAAACCTTTGGTCAAATTTTGTACACCATCAAGGTGGACCCCCTGAGGGAGCTAGGCCTTGTTGAACCAATCCCACAACACACTTTCAAAAGGACCACTACCAACAAAATATCCAATTAAAGTAAAATTTTTAAGCCATTCACAGGCTTTGTTAAAATATTGCAATAGAAAAACAACATCGGGCATGACAGAGACCTTACCTTGTGAAATACCTTGGGAACAGATTTTGTGGTCTTTTTCTCAAAGGATCCATGATCACCTAGAGCCAACACTTCAACACCAAGAATAACTGTTGTGCCAGAGCTGGCCGCGACCATTGAAAATGGCTTTGTAACTATCGTAATTAATACGATTTGGAAGGATTGGAAAAATTGCAGTACAAAAACCCTAAATAAAACCTAGTAGGATAGACACTAACATTTACTTGTAGAGCACTCTCAGAAAATCCCCAAATCAGAAGTGTTAATAGATCGTGTATTGTTTTCTTAAATAGGATGTTTAGATTGTTTATTTTATGTTTGTTAGATATATTATTGTCATTAATGTCAAAGGAGAGAAAAGTGAATTCACAATCATCATATTGTTACTACCGAAAAAGGAAATTTTATGTTTTAACTGTAACAATGGGGTTTAAATGTGTGAAGGTTGAGGTCAAAGGTCACTAGTCATGTCATTTGAATGAGATCATTAAGGCTCTTAAAATGAAGACTTTGTCTTATCATTTAAGTTAATAAAAATATGGTTGACACTAATAAAAGTATTGAAAATTAATTTAGAATAAAAGGATGGACAACTTGCCTTTTAAAAATACAATTTTAATATTGGTTGGGCCCTTTTGAGATGGGTTGGTCCCATTTTGTCTCCTTTCCAGGGTTATGCCCACCTCCTCTCCTACTTTTCCTTATTCCTACACTAGGCTAGGCCACTTCCCCTTTCTATCGTGAGTCTTTCACCCACCCCATAATGATTAGGAACCACGGGGTTGATTGACCCTCTTTGTATTGTCACCCCTCTTGAGGAATTTAAATAATTTTTTAATTCTCAAATCTAATGGTGTAGGAGCACCCTTGGGTCAAAGGAACTATGATACATTTTTCATCTAGATATGAATCAAATATGTAATATGTTCTATTAGACCATTTATATGTCAAATGTAATCAAACGAAGTCATCATGTAAGGCTCATAAGCCAATTGTGCATTGTAAGGGCAATTAGGACCTAATGGGTCAAAGTTGGTCAACATGGTCAAATAGGGTATACCAACATAAAAATGATGTCTTAAAATCATTTATGGTATATTGGTACAGTTTTGGTGTCATTAGGTCCATTACAAAGTTATATGATCAAAATTGTCAAAAATTGAAAAAATGTTGCACAAGTTGCTTTGCAACTTTGCAACATCTCTTAATAGTTGTCTAAATGGATCCACTAATCATGTAAGTTGATCAAGTTTGGTTGTAACTTTTTGAAATGGGTGTAAATTACCTCTTTTGGTTTTGGGAATGGGGAGGAGGAGAAAGGAATGAGTTTGAAGGAAGATTTCTTAATGGAATTGTTTATTTTGTAAATCCCACTGTCTTCATGACTGTTCCTTCACTAATTTGTCTTCCATATTGATTGGTTTGTATCTAAAACTAATTAAATTTTGGATTATGATAAATTAAATTTCTTTTAAATCAATTTTTTGGACCTCCCGTGATATGGAGTGAAAGATCCATGAGTTTGTTTTAAAATAGTTAAGAAACCCTCAAAACGGGCGTTTGAAGGAAGGTATGATCCATTGACAACCTTTACACCATAAAAAAAACTTAATTCCTCGGTATTTTGTATATTTTTTAATAATATTTCAAATGGTGTAAGTATTATGTGGGGTATTCATTTGGATGGAAGAGAAAGAACACTTCCAAGGTTGACTATCTTGAAGGATTTTTGTTTTTATGACAGTCATTAGTAGTCCCGATAAAAAGGGAATAACTTCTGTTTGCACTATTGGATCTTCGTAAAAATAAGATATGATGTTATTAACTAAGTTTAATACATTCTCACCATACCAATTGTCCTAATGATGTTTGGTGTAGAAGTTATTAGGGACAAAGTGTTGATCTATATTGTGAAGAATCAGATTTGACAAATATTTGAAGAACATTGAAAGTTTATGGTTTTTCTTATTACATGGATCATTAGATGTTGTAATTTAATTGAGAAAGGTTATTCCCAAATGTGTATTTAATACTAAGGTAAGGATCATTTTTTATCTTGAATGATCAAACTTGGATGTGATTGTCCTAATAGTGGTATGGCAGTGCTTGTTTAAATGTTGATGAGTAAATGCTTCATAGTAGGTCAACAATTCATGTTTTGTGACATCTTTTGTGATCAAGGAGTAAGGTAGGGTAAATGGTGATAGGTAATTCAAAGACAAGAATACGTTTTAAACAGTGGCAACCCTTAGTCTCCTTTGTCAAGGTGTTGCATCAAGATTAACCTTGTCCTTGAGTGAACGGTTGAGAAACTTTGTGAACTTGAGGGATATGTTTTGCATTAGGTGTAGTGGGTCTATTAAGATTGATTATATCAGTAAATAATAAGGTTGTGAGGTTTTTTTGCTCTTATAAGGTTTAGAAGCCTTTATAAAAGGATCATGTGATGATCCTCTAAGCTATTGATATTGTAAGGTGTGGAGATGAAAGTTTCCTCTTGAAACCCTTTTTGGTGAGTGTTGTTACCAAACAAGGAGATGAAATAATATCATATCAAGTTGTATTGTGTGAATCCTTACATCCCTCTGCATTATCTGGCCACCTCTTTTGAATGAGATATAAAAAGAAGTTTCTTTTTTTTAAAATTAAAATAATGCAAAATAATACAAATAAAGAAGAAACTACATGCTACCAAGAGAATAAAACAACAACTAACAGGGACAAATAATAACTTACAAAGTCAAAATAGCTACTTATTTTTATATCAACTTTGTAGTTGTTGTATAGTTGATATAAAAATAAGTTGAGTGTGGGAAAAGAAAAGTAAGCAATAAATATAATATCATTCCTATTCATTTTTTGAGAAGATAACATATGTAAAGAAGTTACAAGCATATTTTGTGAGGGAGACTCAAATGATCAGCATCCATTGAAGAAGCAATTTTCAAGAAAATGAAATTTTACTCATTTGGAGGCTAGTGCCTCTCAATAATAGAGAATAGTGTGTCTTTCTAAGTTGGTGCTTATTAGTGGGGATTTGTGTCTCTAGTAGGTTGTTGACTACAAAGATACATAAGAGGTTATTATTTTTGTGGGTTGATTTCAACAATAGATCTAATCAATCTTTTGTGGTTTTCTCTTGAAAGGTTTTTCACGTAAATCTCATGTTTCCTAGTTGCCAAATCAAATGTAACTGCTTTCATTATGGTTGCTTAATTTTAAGAAAAATATTATATTATATTTATTCACACCCCCCTCTTATACAAGTGTGTGCTCATCATTTGGTATCAAAGAAATTTCCTTTGAAAATAATATAACTACTAGAATGTAGATCTTGGAAGCGTACATGGCTTGTTAAGAAGGTTTGTCCTCAAATAGAGATCGATGTTTAACAAAACAAATTTCAAATCATAGAGGATAATAATGTGAACTTATATAATGGCTCTTGGCTTCATTATTTGATAATAGATCATGATTTGTATGTACCTCCATCATCTTTACCAATAGATCCAGCTAGAAAGAAGGCTAGTGAAAGCAATACAAAAGATATGGATGTTATCTTGTATGATATATCAAAATCAAATTTTTCATGATTGTGGTGCACTATGAATTGGAAAAAGAAATATGGGACAATCTTAAGAACTTCTATGAAGGTGATGAAAAAGTTCAGAAAGCTAAGTTCCAAACCTACAAAAGACAATTTGAGAGCTTGAAAATAAAAGACAAAATTTATTACTACTTATCTCCTTTGTGTGGATGAAATAGTCAACACCATTAGAGATCTTGGTGAAGAGGTTAAGGATTCAATAATCATGCAAAATGTGCTAAGGTCTCCCCCCTGGATATTTGATGCCCAATTTTTTTTCCATTTGTAGTGTCCTAAAATCACTCCTCTACATTTATGGCACTTGTGCATTGACCCTCGTGCATTAATAAGAAAGGATCAGGATCAAATGGTCACATATTGACATCATGGCCTACTATAGTGTAATGTCCATGATCTCCCATCCAGGTTTGATGCTCATGTGGTTGGACATGAGTGCAATAAGATATCATTTTTGCAACACACTAGTTTCCTCAAAATTTGAAAATGTAGTACCGCTTTTGACACTTGTCCCTTCTCTCGAATGTGTACAAAATGTCTACTTTCATCTGTTCATAAAAATAAAAGACTATTTCTCTCTCTCTCTCTCTCTCTCTCTATTTCTTACAACAAATATCTATTAGATTTTGGGCACAATATCCAATGAAGTACAGCTTTGGTCAGATTTAATTATAGATTCCACTCATACATCTTTGCATATCCACTGATTTCTCTCTCTCTCTCTCTCTCTCTCTCTCTCTCTCTCTCTCTCTTACAACATAGATCTATTGGATTTCAGGCACAATATCACTCTTGTCTCAACTTGGAAAAGATCTACATTTACATATCGTTAACTCTTGCTCATTTATATCATTATTTGTACTAGCTTACTCTATTTTGATATAACATATCTCATTTTGTCTTGGATTACTAATCCATTGGGTAGTAAGGGCTTTCCTCCCTCAATCAAGGCTCATTTTTACTACTCATCTTATATCTAATCTTTGTGTAATAAGGGATTTCCTCCCTCGAGCAAGGTTCATTTTTATTACTTATCTTTTGTGTAGTAGAGGTTCTCCTCCATTAAGAAGGGAGTTATTTCTATTGCTTATCTCTATTTTATTTTATCATTTATCTATTTGGTTGTCTATGAAGGTGGGAACACCAAAGTGGGGGTTTGATTGATGCAAACCTCTATATGACCCTAACACTTTTTCCTATTTATATGTGCACAGGTGATGAACATGCACTCAAGTGATAGATTCTAGATCATTTAGAGTTGTATGTGGTCCCTTTATTTTTTGGTTAGTAGGACTATAATGCAACATGAAAATATCCCCGCGACATGCTATTATCTGAGGCTAAGAGCTTCAAATTCATTCATTAAGTAGTTTATATTTTGTATTTCCTATTTCTGTAATCAACATATTCATAGTTATTGTAATTATGAGTAATTAGCTCTCCTTCTGAATTTTCTTTTATAATTGTAGGATATTGATATTAGTTTAATTTATTGTACTTGGATTTAGTTTATGTAAAAGTTATACATTATATTTAAGGTAAATTATAATTAGTTTTGTTATATTAGAGTATTGAGGGAGGAAAGCCCTTACTACCCAATGGATTAGTAATCCAAGACAAAATGAGATATGTTATATCAAAATAGAGTAAGCTAGTACAAATAATGATATAAATGAGCAAGAGTTAACGATATGTAAATGTAGATCTTTTCCAAGTTGAGACAAGAGTGATATTGTGCCTGAAATCCAATAGATCTATGTTGTAAGAGAGAGAGAGAGAGAGAGAGAGAGAGAGAGAGAGAGAGAGAGAGAAATCAGTGGATATGCAAAGATGTATGAGTGGAATCTATAATTAAATCTGACCAAAGCTGTACTTCATTGGATATTGTGCCCAAAATCTAATAGATATTTGTTGTAAGAAATAGAGAGAGAGAGAGAGAGAGAGAGAGAAATAGTCTTTTATTTTTATGAACAGATGAAAGTAGACATTTTGTACACATTCGAGAGAAGGGACAAGTGTCAAAAGCGGTACTACATTTTCAAATTTTGAGGAAACTAGTGTGTTGCAAAAATGATATCTTATTGCACTCATGTCCAACCACATGAGCATCAAACCTGGATGGGAGATCATGGACATTACACTATAGTAGGCCATGATGTCAATATGTGACCATTTGATCCTGATCCTTTCTTATTAATGCACGAGGGTCAATGCACAAGTGCCATAAATGTAGAGGAGTGATTTTAGGACACTACAAATGGAAAAAAAATTGGGCATCAAATATCCAGGGGGGAGACCTTAGCACATTTTGCATGATTATTGAATCCTTAACCTCTTCACCAAGATCTCTAATGGTGTTGACTATTTCATCCACACAAAGGAGATAAGTAGTAATAAATTTTGTCTTTTATTTTCAAGCTCTCAAATTGTCTTTTGTAGGTTTGGAACTTAGCTTTCTGAACTTTTTCATCACCTTCATAGAAGTTCTTAAGATTGTCCCATATTTCTTTTTCCAATTCATAGTGCACCACAATCATGAAAAATTTGATTTTGATATATCATACAAGATAACATCCATATCTTTTGTATTGCTTTCACTAGCCTTCTTTCTAGCTGGATCTATTGGTAAAGATGATGGAGGTACATACAAATCATGATCTATTATCAAATAATGAAGCCAAGAGCCATTATATAAGTTCACATTATTATCCTCTATGATTTGAAATTTGTTTTGTTAAACATCGATCTCTATTTGAGGACAAACCTTCTTAACAAGCCATGTACGCTTCCAAGATCTACATTCTAGTAGTTATATTATTTTCAAAGGAAATTTCTTTGATACCAAATGATGAGCACACACTTGTATAAGAGGGGGGTGTGAATAAATATAATATAATATTTTTCTTAAAATTAAGCAACCATAATGAAAGCAGTTACATTTGATTTGGCAACTAGGAAACATGAGATTTACGTGAAAAACCTTTCAAGAGAAAACCACAAAAGATTGATTAGATCTATTGTTGAAATCAACCCACAAAAATAATAACCTCTTATGTATCTTTGTAGTCAACAACCTACTAGAGACACAAATCCCCACTAATAAGCACCAACTTAGAAAGACACACTATTCTCTATTATTGAGAGGCACTAGCCTCCAAATGAGTAAAATTTCATTTTCTTGAAAATTGCTTCTTCAATGGATGCTGATCATTTGAGTCTCCCTCACAAAATATGCTTGTAACTTCTTTACATATGTTATCTTCTCAAAAAATGAATAGGAATGATATTATATTTATTGCTTACTTTTCTTTTCCCACACTCAACTTATTTTTATATCAACTATACAACAACTACAAAGTTGATATAAAAATAAGTAGCTATTTTGACTTTGTAAGTTATTATTTGTCCCTGTTAGTTGTTGTTTTATTCTCTTGGTAGCATGTAGTTTCTTCTTTATTTGTATTATTTTGCATTATTTTAATTTTAAAAAAAAGAAACTTCTTTTTATATCTCATTCAAAAGAGGTGGCCAGATAATGCAGAGGGATGTAAGGATTCACACAATACAACTTGATATGATATTATTTCATCTCCTTGTTTGGTAACAACACTCACCAAAAAGGGTTTCAAGAGGAAACTTTCATCTCCACACCTTACAATATCAATAGCTTAGAGGATCATCACATGATCCTTTTATAAAGGCTTCTAAACCTTATAAGAGCAAAAAAACCTCACAACCTTATTATTTACTGATATAATCAATCTTAATAGACCCACTACACCTAATGCAAAACATATCCCTCAAGTTCACAAAGTTTCTCAACCGTTCACTCAAGGACAAGGTTAATCTTGATGCAACACCTTGACAAAGGAGACTAAGGGTTGCCACTGTTTAAAACGTATTCTTGTCTTTGAATTACCTATCACCATTTACCCTACCTTACTCCTTGATCACAAAAGATGTCACAAAACATGAATTGTTGACCTACTATGAAGCATTTACTCATCAACATTTAAACAAGCACTGCCATACCACTATTAGGACAATCACATCCAAGTTTGATCATTCAAGATAAAAAATGATCCTTACCTTAGTATTAAATACACATTTGGGAATAACCTTTCTCAATTAAATTACAACATCTAATGATCCATGTAATAAGAAAAACCATAAACTTTCAATGTTCTTCAAATATTTGTCAAATCTGATTCTTCACAATATAGATCAACACTTTGTCCCTAATAACTTCTACACCAAACATCATTAGGACAATTGGTATGGTGAGAATGTATTAAACTTAGTTAATAACATCATATCTTATTTTTACGAAGATCCAATAGTGCAAACAGAAGTTATTCCCTTTTTATCGGGACTACTAATGACTGTCATAAAAACAAAAATCCTTCAAGATAGTCAACCTTGGAAGTGTTCTTTCTCTTCCATCCAAATGAATACCCCACATAATACTTACACCATTTGAAATATTATTAAAAAATATACAAAATACCGAGGAATTAAGTTTTTTTTATGGTGTAAAGGTTGTCAATGGATCATACCTTCCTTCAAACGCCCGTTTTGAGGGTTTCTTAACTATTTTAAAACAAACTCATGGATCTTTCACTCCATATCACGGGAGGTCCAAAAAATTGATTTAAAAGAAATTTAATTTATCATAATCCAAAATTTAATTAGTTTTAGATACAAACCAATCAATATGGAAGACAAATTAGTGAAGGAACAGTCATGAAGACAGTGGGATTTACAAAATAAACAATTCCATTAAGAAATCTTCCTTCAAACTCATTCCTTTCTCCTCCTCCCCATTCCCAAAACCAAAAGAGGTAATTTACACCCATTTCAAAAAGTTACAACCAAACTTGATCAACTTACATGATTAGTGGATCCATTTAGACAACTATTAAGAGATGTTGCAAAGTTGCAAAGCAACTTGTGCAACATTTTTTCAATTTTTGACAATTTTGATCATATAACTTTGTAATGGACCTAATGACACCAAAACTGTACCAATATACCATAAATGATTTTAAAACATCATTTTTATGTTGGTATACCCTATTTGACCATGTTGACCAACTTTGACCCATTAGGTCCTAATTGCCCTTACAATGCACAATTGGCTTATGAGCCTTACATGATGACTTCGTTTGATTACATTTGACATATAAATGGTCTAATAGAACATATTACATATTTGATTCATATCTAGATGAAAAATGTATCATAGTTCCTTTGACCCAAGGGTGCTCCTACACCATTAGATTTGAGAATTAAAAAATTATTTAAATTCCTCAAGAGGGGTGACAATACAAAGAGGGTCAATCAACCCCGTGGTTCCTAATCATTATGGGGTGGGTGAAAGACTCACGATAGAAAGGGGAAGTGGCCTAGCCTAGTGTAGGAATAAGGAAAAGTAGGAGAGGAGGTGGGCATAACCCTGGAAAGGAGACAAAATGGGACCAACCCATCTCAAAAGGGCCCAACCAATATTAAAATTGTATTTTTAAAAGGCAAGTTGTCCATCCTTTTATTCTAAATTAATTTTCAATACTTTTATTAGTGTCAACCATATTTTTATTAACTTAAATGATAAGACAAAGTCTTCATTTTAAGAGCCTTAATGATCTCATTCAAATGACATGACTAGTGACCTTTGACCTCAACCTTCACACATTTAAACCCCATTGTTACAGTTAAAACATAAAATTTCCTTTTTCGGTAGTAACAATATGATGATTGTGAATTCACTTTTCTCTCCTTTGACATTAATGACAATAATATATCTAACAAACATAAAATAAACAATCTAAACATCCTATTTAAGAAAACAATACACGATCTATTAACACTTCTGATTTGGGGATTTTCTGAGAGTGCTCTACAAGTAAATGTTAGTGTCTATCCTACTAGGTTTTATTTAGGGTTTTTGTACTGCAATTTTTCCAATCCTTCCAAATCGTATTAATTATGATAGTTACAAAGCCATTTTCAATGGTCGCGGCCAGCTCTGGCACAACAGTTATTCTTGGTGTTGAAGTGTTGGCTCTAGGTGATCATGGATCCTTTGAGAAAAAGACCACAAAATCTGTTCCCAAGGTATTTCACAAGGTAAGGTCTCTGTCATGCCCGATGTTGTTTTTCTATTGCAATATTTTAACAAAGCCTGTGAATGGCTTAAAAATTTTACTTTAATTGGATATTTTGTTGGTAGTGGTCCTTTTGAAAGTGTGTTGTGGGATTGGTTCAACAAGGCCTAGCTCCCTCAGGGGGTCCACCTTGATGGTGTACAAAATTTGACCAAAGGTTTTTTCTTGTTCTATTTTAGGAACCCCACTCATGTGGAGGGCTTTCTAAAAAATAACCCTTGATTTGTTCATTTTTCTCTTCTTGTTTCCCAACCTTGGTCTTGAGACTTCATCATCTTTGATGAAAAAAATATTAAATTCATAATTTCAATTGAATTTCTTGGTTTTCCTTTGCCTTGTCGACCTTTTTTGCAAAATATTGCCTAGACTTTAGGTCAGGTAGTTTGTATGGAGCCTGAGCACTTTTATCATGCCCACTTATGTTGAAATTGATCTAGCCAAAGAGATTAAGGATACAATTGACATTCAAATTGGTGGGCAATGTTTCTCTTAGCGTATCATGTACTTGAATATTTCCAATACATTTTTTTTGTCATTCTATAGACCATAGAATTAAGGATTGTCCTTTGGATACGCCTAGGACTAAGCCTCCTCCCAAGGAGTATGTTGTTTCTCATAGACCAAAAACTAGTAAGGAAGATTCCATTTGGACAAGTGTGGTCTGTAATGGAAAGAAACCTTCAACATCTTAGCCTAAATAGGACTCACCTGATACAGCTTTTCCATCAAAGGAATCTCTGCCTTACAAGGCTTCCAAGACTATCTCCCCTTCGTGGGTTTCTTCAAACCCTTTTTCTCAAGGGAATCCACAATTAGCCATAGATTCTTCCATCATTTCACATGGCCCTATTTTGGAATCTTGGAATCCAAAACCAACTTCATTGTGTGATTAGAGAAAACCTAACCTATTCAAAACAAGTGTAGACATTCAAACATTAGTCTAAGAGCATATTCCTACATATAGAGAAAACTATTTGCTAAGTCATTCAGATAGAACTTAAACGGGAGCACCCTATCACCGTTTGATTTGTTCTTGATTTAGGGATGTGGGTGTGCTCTCAAAACACTTGGAGCTTATCCCTAATGTTGGCTAGGAGGGATTGGGATGGATAAGGGACCATGAGAACCCCATAATGGTACAAAACCAAGTATAGGACACTTGTTTTTCCCCTAGAGTCTCAAAGAGCCTAATAGAGCTAAAATGTAATATTGATGCAAGAATGCTTAAACTAGAGTTGATTTTATCCAAATGAAGATGTGATATGATGAATTGAAAAGCATAAACATGAAATAAACTAAGTAAATCCATTTTATCTAAGCTATGATGTGTGTTAAGAAAGCTTGAAATGAAATAGATTAACAATTATGCTAAAAAGATTAAGATCTAAAAACAATCTAACATTATAACACTACTATGAAATGAAAGATGAATTGAATTATTTTGCTCTAATAAGTGAGGGAATTTATAGGATTCAAGCCAAGGTCTTGGGTTAGGAAGAGGAGTTAGGGTCAAAGGTAAGGTTTGGGGTAGAGTTTGGGGTAGGGTTTGGAGTAAGGTTAAGAGGATAAGGGTTAAGGTTGCTCACACATGTGTGAAAAACACTAGGGAAGTGTGCAAGGGGACCAAGGTGTAAGAGAAGACATATTTCTTCACTCATGGCTTGTAAGAGCCTTCAATGGGTGTGTAAGAGGCTATTAATGAGCATGTAAGGCTCATTAATGAGAGGGTTTGACCAAAAGTCCAAGGATGAGGGTTTAGGCTAAAAAGGGTAGGAATCACCCTCTAAGTAGGTTTAGGAAGGGTTTAGGAAAGTTTAGAAGGGTTTAGGAATTTATAGAAGATTCTAGGGTTTTGAGGGATTTAAATAAATATTTTATTTATTTAAAGGAATGTGACATCATTTATCAAATAATGATTCAATAAATGGGGGAAAATCACCCAAATTTGATTTGGATGGTTTGGGTAGGGACTCTTTAATTAAATGTGTTTAATTAAAATAGGAGGAATTAATGGTATACAAATAAATAAATAAATTAATTAATTAACAAATGATGATGTCATCATGGGTTTTTGGAAAATAAAAATATTTTTATTTACCAATGGATTTTTAGGTGTCTACACATTGATTTTTGACGCTTTGGTATCCTTGTGTCACTGCTCTCATAGCCCTCCTGGGAGTGAGGATATTGACGACAAGGGGTAGGTAAAAGGTAGGTGATCCCAGCAGATCTTTACCTTATTTTTCATTAATGCTTAGATTTCTTGCATAATATCTTCTCCTCTCTTGGGTACAAGGACAACATGAATGATGGTTCCCATAAATTTTCTCTCCTAGAATTTTTGGGGTCTTACAGACCTCTGTAAAAAATATTCAGTTCAATATTTTCATCATAGGTTTCCTTGAACTAATGTCTTTTGTCTTCAAGATATTAAGATAGATGGTTTTTTGCTTGCTATGACATGTCTTTATTGGAGATTTCATGCATATATGTGCTGACATTAATGTTTTTTCATTAATGTCAACATATTTCTTTATTCTTAACAATTTCTTGGCTCATTTAGTTAAGAGTTTTCTTCGATATGGACAATGTATTTCAAACCAGTTATTGCAAAGCTATAGAGGTGTTGAGTTATGGCTATACTTTATCTTTTTAAATTTGCATAGGTTTGCTTTATGATTTAAGGAATTTATGGTTGATTTATCATAAGATAGTTTTCTGGTTATTTCAGTGGAGATAATGTTTCCATTTTTGGTTGGGTGAGGAACAATCATGCAATATTTTTGGTTGCTAACCTAGTGGTGAGTTTAGGACATGGATGTGTGTCCTCATCTCAAATGGTTTGTGATTTGGATGATGGCAAGCTATTTTTCTTAAGTGACAAAGGTTGATGTTTAGTGTTCTCGATAAACAGTATAGAGATAGTTGTAAATTCTCATACAAAGATGTTTATGTTGCTGTTGTGGTAATTCATGTTTCTTGTTGATGTTTTTGGATCATTCTCTATTCGTGTTGGTGGATCGCATTAGGTTATGTGACTAAATTTAGTTATTTGTCTTTAAAGTGTTGACATTATTGGTCAATTTGATGGATAATATGTTGCAAAGATTTTTGGGGTGATCTATGGATCATAGTGTGTACATGGATGGAGGATTGGGTCCTAGTTATGTCTTTTTTGACATGTCTTGGATTGCATCGATTGTGTATTAGTCTTTGTAATTACTTTTTAATTAGGTCCCTGGTCAACCTTATTGTAATATATTAATGTAATGTATTTAAAGATATAATATTTTCTAGAGAGAGAGAGAGAGAGAGATCAATGGATATGCAAATAGGTATGAGTGGAATCTATAATTAAATCAGACCAAACTTGTACTTCATTGGACCTGTATTGGCATATCATAGATATTATCAGTCAGTTCATAATTCAATGGATTGTAGTCCACCTTGATTTGTTTCCCTTGTTGTAATCTGATGGTTGTTTCCCTAAGTTGAATTTGAGTAGTGAGCTCTAGAAAGTGATCCTGAATGCATGTGAATTCCCCTATTGTATCTTTAACATGGTTATATGTGCTAGTACATCATCTAGTGGGTTTGATCCCCACCATGGTTTTTCCCTTAACTAGGTTTCCACACAAAAAATATGATGTTATGTGTTCTTATGTTTATCCAGTTCAATTCTTTAATGATCACATCAGGTAACAAAGTTAAGTATTAGTAACTTTTGGTTTTGACACAATTGATTCATCCCCCCCTCCCCAAGTTGTGTGTGCTACCTTATTTCTACCAGTCATGTTATTTGGCCACACAGTTTGGTTTTTTCATCTAACCATGAAGCTAACAGAGGAGGGGTGGTTACCCTTTTGGCGCTACACTAGTAGAATGCAATTGTTAATCATGGTGAGGACCCCATACACATATTGGTTTGAATTCTCATAAAAATTAACAATCAACTCTTTGGTATAATTAATATTTATACCCTGAATGATGTAGTAGAAAGAATGTACCTTTGGTGTTGGATAGCTGACTCACTACCTCTGACCACTTGGGTTTTATATGGTGACTTCAATATGGTTGAGGTGGCTTCTGACAAAGATGACACTTCACCATTCAGGTGGATAATTGGTGAGTGTGAGACTTGGTTCTACATGCACAATAAATTATGCCTAGGCCTTTTTTATCCCAATACCAACTACCACATGATAGGGAGATTGGATGAGCCACTCACAAGCTCATGCCGAGGTCTCACAAGTGACCTTAAGGTGCTCTATTTTGACACTTGCTGACCTATAGGATCTCATTTTTAGTTCTGATCCCCTAGTCAACTGACCAACCCAACTATCATGCAAGGACTACCAAGACTAGCTAGGTTCTTGGTGCTTCTCTAGCTTTCCCACACACTAGCCCTTAATTCCATCTAAGGACCTTCTACCTCCAATGTTGACATGAACAATTGTAGAGGTGAGGAGGTGTTCATATATGTTTCACTTTTTCCATGTAGGGGTTTTTGGAAATCCCTCTTTACCTATCTCTTTTACCGATTTCATGGATTCTTCGCAAAATAGACCTACAAGGAAGAGCCCCTATTAGGTCTCCTACTTCAAGAAAATAGGACTTTTCACAAAGGTCATGCCAAAGGACCCTCCAAATTTCTTGTGGTTTCTTTCTTCATTGGTCAACCTCTCAAGTATTTTTGAGGTTTTAGGGTTCTACCCTTCTGTACAATGCCCTAACCAAAAATGAGTGTTTTGGGAGGGTTTTAGGACTCCTCTAGCTTCTTGGTTTGTCTACAAGTGTTGGGAAACCAAATGGATTGGTTAGACCCTCTCCTCTTCACCAGATCTTAGTAAGATCCCTGTCTTTGACCTCCAACCCCTAATACATAGCTTCATGAACACCCCTGCAAGTTATCAATGATGTAGCTTAGTCTTTCCTAGTCGAGCTCACCACAGGCTAACTTAGGGAAAGACTTTTAAAATGCTTTCCATAATTTTCAAGGCCCATGCTTCTATACAGGATATGTACATGGAGTCTACTCACTATCCCCAAGAGGTCGTACAAATCAAATGGTGGGATAGTGAGCTAGGTCTCCATCTCTAACAACCTCTTGGTTTGACCCAGTGAATAAACAAAACATAAAGAATTTATGAAGATCAAAGAAAGAAAGAAAAACACTAAACTAATGACACTAAATGCAAGGAAAAATACTACCCTAAGTTCTCCACATATTACATTTCACATTCCAATCAAAAACATTCTTCTACAACTCAGTAACTATATAGATTCACACAAACTCATGCACTATTTTACTTCTCCAAAATCAAAAGTTCATACATCTGACATTCCAAACTCAGGATTAGGTCCAATATCAGGATTAGGTCCAATATTGACTTAAATAAGCTGAGCCTTATCTTAGGTTTCCATTAGGGCACTCCTAGGTCATTGCAGTGTGTTGTGTTAGAATAACTAAGAGGGGAGTGAATCAGCTAGATCAATTATCCTATAGTCCCAAACAATCAGATGTACCTTCTGAAACAATTTCAACAAATTATGTAACTTGGTAACATAAAATATCAATCTCTCATTCCACTTTACCGATTACCAGTAATTATCCAAACTCTGATTACCGACTAAATCAACTACGTAGTATGTAAAGTATGATAGTAAAACAATCATAACAAATAACACATAACACAATGATTTAATGTGGAAACCCTGCTAAGGGAAAAACCACCTAGGACTGGTAACCCAAAATAATTCACTCTTCTGAAGTGAGCTCGATAAAGAGCCAACCCTATTAAAGGTTACAATGCACACTGTTAAGTGTGACCTGGTTAGAGGATTTATCACTAACAATTAAATTTTGACCAACATTCACTATGGGGTCAACAAGATAACACTTTACATTCAACGAATATCATAGGATAGTACAATAATACTATTAAGTCCACTCGGTTAAGAGATTTTTTGAATCAATGGTTAAACTGATACAGTACTGATCTAATTCAAATACAACTCAATTGCAAATATTCAAATCTATGTTATGCTCATAAAATCCTCTGATCATTAATCAATTCACTTCCTCAATATTTCTCAACTTACTTTCACTCAGTAAATAGTTATTTGATGCTCGGTAATGTCTGCAACTTGGTTCTTGCAATAACCAGTTTGATCAGGAATGCATGAATATAATCTTCACATAAAATCTCTACAGTCTCCTTTTTGTTTGGCATGTTTCAATAATGAAACTCATATCTCTTATATACACAAGTAAATCATTTTCATATCAGCCATTAGATTTTGCCTCTTAATCTCCTTTGTCCATTTTGCGGCTTAAACCTTCCTCGACAAATGTATCATTAACATGTTTCAATCGCATCATTTAGATCATCTCTGAATTTTATCAGTCGTGGATCTAATAACTAACTTTATCCTTAACCTCAAAATCATAACAATTTATAGTTCATCAAATTCAATCAATTGTTCTTAGCATTTAATGTTTTCATCCATACTTGGTTAATATAGAAATGCATCGATGATAACTAGCTCGGTTATTACTATCACTCGGTATACACTGCACTGGCTCGGTGTATATATAAATCTTCAATTACTGACCACATTGACTTGTTCAAATTTAAATCTCTTCTTCATAATAGATTAATGTAACATTCTCAAGTCAACAATATAAAGCCATAGACTCATCAATAAGTTACCCAATATTTACCTTATCCTTATCTGTCATATCCATCTTTTCCTTATGTAGATATCTCAGTTCTTCATCTTTTCTTCCTTCAACAGATGTTTAGATGTTTGTAACTAACATGATAAGTACTGTCAAAACTATTTGACATCAATGATAACATATTGACTGATTTAATCATCTTACATATCACTTTAGTAGCTTGATGATCTCCAATCATTGTTTCTTTAGTTCACCAGATATTCAATCAGTTGTAGTTCATCAATCTCTCCCTTTGGCATTGATGGAAACACAAGCAATATGAAAATATTCCATACCCATACCAAACATGTATTCTACAACTAAAATTAAATGTTGTAGCTTGGTAAGCTCTCCCTAGCTTGATATTTAATATGTTTAATAACTACAAAACAAAACAACATTCCATGCAGACTCTCCCTGCGGATTTGATCTTTTCAGTTCTCAGATTGTTGTTCTCAGCAATAGATATTTCATATTCATTTCCTCTCCCTTTGACAACAATGCCAAATAAAATGTACAAACATCTCTTTAGCAACCAAGTAATTCTTTGTTGTTTGGTTCATATCAGGTACCTTTAGTGTACTGATAAACAAATTTATGTTCCAACTTCTACAATCTTTCACATCCTTGGAAAAACTAAAGTGTGAGCTATGTGCATCAACATGAATGATCTTCTGATAAGTATAGGTTTATGTAACCTCTTGATCACCTCAATGATCAATAGATAGGGGACATACCCCAAGTCTAGTCCTCAAATATTCAAATGTGTCCTTGGATAAGGGTTGGTAAAGATATCAACAAGTTGTTCTTTAGATGTTACAAATTCCAGTTTCACTTGCTTCTCTTGAACTTTTTCCCTTAAGTAGTGATACTTAATAGATTTATACTTTGTTTTTTAATGCATCACATGATTCTTGGAAATATTTATAGCACTAGTGTTGTCACAATATATAATCATCGGATCAGTGATTACCTCATTCATTCCTTCCAGCACTTGTTTAATCCAAGCAATATTTGAATAATTTGCAGCATCAACAAAGTACTATGCTTCAACAGTAGAATGATAAATTCATGCTTGGTTCTTGCTTATCTAAGTCACAAGCCTTTCTCCTAAAAAGAATGCTCCACCGGTTGTAATCTTTCAGTCATCTATGTTTCCAACCCAATTTTCATCGGTGTAAACTCAGAGTTCAAATTTTCCTTCCATTGTGTACCATAAATAATAGTCTTTTGTCTTCTTAAAGTATCTAAAAATTCATTTAACTGCAACCATATGTGAATCTTTAGGATTGGCAGAAAATCTCACCACAATCCCAACTACATGTGCAATATCAAGCCTGTTGTGTACAACATACATCAGTTTTCCAATCATAGATCATTGCAGTGTCTGATTTATTTTTGTAGACTCATCATCCTTTGTCAACTTACATCCAGTTACCATTGATGTTCCTACTGGTTTTTCATCTTACATGCCAAAAGTTTTTAACACTTTTTTAATGTATTTAGATTGAGTGATGAAAATCCCATCATTCTGTTGTATAATCTGCAAACCTAGAAATAATTTAATCTCTCCAAACATTAACATCTCAAATTCCTTTATCATTTCATCAGCAAAAGATTTGCAAATCAGATCTTGTCCACCAAAGATTATATCATCAACAAATATTTCAGCAATCCAGATATTATCTTCAAATTCTCCTTTCATATACAAATTATTATTTTCACTAGTTCTTACAAAGCCAATATTGATAGGATAAGCATGTAGTCTTTCATACCATGCCCTCGGTGCTTGCTTCAGTCCATACAAAGCTTTTTGCAGTCTACATACCATATTCTTTTGATTCAGATCAACAAAACCTTCTGGTTGTTCTATGTAGACCTCCTCCTCAAGAATTACATTCAGAAAAGTTGATTTCACATCCATTTGATATACTTTGAATCCCTTATGTGCAGCATATGCAAGTAGTATATAGACTCCTTCAAGTCTAGCAACATGTGCAAAGGTTTCACCATAATCAATACCTTCTTCTTGTGCATATCCCTTCCATACAAGTCTTGCCTTATTCCTAGTGACCTTACCATTTTCATTTAACTTTTTCTTGAATATCCACTTAGTACCAATAACATTTTTATCTTTCAGTCTAGGTACTAATGTCCATATCTTATTCTTTTCAATCTGTTCAATTTCCTCATTCATAGCATTGATCCATTCCTCATTTTCAAGTGCATCTCTAACATTCTTAGGTTCAAACTCACAAACTAAGCACGTGTTTTATCTTAACTTACTTTAGGTCATCATGCTAGCTTGCTTATCTCCAATGATTTGATTCTCTAGATGGTGTCTTCTAACAAATCTTTCTAGCACTTGATCTCTTCTTTGCTCATCATTCGGTTCAGGTTCATTTTCCTTCTTGGTAGCTTCTTCCTAATTCTTGGTGTGCATTTGTTGATTCTTGGTAGTATTTTCCTAATGCTTGGTAGACTCAGCCTGTGGCCTCGATAGATAAGCTAGATCTTCAACATATGTAAACCTACCATAGTCTTCTAGTTCCTTCATTCTTTCTTCATCATTCTTTTCAACAAACTCATCAACTCTTACATTAGCACTTTCTATCATTTTATTAGTAGCCTTGTTCAAAAATTTATAAGCTTTACTCTTAGTAGAATATCCTAAAAATATTCCTTCATCACCTTTAGAGTCAAATTTACCATTCCTACCATCTTTTAGAATATAACACTTACTACCAAAGATTCTGAAGTAAGTTACACTCGGTGTGTATCCAAACCATAACTCGTAAGGTGTCTTGTTTGTGTCTTTCTTCAGTTGAACTCAGTTTAGGGTGTATACTGCAGTGCTAATTGCCTCTCTCTAGTACATTTATGTAACATTTTTCTCAATCAACAATAGATTGGTTTCTCCTTTCAGCAATTCCATTCTGCTGTGGTGTCCTAGGTGCAGAAACCTGCCTTTTGATTCCATGCTCATTACAGAAATTAGTGAATTCATTAGAAACAAACTCACCTCCTCTATCAGACCTTAAGCATTTCATTTCTTTTCCAGTTTCTTTTTCAACTTTAGCCTTATACCATTTAAATAATTTGAATGCCTCAGATTTTTCTTTCAAGAACATTATTGCCATCAGCCTAGAATAGTCATCAACAAATAAAATAAAATATTTATCACCATAGTAGCTTTGAGTTCTCATAGGACCACATAAGTTGGTGTGTACCAACTCCAAAATACCTTTAGATGAATAGTCCTTACTTTTAAAACTAGATTTGGTCATCTTTCCTTTCTGACATTGATGGCACATAACATGATCAAGTTTGGTTAGACTCAACAATACTCTAACTTTTCTCTTTCTACTCATCTTAATTGAATAGTCTCACAATAGGTAGAAATAATCATGCCATTGTCTCTCTCTTAAGGGTAATATATCTATGCTATGGACTACCTATTCCCATCATGAAATGCATTTAGATTGTCAACCCAGGGACATAGACTTGAAATGGGACAACACAGTTTATGCACTAAGTTCCTTTAGGAGTCAAAACACTTATGCTGCAGGAAGATAAAATGCATGAAAGGAATCTATGCTATTGCTGTAGGAAAGTAAACACACTTGAATATTGAATGGAATTATTGTAGAAAACTTATGAAAGGAATCTAAGTTTATCTAGCACTCAAAACATTCACTATACTTGTCTCTGCAAGTGTTGCAGGAACAACCACATATATAATGTTGCAGGAATAAACATTAGCTCTATTTGAAAATAGGAAAAGTACAGAAAGAAAATCTATTCTATCTTAATCTAATCCACCTCCCAAGTGGGCCCCCTTGGTTGGCTTTTGCTAACTACTCAACACAATAAAATAATCCAAAATCACTCTTCCATTAAAATCTTCTTAACTGGTTACATAACTGAATAACTCATGAAGAGCAGAAAATAGAGTAACTTCTATTATACTGAATACATCCTTCTATCTTTCTCTATTACCTACTAAATCTATCAAAATCCCTTTATATCAAGGATTGACACTTATTGAAAACATAACAGAAAAGTCTCATCAAAACTTGCCACAAGCGAAGGAGATAAAACAACCATAACATGATACAATTACTGTAGTCAACAGAATAACAGTTCTAAGGAAATATAGCAAGACTAATTCCCTATATTTTCTGAACAGTAGCTCCTTCAAAGCTCGGCACCTCCATCGGAATCATGTTGAATTCTCTCGCCATGGTTGGTCTTATAACTCCCTTCTTTAATATAGATGTGCCACTCTTCATACCACTTCACGTTTATCTAAAAGGTTAGTACATTTGGTACACATATATGCAAGTTAACATTTCAAATCCTACTTAGATATTAGAACACAGCTTGAAATAATTATATGAAATATTGCATTATATTTATAATAGTTGGCAAAACATATCATTCAGGCTACCCTTAGATTTTGTGGCTTTGGCTATACTTGGCATAGGTTCACATAAGCATAAGTAATAAAATGTCTTGGAAATGTTTGTCAGAGTATCAACAAAACATAAAGATCATAACAAAATTGAGTCAATAATTAGACTCATCATCTGCCCCCTACTAATAGAATGCTTGTCCTTGAGCATTATATCTCTTTGCAATTGTCCTGAAATCTCCAACAGTAGTCTTTCCTTTCTTTCTGCTTCTGAAAGTGTAGTAGAACCCTCTTGTACGCTCCAAGTGATTTCCTTGATGTTCCTCAACCAGTGGATCCAACCTAGAAGTACTCATGTCATATAATGGCCAAAAGAGTGTAGGTGGCTGGAATGATAAGGGCATCTGTAACTCCCTTCTGGGTTGTCATCCCAACTTTATGTAATTAGCCACTCTACTAACAGCTGCTTCATAATTAATGGGGCTATGTGGCTCTGCTTTTCTAAAAGCATCTGGCATCCTGTTCCACCTATTTTTGACCCCTGAAAGAGCTCTTTGAGCTATAAAATTGGGTAGTGTTTGATAATCCCTGTAAACTTTAACCTTTAATGCAAACACTTTCTCCCTAATTTTTGGATTTTGTCTCTCATATGTCAAATTGAGCCAATCCCTCAAAAGAACATTCGATTTATGTGACTCAGCCCTTAATGGCAGAGGCTCGGATTTCTCTAGTTCCCTATAGGCGTTCAACTGTCTGTCATAATTTGTCTTGTTATGAATCCATGACATTAAGGCCCTTGGGTGAATGTCCCCTATATAGAGTAGGGGATTCCACTCTGTTTCATGTGGAATAACAAAATTGTGCAGAAAAAACTCACATAACAGATTTTGTTGCCATGTTGGCAAAGTCTGATACAAACCATAGAATTCTTGGGCCGTTTTGAATTCACAATCAATGTCCTTCATTGTCATCATAAGTTGGAACAAAATAAATTGCTCCTTTAAGAAAATAGCATATATTCTAGGTAGTGTCCTGCAAGCTATCACCTGGTCAGCTAGTTTCAAGGCCTTGTTCATTTGCTCTTTCTATTTCTTTAACTGTTCTTTGAGGGATTCAATTTCCTCATCCTTCTCAAATATTTCCATTTGCATTTGATTCCTTTCCTACTTCCACCATGTTTTCTGAAAGGTAAAGTGATTATACAGATGAAAGAGGATAGACTGAATCATTGATGGAGGGAACTCTTGCATTTGGGCTTTATTTGTCTTCTCTTTAACAGTCTGCTAGAATAAATCAGTGAACCAGGATGATTGGTAAGGTATAATGGACACATCAAAATACACAAGATGCTGAGAAGTAGATTGAACATTCTCAAGAATGTTTTCTGGTATTACTTCGGGGTTCTGCTCAGGCACTCCTTCATCATTTTGAGGCATGCTACTGCTAGGTTCTTTCTCATTAGGAGTTTCCTCCATGTGTTGGGGTTCTGCTTGTGAAGGAGAATCATCAAGAATAACTTTGATAGAGGGATCTTCAGCCGATGTTGGTGATGGAATATCTGATTTTTGAGGAGAAGGTGGGGTCACTTGTCCTATCATTCGAGGGCTTCTATGCACAACTGCCTCTTCAACCACTGCAATTTTAGGCTAGTGAGATCTTTTTGCTTTATGTGTTATAGGAATAGATGTTGCAGGAGTAGTTACTACAGGACTCAACCGTTTCCTTTTACTAACTTGGATTGCAAGGTTTGAAATTTCTTCTTCTAAGTCGGGGATTTCTTTCCTAACTTTCTGCTTTCCTTTCTTTGAGGAAGAAGTGGGTACACTACTCTCTGGAGTAGGTTTAGGGGGTTGGTTTTCTGGTGGTAATTCTTGTTCTTTTTCTTTCACAACTACTTCTTCAGTAGGGTCAGAGGATTCTACTGCATCATTTAAAGGTTGGGCCACAGGATTTGCTTGAGGTTGCAAAGTTTTAGCTTGGACAAATTTTGCCCATGACATTGGGGAAACATCCCTAAGATATTTTTATACTAAAAACTTGATTAGGGCATGGTGACTAGTAGAGTTTGCATTGCCTCTTTGAGTTTCCTCAGCACCAATACTTAGCATATTATAAAGAAAATTGGGAATATTAACCTGAAGAATATGTATGATACAACTAAGCAACTTAAAATGGTGAGCATGTAAGTTTAAAAATCTCCCCTCATAGGTTAAATACCTGATGATGTGCATAGCTATTCCTAGAAATGGTTGAGGAAGGGACAATCTGTTGCACCCCTGCTTAGTAATTTCAAGCGGAGGATCACCCGGCCTAGAAAACTAAGCACGAGATGACCTAGCATCATGCTCATTTGGATAATGTTCGCCCACAACTGGTAATCCTGTAAATTCCACAATTCTCTCTTCAGTGGCCACAACTATCAATCCCCACACTGTCTCTTTCCCTTCTTCAAATGTACCCATGAATTCCACAGCAACCTCCTCATTAAACTCTGTTAGCTGCAGAAAATAACCAAGCTAGCCGCATGCACTGAACCTGCGGATTGCCTCAACATCCGCCAGCAAAATACCATGAATGACTAGTTCATGTCTCTGTAAATGTCTGCCCATCTTAATAGTGCCCAATTTCTAACTTCTCAACTCTCCAACCCACTGCTAAACTTTTAGTTCTTCTGCAAATTCCCTCTCTTGAAATGCAATTGCAATTCTTTGAAAAATGTCGATATTTTCACTTGCATTACCTTTATTTCACTTGAGACGAACTATAATAATGTCATTAATTTTAGAAGACATCAATACATTTAGTGCGAGTTACCTCACAAATTAATTATGATCCTTTTGAAGTCATGTCAAGTTCAAGAAATCAGAATTTGAAAGTATGGGGAAAATGTGCGAAGGATTTAAAAATTAATGGAACGCAGCCTAAGTACAACAATGATGTGATAAGGGTATGACAAGGATAGTCTAAGAATGACACTTGGAAGTTAGTACACTTCCCCTGCCCCCTACGAAAGCTAAACAAGTGTCCTCACTTGTTAATTTTGGCATGAGGTTGGGAAACTAGCTTAGTGCTTATATCATATATTAAATGCAGTACTAGATATAATTAATTTAACTTGTGCGCTAAAAATAAGTAAAGAGTTAGAAAGTTGTACCTGGTAATGGATTATCATACAGGAATGTGGGTTGATTAGAGTGTTGATTCTGGCGGCTGCTTAAGATTACTAACGTGGCATTTTTATTAAAAGCATTTGAAAAGAGAAATTGTGGGTGACAAGGAATTTGGGTGGGTGGTAGATATAGAAATGAGATGAGTTGATGAGAAGAATATAAAAAAATGAATGAATGAATATACCTCATTAAATGAAGTTTTATTATGAATGATGACATAAAGCATGTCATGGTGAGGCTGCAGGAGGAAGGCTTTCACCTTCTGCTACAGGAACTATTTCCTGAGAGTCTTTTAAACTGGGCATGTTGAACTGTTGTAAGAATTCTTCTTTGGTTTGAGGCTTATGATACAGGCGCAAGTGGTGTCCATTGACTAGTAGCTTAAATTGTACTGGATCAAGTGTGGTTAGCTGAACAGCTCCATTATCAAAGACATGTTGAATTTCATAGGGTCTGAGCCATCTAGTTTGCAGCTTTCTTGGGTTCTCCTTGTATCTAGAATCATATAATAAAGCCCAATCTCCTACTTGAAATTGCTTATTCTTGATATGTGAATCATGCCATCTTTTCCTTTTGTTCTATATTAGTTATGTTCTCTTTAATACTGACTTGCACATTTCATCCAAGGAGTTAAGATGGAGGAAACGTTTTGATTGTGCTGCATGAAGATTGATGTTTAGCTCAAGTGTTGTGTGCAATGTTTTGTGTTCAAATTCTATGGGCATCATTGCTTCTTTTCCATACATCAATTCAAATGGTGTGAAACCCGTTGTTGTCTTCCATGTGGTACAGTAAGCCCAAACTGCTTCTGGTAATCTGCTACTCCAATCCTTGTGATGTAACTATATTGTCTTTGTTAGTATTATCTCTATTTCTCTGTTTGTCTCCTCTGCCTGTCCGTTGGCTTGTGGATGATAAGGACTAGATTTTTGATGCCTTATGCTATATTCCTGCATTAGCTCTATGATCAGATTTGATGTGAACTATGCTCCTTGGTCCGTGACAAGCTCTCTGGGTACTCCATATCTGGTAAATATTTCTTCATACAGAAATTTAGCTACTTTTTCATCCCTTGCATTCCTCATAGCTTTCACTTCTACCCGCTTTGTCAGATAGTCTTTACAAACCAAGATGTAGGATTTTCCATTTTATGGTGGATCAATTGGGCCAATGAATTCCATACCCCACTTGTCAAAAGGTGTTATTACTACCTGTGGATTGAGTGGCATCTCATCTAATTTCGTTGGTCTGCCCATCCTCTGACATTTATCACATTTTTTTGTATAACTGGCTACATCTTTATGTAATTGAGGCCAATAATATCTTGTGGTCAAGATTTTTAGGGTTGTCCGCTTTGCTGCAAAATGACCTCTACAAGGCTCATCATGACAAGCATGGAGTATATCATACACTTCATCTTCTCTCACACATCTTCTCATAATCTGATCTGGACCAGTGTAAAATAGATTGTTATCTATCCATGAAAATTGAAAACTTTTCTCTGCAAGCTTTTTCTTGTCTTTTTGAGAAAAATGTGGGGGCATCTTATTTGTTGCTAGATAATTGGCTATGTCTACATACCATGGGTTCTTGATTGCTATATGGAATAGGTGTTCATCTGGAAATGTATCTTCAACCTGAGTAGTGTCTTCATCAGCATTTTATAGTCTAGACAAGTAGTCAGCAACTACATTGGCCTTCCCTGGCTTATCAACAATTGTCATATCAAATTCCTACAATAGTAAGAGCCATCTTGCCAACCTACCTATTATAGCAGGTTTGTTCATCAAACATTTTATTGCAGAGTGATCAGTGTGAACAAAAATAGGATATCCTATGACATAATGTCAGAATTTGTTCAATGCATAAACTACAGCTAGGAGTTCCTTTTCATTAACTATGTAGTTCAATTCAGGGCCATGGAGGCTTTTACTGATATAGTAAATTACAATCTCAAGGTTAGTAGACTTTTGTACCAGCACAACACCTATGGCATAATTAGATGCATCTGTATGGATGTGGAATGGAATAGACCAATTTGGTCCTTTGAGGACTGGGGCAGTGGTTAGGAGTTTCTTAAGCTATAGGAAGGACTCATCACCTGCTTGTGTCCACTTAAATTCAACTTCTTTGGTAAGCAGTGTATACAGAGGGCTAGCAATTTGACTAAAATTTTGAATAAATTGTCTATAGTATCTAGCATGTCCTAGAAAAGATCTTACATCTTTTTGTTTAGTAGGGGTAGGTAGTGTTAGTATTACCTCTAGTAGGTAGTGTTAGTATTCCATCAGGAGTAACAGTAGAGCTATCTGCTAATTGTAATACTGTTGGAGTAGCTCTCAACCCTTCAATACTCAGCTTATTCATAGTATCCTTAGTCATTACATTAATGGCTGCACCTAAGTCTATTAATGCATTTTTGATAGACTGGCCATTAATGATGATATTCACAACCAGACTCCCTGGATCTGAATATTTTGGTATCACCAGTTTTCCTAGCATGATATTAGCTAATTGTCCTATAACATGAACTGTTGTAGGATCCTTTTTCTTTCTTCCAAGCTTCTTAAGACAAGCTTCTTTTATTGCTTTTCCATATACTGGGACATCTTTTATTGCTTGAAATGGGGGAATTTGGACATGCATGTTCTTAAGTTGGTCAATGATATCAAATGGTTGATCTTCTTCTTTTGGTATGGATTTCTCCATGTTGAGCCTTTGAGGAAAAGGTGGTTTAATTGATGTTTGAACATTAGCTGAGTTGGAAACATTTTCTGGTGCAACAATATTTGGCAAATCATTCTCTGGAATTGGTACTACTGTTGCAGGAAGGTTTGGCACTTCAGTGATAAGAGGTGGTTCAGGTGCTAGCAAGGTAGTACCTGATCTTAGGTGTATATCAGCTATATCAAGTGCATAAGTAGGGTACTGCTGAGCATCAGTAGCATACATTTGCTGCTGTGGTTGTTGACTATTTGGATTTGGTTGAGGTTGAGCATGTAATTGTGTCTGCTTTTAGGATCTTGCATTTGGAGGTGGTGGCATTATTGCAGGCATATTTGTTGGAGGTGGTAGAGGTGGATATCTAAGATTTGAGTTAGGCCATTGCTGAGGTCCTCTCCACTAGTTAGTGGGTTGCCAATTTCCTTGTGATTGTTTCCATTGGTTTGGAAATTGTGACCATTGGGGTTGCTGTGGAGGATACCATTGATTTTGTTGATTATTTGGCCAAGCATTATTCCAAGTGGTTTGATTATACTGTGGATGACTTTGGATATTCCAGTTTTGCCACTGACTATTATATGGACTTGAAGTTTGTAATGGGTCTTAAGGCATACCTTGTCTCGTGGCCCATGGTCGGCGTTGAGAAATGAAGAATAATTTCTCATCCTCTCCTTCTATCTTCAAGTACTTGGTTGGAAGATGTTGGTTCTCCAGGTTTGCGACCAATTTTCACTAGCAATCCTTCTTTTGTTTGCGACAATGAGGACAGTACTCTGCCAGTTGTGTCTTTGCATCTGCATGTTTCTTCTTGGCGGTCATAGTGTCCAGGTGTGTAGCAACATAATTTATGATGTCTTTCTTGAAGTCTGATAACATGTTTGAAATTTCCATCGTTGAAATACCAGAGCCACTCTCTTTTGTTAGCATTGAGCGAAATCCTCTCCCTTTCTTGACCACTGCTCTAGAATAGTTCATACAAATCTTCTTAAGGTCATCCCAGGAGGACTAAGATATATCACCTTCGGCCATGAGGTCCAGAGCTTCAAGACAATTTTCATTCACTCCTCTTAGAAAAATTAGCTCTTGTGAATCCTCCTGCAATGCATGTTGCGGGTTCTTTTGTAGACTAAATAAGAAGCATGATATGTAGTCTTCTAATGTCTCATCTTCCCTTTGTGACATATGAAAGATGTCGTCTCCTTTTGAATCACTTCCCTTGCAGTATTCTTTATACTTCTTTAGAAACAAATCTCTTTCCATCCCAATCAAGTATTGCATTCGCTCCTAAGCCCGTGAACCATCTGAGGGATGACTCCTTTAGTGTTGCTGGGAACAACTTAAGCTTATGAATATTAGTATTGTAGTAAAAAATTTGACATAGTATGTCAAACTCGAACAAAAAGATGTCAGGATCTTCCGTAACAAGTCCATAGAACTTTGGAAGTGCTGTGGCAGGTATGTTTTTGAGGTTTGGATTTCTAATAAGACTTGGAATTGGAAATGGAAATGTAGGAGCTGCCATTACTGGAGGTGTTGGATATTGAAACTGTGGTGAGAAAGTATTGTTGACTGGGGGGTTTGACCAACAGATGGTCCTGGAGTAGGATTATTATTATGAAAATTAGCCAATATTTTTGCAGAAGGACGAAGATCAAATGTTTCTTGGGTTTCTTCTTCTTTTGTTGAAGATGATGCAACAAACTCAGGACTGGCGTCAAGGAATGGTAATTCAATCTCTTCAAATTCTTCTTTGAGTTTAATAGGCTCCTTTGGAAGAAATCTGCCATGAGCATCTTGCCTTCTTTGATGCATGCAAGTAAGTTGATGACTTGTGAAGCAAGCTTACAACTTCTTGGTATTAACTAAAAATAGGAAACTAATCTGAAAAATAAATGACTTTTTTGAGGTTCCTAGTTTGACACCATCCCCGGCAACGACGCCAAAAATGAACAGTCTCACAATAGGTAGAGATAATCATGCCATTGTCTCTCTCTTAAGGGTAATATATCTATGCTACAGACTACATATCCCCATCATGAAATGCATTTAGATTGTCAACCCAGGGACGTAGACTTGAAATGGGACAACACAGTTTGTGCACTAAGTTCCTTTAGGAGTCAAAACACTTATACTGCAGGAAGATAAAATGCATGAAAGGAATCTATGCTATTGCTGTAGGAAAGTAAAAACACTTGACTATTGAACGGAATTACTACAGAAAACTTATGAAAGGAATCTAAGTCTGTCTAGCACTCAAAACATTCACTATACTTGTCTCTGCAAGTGCTGCAGGAACAACCACAGATATAATGTTGCAGGAATAAATAGTACCTCTATTTGAAAATAGGAAAAGTACAGAAAGCAAATCTATTCTATCTTAATCTAATCCACCTCCCAAGTGGGCCCCCTTGGTTGGCTTTTGCTAACTACTCAACACAAGAAAATAATCCAAAATCACTCTTCCATTAAAATCTTCTTAACTGGTTACATAACTGAATAACTCACGAAGAGCAAAAAATAGAGTAACTTCTATTATACTGAATACATCCTTCTATCTTTCTCTATTACCTACTAAATCTGTCAAAATCCCTTTATATCAAGGATTGACACTTATTGAAAACATAATAGAAAAGTCTCATCAAAAATCGCCACATGTGAAGGAGATAAAACAACCATAACATGATACAATTACTGCAGTCAACAAAATAATAGTTCTGAGGAAATGTAGCAAGACTAATTCCCTATATTTTCTAAACAACAGCTCCTTCAAAGCTCAGCACCTCCATCGGAATCGTGCTGAATTCTCTCGCCATGGTTGGTCTTCTAACTCCCTTCTTCAATACAAATGCGCCACTCTCCATACCACTCCGTGTTTATCTGAAAGGTTAGTAGATTCGGTAGACATATATGCAAGTTAACATTTCAAATCCTACTTAGATATTAGAACACAGCTTGAAATAATTATATGAAATATTGCATTATATTTATAATAGTTGGCAAAACATATCATTTAGGATACCCTTAGATTTTGTGGCTTTGGCTATACTTGGCATAGGTTCGCATAAGCACAAGTAATAAAATGTCTTGGAAATGTTTGTTAGAGTATCAACAAAACATAAAGATCATAAAAAAATTGAGTCAATAATTAGACTCATCATTAATCATGTTATAAAAGTTTACATGACATAGCCTCTTATGCCATAACCATGCATCTTCATTCTTCACTTGTAAACAAGAAGTTTCAACATTGTCAAGATAGAATAAATTACCTTTTGATTGTCCTCCAATTTCGACAAGCTTTCCATTTTCATCATAGATTTTCACCTTCTTGCTTTCAAATGCAACTCGGTGACTTGAGTTATTCAGTTGTGCTACACTCAAAAAATTATAGTTAAGTCCTTTTACCCAGTATGCATTATCACATCTAATTTTATCATTCAATAAAATAGACCCTTTTCCTTTTACCATACAAGGTGTATCATTTCCCATTTTCACTTATCCTCCATTATAATGCTCAAGATGATCAAACTTATCTTCATCACCAGTCATGTGACGTGTACAACCACTATCAATGATCCAAGTATCATTCTTACTAACTTTAGAAACAAGTGTTATTTCTACATACCTTTCCTCCTCTTCTGAATCATCTTTCATTGCAACAAACACTACTTCAATATCATCATCAATGTTGGTGTTGGTGTCATCTTCTGCAACAAGGTAACATGCCTTTTTGCCTTTATCTTTGTACTCTCGGTTGTCACTTTTGTAGTGTCAGTTTCCTCTGTTATTCCTTTTGCCAAACTTTCCATCACCAGATCGATCATTATCTTCCTCTTTCCTGTTAGGACATCTAGCAGTAATATGGCCAACCTCTTTACAATTAAAACAAGCTAAAGGTAACTTTCCCTTATACCTTCCTTTACCTTTTTGTAGTCTCCAGGCCATACATGTTTCAAGCTCATCTTCAGTATTATTGTCACTTTCATTCTTTATATTATGCTTACTGCTAGATTTACCAATCTTAAGAGATAACATAAAAATAGACTCAACACTTGATACAACACTATTGTCAAAATTATTCAGATAAAAAGTTATTAACTTTCCAATCAGACTATCAAGAGTAAGAGTTCTATTAGTTGTAGACCTCATTTCATGAATAAAAGATATTATGATTGCATACAAAGGCAACAAGGTTCTTAGTATCTTACTTAGCACAGTATCTTCAGAAATAATACCTCCTACTCCTTGGATAGCATTGACTACATCTTTGATTTGGTTTGAATATTGTGTGATGTTCTCTCCTTCTTTCATCTTCATGTCATCAAATCTGCCTCTCAAGATTTCAGCTCTGGCTCTCATCACATTCACATCACCACCATGAACTAGAGCAACTTTCTCCCATATTTTCTTTGATGTAGTGCAATCCTTGACATCCTCTAATTCAACATTAGATAGAGGAGGAACAATCTCTATCATAATAATATTGTGTTCATGTCGGGCTCTCAAGTGATCAATAGCCAAAGGTTCAACATTTGGTTGTATGTAGCCATTGTCAAGTAAAGTTATAGAAAATTCTCCAATTCTAGATATGTGAAGCCTCATATGGCTTTGCCATGTGGTGAAGTTATCTTTGTTCAGCTTCGACACTTCTCTCTTATACATCTTGTGATCTTTTTGCTCAAGTCCTTCAAACTTTCTTCCAAGCAACCAATATTGCTCTGATACCAATTGTTAGAATAACTGAGAGGGGGGGGGTGAATCAGTTAGATCAGTTATCCTATAGTCCCAAACAATCAAATGTACCTTCTGAAATAGTTTCAACAAATTATCCAGCTCAGTAACATAAAATATCAATCTATTTGTCCATTTTACCGATTACGAGTAATTATCCAAACTGTGATTACCGACTAAATCAACTATGTAGTATGTAAAGTATGATAGCAAAATAATCATAACAAATAACACATAATACAATGATTTAATGTGGAAACCCTGCTAAGGGAAAAACCACTTGGGACCGATAACCCAAAATAATTCACTCTTCTGAAGTGAGCTCGATAAAGAGTCAACCTTGTTAAAGGTTATAATGCACACTATTAGGTGTGACCTGGTTAGAGGATTTATCACTAATAGTTAAATTTTGACCAACATTCACTATGGGGTCATCAAGCTAACACTTTACATTCAATGAATGTCATAGGATATTACAATAAGACTATTAAGTCCACTCGGTTAAGAGATTTTCTGAATCAATGGTTAAACTGATACATTACTAATCTGATTCAAATACAACTCAATTGAAAATATACAGATCTATGCTATGCTCATAAAATCCTCTGGTCATTAATCAATTCACTTCTTCAATATTTCTCAACTTACATTCACTCGGTAAATAGTTCTATGACGCTTGGTAATGTCTACAGCTCGGTTCTTTCAATAACCAGTTTGATCAGGAATGCATGAATACAATCTTCAAGCGAAATCTCTGCAGTCTCCTTTTTTGTTCAACATGTTTCAATAATGAAACTCATATCTCCTATATAGACAAGTAAACCATTTTCATATCAGCCATTAGATTTTGCCTCTTAATCTCCTTTGTCCATTTTACCACTTAAATCTTCCTTGGTAGATGTGTCATTAACACGTTTCAATCTCATCGTTTAGATCATCTTTGAATTTTGTCAGTCGTGGATCTCATAAATAACTTTATCCGTAACCTCGAAATCATAACAATTTCCATCTCATCAAATTCAGTCGGTTGCTCTTAGCATTTAATGTTTTCATCCATACTTGGTTAATATAGAAATGTGTCGGTGATAACTAGCTTGGTTATTACTGTCACTCGGTATACACTACACTGGCTCGGTGTATACATAAATCTTCAATTACTGACCACATTGACTTGTTCAATTTCAAATCTCTTCTTCATAATAGATTAATGTAACATGCTCAAGTCAATAATATAAAGCCATAGACTCATCAATAAGTTACCCAATGTTTACCTTATCCTTATCTGTCATATCCATCTTTTCCTTATGTAGATATCTCAGTTCTTCATCTTTTCTTCCTTCAACAAATGTTTAGATGTTTGTAACTAACATGATAAGTACTCTCAAAACTAGTTGACATCAATGACAACATATTGACTGATTTAATCATCTTACATACCACTTTAGTAGCTCGGTGATCTCTAATCATTATTTTTTTAGTTCACCAGATATTCAATGAGTTGTAGTTCATCATGTTGGACAAAGTTGTCTGAGAAAATTTTTGCAACATTTTAGCAAGTTTTACATTTTTCATAAAAAAATGACTTTATCCTCCTCCTAGCTTAACCTAGACTCCATTCTAGGTCCTAGCATGACTTCTAACACATTCTATCCCTAATGACATCATCAAACTTCAAATAACCAAGCAAGAGGCTTTTAACACTTAAGCCCCAAAGATGCAATAGCCTAAGACTTAGGACTTATCTTGATCTCTAATCCCTATTGGATTCACACATTGCGGTCAACATGACCTTATGAATCACACACATGCCACATAGGGCTTACACAACAAAAAGAAAGAGGATTGAATTAGTCAACCCTTGGGTGCTCCTGCACCACCACCTTTCGCATGTAGTTTGACATACTTGGAGTAATTTTAGGGCTGGTTCTGAAAAAGTTTTTAAATGCCTTTATTGTGCCATTCTTTCCTCTTAGTCCTTTTTTTTCTCTTGGGATAGAACAATCTTTTCCAGTCTTTCCTTTGTTTGATGTCACTCTGTTAGACCACTTTCCCATTAAATTTTTAATTGTATGGTGTGCTACTTTGCCACATCTCTCTCACATTTAGTTTTTTTATTTTAACTCATTATTTGTGAGTCACCTACCTACTCTGGCCCACATTCAAATAATTTGGAATTTATAGCCTTGACTCAGGTTGGATTTCATGGTGGAATGATGCTATTCTTCGAACCACTAAATTCCTCTATTTTTATGGGAAACAACTAGCTCAATTCTGCTGGCGTTCTTATGATCAAACCACCAAGGAATTACATTTAACAGTCGAGAGCTTAAAAACTCACCCTTTCTCAACTGAATTGCAGTTCAAGGTGGCAAGTCTTCGTCATCAGAAGTAGGTTGCTGATAATTATGTAGCCATAAGTGCTCAGATTAAGGCATGTTTGCACTAGTTGAGAGTGAGAGATTAGGCTAGTAAGGATTTCTTCTCATATCTATGCCGTAGACATTCCTCTCCGTATATTAAAAGGATCAAAAAGGGGTCTTTAGTTCCTTCAAAAAATTCACAATCATTATTGCTCAAGCCCCTTCTCCTTCCACTCAACAAGTCCTCAAGGATTGTCTTGAAATCATCCCTAATTGTCTGTCAGACTCCTAAAGGGATTTATGTGACCATGCCTTGTCTATTCAAGACCTTAAAGAAGTGACTTTTTGACACCACTTACCTATGATGGATGTTTTAAACCAGCATTGACATTTGCACTCTTCTCATTCCACCTGAAGGTTATGTTTTATTACAGTTTGGTTCGCTATCTGCAAGCCTAAAAAATCACATTTTGCTTGGTGTATTCTTTTCCAAGGCTTTCCATTAGGCTCTCACATCCATCATTTGGGTGTCCTAGATTCTTGTTGCCCTTTTTGTGGCCATTATGCTGAAGGGATCATAATTATTGGGTTTGGATCCATGATTTCTTTTTGCCATTTTTCTCTCAAATATTTTCTTGGCATATGGTTCTTCTGGGAGATAACCCTACACTTCCTTTTCCTTTTCAACAACTTTGGCACACTTTTAGAATGGAAATTCTCTTTGTAATTTGGAAAGATAGAAATGTGGTGGTTTTTTCACATGCCTTAGTTGATTCTTATGTATCCATATATGCTAAAGCTTGCATATGCAATAATGTGATATTACAAATACAAGTTCAGATAGCTAAGGTGCTCCACTTGCAGGAATTATTACAGCATTGGAGAAATGCTCCATGTACAGTGGCTAGAGTTTCGACCTGAGCTCCTCTAAAAGCTTCCATTTTTTATGACTGTTCCACTGCTCAAGGTCAGTGTCGGGGGCAGAGTTATTCTTTGGTGACATACTGACACTTCTTGCGCTTAACCTCCTCGCCGCCATTCACCCCAACATTGCTTACCACCACATATATAGCTATGTTGTTCCTCCACGCCACTATGGATCTCCCCTAGCTTGGCCTCCGTTAGTAGGTGCTACTTGGGCTTCACCAACAAGTGTTGGTTGGCCAACTCAGGCAGGTAATTCAGGGTGGATTTCATCTTCCAAAGGCTATCCTAGGTTGGCTTTGGCTATTTCCTCATGTCACAAAGATAAGGAGGCTAAGGAGGATAATGTAGATGGTCAAACTTTGCCAGATCCTGAACCTGATCATGAGCCAAGATGGGGAAAGAAGGATGAACCAAACCCTCCTTCTCCTTCGGCTATGACTTTGGTTGCTTGAGGGTGTTTTATTTCTAGGCTAGGCCCAATTAGTTTTATGGTGTTTATGTTTTAAGGCAATGCCCTTATTTCTTAGACTTATGGGCTTTGTCCAAGTGACTCTCAGGGAGTGACTTTTTCCTCCCATTATTTTTTGATTTAGATGTAATTTATGTTTCCTGCGTTAATCTAATTGGTCAATATTTTCATCAAAAGAAAACAAGACATAAAAAATATTAATTTTTTAATAAAAAATCCCAATAAAAAATTTCAAAATAAAAATAATTTTTAAAACTAGACTGTAAAGCTCTTGAATTTCAATACGAGGTTATTTATCTCATAAACCATTTAAGCTCATAAATTTTTTATTTTTTTTCGTTGAAACTTTATACGTATATTAATAATAAAAACTGGTTCAAAAAGGGCTCCCAGAGAAAAGAACTAGTGAAGAAAAACTTTGGTCATTGCCTGATACAAAAGAGGAATGCAAAAGAAAAGATACTACATTCAGAGAGAGAATTAATTAGTATCAACGAATCATGTCGTTATGAGCCCCAAATCTAGATCTCAAAAACCCTTACATCAATGCTCTAAGAGGAGAGAGATGATAAAAAAGACCCCAAACCCTGACTAAAACCCAACCCATAGAATAATTATAGCTGAAGAAAGTTTACATGCTGAATACATTATGATTACAATATGATTGCTCAAAAGCCTAGAGCTCATATGCAGACAAGAGTAAAGCCAATCATTAACTAGTGCCAGAGTAAACGCCACAAAGCAGAGCCCAAAAATTGCCATCAATGTTCTTCATGCAGGATACAACAATGGAATCATGAAGATAGAAAAAAAGCCATCCAATATAAATACAAGCCCGCCACATCCTTGAACTGTATATGACATCATAAAAATTATTAAACATCCTTCATTCATTTATACATTAGAAAAAGTGAATTGGCTTAAAACTCATCATTGTTGTAAAACATTCATTGAATAAAATACACACCACATATAATTAATACTATTGTGTTTACTTCTTGTTAAGGGTGGATCTCACGCGGGAGTTTAGGATCTATTTTTAAGGATCATGATGTGTCATGAAACAAAAGTAAAAATTGTAATTAAAATCTTTCTTGAAAAATAATAGTGGCGGGGGACTCGAAATTGCCCCACTAATTTAGACTTTTTTTGTGTCACTTGTCAATCATCTAAGTGTTTCAATTTTTTCTAATTCATTTTTTAATTTTTTTTCTCTTTATTACTCAACATGCTAGATAATACAACCCATAAGATCACAAGCTTTCATTAATTTTGAAGCTTAAATTTCGAAACATATAAATGAAGTATAATTTTCTAAGACCATCATTTTAAAATAATACAATTTTTTTTTTTAAGAGCACCCATTAATTTTTTTTAAAGAAATCCCCTTTTATAGAATTCTAACAAGTATTCTGGAAAACAGATAATTAAAAAAACCTTCCCAACCTAAAGCCATCAATTAAAACAAACCCGAATCTCCTTAGTATTTTTTCAGCCTTTGATGAATTCAGAGCGCTCTCGTTGATATTCCCTCTTTCATGGCCGCAAGGCCTCTGCACTCCTACTTACACATCTTCCGCACTCCATTCCTTCACAGATCCATTTCTCCTAAAACACTTTTCGATATTTCATCATCCACACCAAACAATCCGAGCAGCCATTTAGGCTTCGTCACAGCCCTCTTGTCGGGGGTTCAAATCCGCAGGGCCTCATCGCACCGCCCAAGAAAACGCCAATCCCCAAAAACCTTCTACAAACCCATTACAGCCACAGGCAACACCACTGCCACTACATTACCTTCTAAGTCTTCCAAAGCAGCAGGAGTAGCGGCAATTGCAGCCGCAAATCTGGCGCAGAAAATCGGCAAGTCGATCCGGCGGCCTGGTGCGATGTCCAAGGCGCGCGTTTATGCCGATGTTAATGTTGTCCGCCCTAAGGATTATTGGGACTACGAGTCCATCACTGTGCAATGGGGGTAAGCAGCATTTCTTTTTTCTCCTCCTTTTTTAAAACTTGGAAAGCTTGCCCTCCTTTTGCTTATAATTTGTGCTATAATTTCTATGACTGAACCATATGTCTTCCTTCAAATTTATTTGGAGCCTACAGTTGAATATTTTTACACTAAAGATGTTCTCTGTCTCTTTCTCTTACTTATTTAAAGAATTTTTAGCAAAGTTGTCTTGATGGAAGGTATCTCTTTTTCAAATTTACTAAGAGTTTCTATTTCTCCTGCTGCTTAAACTTTATTTGGGCATAATTGCCTAAATGGTATCTCTTTTGTCAAATTCGTTTGGTACTTAGTGGGTAGACTCCTTTAATTCTGCTTAGAAGGACATATTTTAAAATTCATTTGGGGCAGGTCCTTATGCGGGCTGTTTAGCTTATTTTGGCTAGCTGTGGCTGTTCAAAATTTTCAGCAGCAATTTGTGGAGCTGGTGGCCTCATAATTATCAAATTTTGCTGCTTATTTTTAGCCGCCATCATAAATAGTATGTTTAAATTGAATTATAAATAATAAATTTTGTAAATAATATTTAGAGAAAAACAAGAAGCAAATAAAAAAGAGGGAAATCAATTTTTAGAGTCATGTGTGGTTTTTCTCAATAAGCAGTTGCTGCTTTGTTTGCTCCACCAAAGTAGGGAAAGATTCCAATTTATCATTTCCTGTAATTAAAAGCTTGCATGAGAACCCTCCAATTACTAAAAAATAATCAGAAATTGTACTTAAGTGGACACACGGGGACATGGAGTTGGCGCTTAGATCTGTGTATTTCTACCTAAAAGAGTTTTTTGACATGGCACCAATATATTGGTACAAAAAGAATTTCTCAAATTCCTTTGGGCTTGCACTAGTATATTGCCGTGCAAAGGGACTCACAACATTTTGAAAACTCTAAAGTATGCAACATTTAAAAACCCCAGAACAATAGAAAGCTGAATTATCACAAGCATGTGAGGGAGAGGTCACACCTCTTCATCATGTCTGCCTTTTGGCAAGAGTCACAACCCTTCATAATTATCTCTCTTTGAAAGAGTCACAACCCTTCATAATCGTCCCTCTTTGAAAGAGTCACAACCCTTCGTAATTACAACCCTTCAAAGAGTCACAACCCTTCATTATTACCACCCTTTGGGTGAGTCACAACCCTTCACAACCTTTGCCTCTTGAAGGAGTCACTTCCTTATTCTTTTGTCTCCATCAATTCTTTCTTGATTCATACCTTCAAACTATGTCTTCTCTATATTTTTTCTTTAAGTCTGCATAGACTTTCCTTCTCAGTTTGCATCAGCATATTCTTTTATATGTGCATATATTCCTCCTCTATATCTGCATATACTCTTCATACTCTTCATACTGTTCTGCTATAAACTCTTCTTACAATTATGCCTTCAACCTTTCTTTGATGATCTTTCCTTTTTATCTTCTCATTTGTAGATCTGCAAAAGTAAGTCCAATATAAGCTATTTATGCCCTCAAATACTCTCTACAACTTCTTAATATATCTTCCCAAGAGTGGTGTCTCTTCCACTTTTTAAGTGCTCCTTAATTAATTGCTGCTCTTTATTTTTAATTCAGGTTTATCTCTCGAATTTTCCCCAATTCCAACCTGATTATTCCATATTTCTTTTTCCAGTTTTACTTGCTCCATCCATGCCCCCTTTCAAATGAAATCTTCTCCCTTTTATATCTTATGTTGAGGGAGTCACACCTCTTCCCGACATGCCCCTCAACCTTTCATTAAACTTAACTAACTTGTAATTATATTTTATTCTTTTATATTTTAATTTTCTTAATTTTTTTGTTATTAAATCCTATTTCAGAAAGTGGACATTACATTTAAGGAGGAGTTTCATGTATCACGATTGATTCTTTGTCTGGATACAACATAATGATGACTATGCAACTATCAAAATCTGTTGTATTTTTTAAGGCTTTGTATTGGCCTTGGTGCTCCTTTAAAGGTAGTATTTAGGTACTTGCTTTTCCTTTGTCACTTTCTTTAGAATGTAGGTTTTGATGGCTTTAGCATGGAGTTAGCGACATATCTGCTATTTGAAGACATACTTTCTTCTCTTGGAGATGCTTTAGTAGGTCGCAAATTTTCCAAGTCATTTATAGCATACAACACTTGCACTAGTAAATCTACGATTTCTCTTGACCTTGCCATCCATTAGTCATGTCCTCATGGGGGAGTTGTCTCGTCTTCTTTTCTATTTTGTCATATCTTCTTCTTTATCTTGATCTTTTGCTTGCAACTTCTTTTTCTTTCTTTGTTAATATTTTATTTTTTCTTCCATCAAGAAGCATTAACGATCTGGTTTACCCTTTAGATGGGGAAGTTCAATGCTTTGATACCATTGTAAGACCAATATTCATATAAATTGATCTATACTTAGATTTGAAATGTCCAGAAAAAAATAAAAAGATCTGCACATATGTTGATGTCAGTTTTGTACCACTACATAACATATAGCAATTGAATACTTGATATAGAATACCAAACACTCAACCCTCTCTTGAAAGTAATTACTCATGACGAAGATGAGAAAAACTCCAAGGTTCCTTACACCTGTGGATACTAACTCAGTTATATTAATGTGATTTGCTGGTTAATCATGTAGGCGGGCTTACTTTGTTCATTCTAAGATAACTTGGTGGTTCTTCGCTTGCTTGAGTTGTTCTTTTCTCCTTGATCACTTTCACTTTCAACTACTCCTACCACTAATTGCTTACTGCTCTACTAGTACTCCTATGAATGAAGAAATTAGCAAATGGACGGGGATCCAACCAAATGAAAGCTTGCCTGCGGCGCTACCTCCATTGGTGCAATGATTCAAAGGGATACTCTTAGAATTTTCACACTAACACCTATCTTCCAACCCAACTTGAAGTACAAACGGAAAGATGAAATGCAAGTAGAACTTGGGAGCGATTGGACTAGATTACCACACAAGGCTTCCTAACAAGCCGCTAAGATGCTAGTGGCCTAGTATATAGATCCCTATCAAACATTCACTAACATTGCCATACAACTAGCCATCTACTTCTACTCTAACAACATGAAATGAAATCCTACTTCAATTTGAGAGATGAGAAGAAACATGCAATACACCAAAATGATCATGTATATCCACCATGCAAACCACAACAATGAATAGAGAACAATTTTGATAGTATTTTGGCAACAATTCTCCAACATAACTCCTTTACAAATGAGAACAAATGGCCTTATATAGAGGCTCAAAATTACAACGAGTGGCCAAGATTAAGAGGCAAAATCAAGGGCCAAGATTAAACCTTACAAACCCTAATTAGGGTTACCATCTTTCAACCAATTACATGAGGGCACCAACTTTGTGGGCCAATGAGAAAATTACAATAATCTGTCAACCAATGAGAACATAGGACACTTGGCATGATTTGATTGCATGCACATGAAATTGCCATCTCATCAACCTTATCTTATAAATTTATTTAATCCTTAAGATGAGGTGAAACCTTGGATGCTTGAGCTCGTCCTTAGAAACTTTCTCATCACCACTTGAACTTGCTTGTACCTGATGTCCTGACCTTGAAAGGGTGAGGTCTTCGTGCACTTGGGGTAATATTGCCTTGGCTTCGGTGGCTTGCCTGGATGTGAACCTTCTTGCAATTTGAGAGCCTTGCTCTTGGCCACCGCCTTGAAATCGAACTCGACCTCTTTCAACCTTTCGTCTCGCTTTCCTCCATTATCCTTGCCTTCTTTAACCTTCCTACTCAAATTTGGATTGCATGCACCCCCCCTCTGCTTCAATACTCTTGGGTTCTGGGGGCACTTGCCTCGGCCATACCTCCAATCAAATCTAACCAAAATAGCTTGCACGAATAGCCAAGCCCTGCCTAGCCTCAAATATCTTCAAATCTCTTCCAATTTGCAATGAAACTTGCCTCCTCACTAATGTTTTCCTCTTTGGCTAACCCTTGAATGCCTTCAATTGTTCGAATTGCCACAACCTTGCCCCTTGGCATAAGCATCTGCTTCAACCATAGTGGTACAGTGCATCTCCCCAAATCTAGATTTGGTTCGACTAGCAAAGCATCCCCAACAACCTTGCAATCAAATAAAAGAGGTAGGACCCCATGTAGAATTGCCTCTGATTTTGCACTATCCTAAGTTGCAACTCTAAATTTTCACTTATAATTTTAGCCCAATCAAACTTTCTTTTTCCATTTTCAATTCCTTCAATAAAATAATACATCCAAGGATCAAATTGCATACCTTGAGCGGAGCCCATGACTCGGTTGGGAAGCACAATAAGATCGCCATACTCTGATTTGAAATCTGACTTGGTGAGCCTTGATGACTTGGTAACTCCTTTCTTATCCTCCTGCAACCAACTCTCAACTGTACCACGTCCACTGTACCGATGTTGGTGTCACCGACTCGCTTCAATTTTGAGAAGAAGGTGGTCTTGGGCATCATGTCTTCCATGGCTTTCTTGGTATTCATTCCCTTTGGGTTCTTGCTTGCACTAGCATCTGCCATCCTAGCCCTTATTTCTACTTCTTCTTTCTACAATGAGGTGGGACTACACTTATCTCTGCCCCTCCAATCTTAGGGATGGACTAACATATTTCTGCTTCGCCAATTCCTATCACACTACACTTATCTCTGCCTCTCCGCCTAGGGATGGGACTACCACTTATTTTTGCCTCTTCGAAAACTTATGAGATGGACTACACTTATATCTCCTAACTTCGTTCCTAGGGGTGGGACTACCACTTATATCTTCTTTCTCCAAATCCTAAACGAAAACTACACTTATATCTCCCAACTTCAAGCCCTAGATGAGATGATGAGGTGATGGATGGATGATGCAAGCAAGAAAATAGGGAAAATGTACCAAGCAAGAACAATAAGAAAATCTGCCTTTTAGACCAGCCTTCACCCTCAAGCATGAAGATCCTCCTCTACACCAACAAATTCTCCTCCAAAGAAGAAGAAGACAACACCAAAATGCACTCCTCCACCAAAAGAAGAAAATCACCCCTTGCTAAATGCACTCCTTGCAAAATTTTGCTCTTTTGCTGCTCCAAGAGCTCTTCCTTGGCTGCCAAGAGACAAGTGAGAAATGAATGAGAAAATGAGGAGACAAGCACTCCCTTTATACTAAATTTTTGCCTCTTCAAATAGGGCCGACTTGCATTGGAGGAAAAATAAAATTAATTAAAATGTCAAACATATAACCCAAATTAAATGCATTAAATCACATAGCCTTGGGTATTTAATTTTAATTTAAAATTGGGCCAGCCTATTGCAAAAACAAAAATTTGTGCAATAGCATGTTAATTTTTTTTTAAAAATGAAATTGGGCCACTCCAAAAAACGATTCATATGGGGCCCCTAAACATTGAAATTAACCAAGCCATGGCCCCAAAAAATTAAATTAATTTAAGGAAAGGGCATATTTAAATTAAGAGAGCTACTTGCATTGAATTGTGCAAAATTATGGGTTCAAATTAGCCAAATCCGAAATTATCATAGGCCCTAAAATTGAAATTTTGAAAAAATGTCATTTAGGCCTCTAATATAGCTTTAAACCTTCCCCATTGTGGACCCAATAACTTACCTTGAATTTCACACCTCTTAGGCTTTAAAATACATTGAATTTAACACACAAAGGGGCCCAAATTAAATTTCTAAATTACAAACACTCAGCCCAAAAATATGATTTTATTTATTTTAAAATTGCCAAATTAATGCATAAAAGTCGCAAGTGGGGCTGGAATTGATGGCTGCCTTGGGTGATGAAAAATTTATGTTTGTTGTGCCCAAGACCAAACAAAAATAAAAAAATGGGAAGGGGCTGCCAGCTGTAGCTTTTTTTCATTTTATAAATTTAGAATTTTTTCTAAGAAAAATTGATTTTAGCCCATTTAAATCATAACAACACCATCCCAAAATAAAAATCTGCCAGCCAATTAAAATTCAAATAAATTTCAATTCCATTTCCAACTTTCATTTACTCCTTTCCCCATTTAAAATTTCGAAAATCCCACTTGGCAATTTAAATTTTTATTATTTCGCAATCCAAAAATTATTTAGCAATTTAATTCTCATTTGGCAATTAATTTAAAATTTGGCCATTTAATTTTTTCATTTAATCTCCATTTTCACCAACCAAAAATTTACAAGATTTCCTCAAAAATATCCAAATTCACAATTAAATTTTGGAAAATGTTCAAGTTATGCAATTATATCAATTTTCCAAAATTCATCCAAGTTTAAAAAATATTGCAAATTTATCCCGCCAGATATTAAAATAAAATTTTTTCATCGAATTTCATTTGGCCTGTAGACAAAATCGACCACTTAGGAAAACCAATGTTCTGCGCAAGGTGAAAACAAGCTACACCCTCCCAGGCACTTCAAAAACATCGAAGGTGTAAAATTTTCATTCCAAAACCTCCAAATCACCCAAAAATTTGCTAGGCACCCAAATACCCGGATCTAGGAAAATTGTCAAGGCTTGTTGAAAAATTGGGGCGTCCCCAAATTCTTTGGGGCGATGGTGTGAAAACCTCACAACAACATATAAACTATTTGGATTAAAGTATTTCCTTCAAATAGTTTAGTCTACGATTATAAGATTTGCTGCTTCAATTGTTTGTTGGTAAAAAAGATCACAATGATCAAAAACATAGTTATGAATTTTTTTTTGAATGTTGAAATCCACTAAGGTAAAGATGTTCTTAAGAATCCAAAAGGGTTGGATCCTTTTAATTCTAGGAAACCAATGTAGTTTTGTCCACTGATTTCTTTAACCTAAAGGTTTTCATCTAAAGATTCAACGTGTGAACACAAGTGGTCAACTCTATAACTATGGGTTTGTTGATGTGAGTTTTGTGACCACCCAATGTGTAGGATATAACACTAAGTATCCTACCCTCATTTGAACAAGGAAACTCCAAATGCTAAACAATGTAACAATTATGTGGTCAAGTGAAGTGACTCCAAGGTTTACAATGTGTACTTGCGAGTTAATGTTGGACACAACTCAATTTAATGACGTGATATGTTGGTTATGACAAAGAGACTTACGTTGCTCATTCATGGGATATCAACTCTCTAATGTGAGTGATTTTGGCAATGCAAGTGCTTCAACTACTTCTAATGAGCATTTTGAAATAAAATGCAAAAAGGATGTGGGTTTAGAAATTTAAGCTACTCTATCTCTAACTCTACCAATGCAAGAAACTATTGATGATGAGGTGAAATAAAATCAATCCTTGCTTCTCCAACTTAAACAACTACGCAAGAGAAAGTGCTATCTTCTAAGAACGAGTTGATGATTTTTTAATCACTTGTACACATCAAAATCACAAAGCATGCAAATCAATGAACATGAAGCAATTGAAGTTAAGTTCTTTGCAATGAGCTCAACCTAACCTTGCATTGTTACTTGCAATCAACAAATACCAAAAGGGATGTGCATAAGTTTCACCATGAACCAACAATAATATCTTTGTCATCTACTCAACAAAAGCAAATCCTATATGTTAATGTTATTGTAGCTATGGTTGGATTCCCTTAGGCCGACATAGATAACATAAAGGTTGTGATAATATAATTATATTATAATATAATTATTGTGATAATATAATTATATTATAATATTTATTGTGATAATATAATTATATATCAATTATATAATTAATTAATTTATAGTTAATAATATGAGATATATATAAATAATTTTTGGGGCCAACTTGGAAGAGTGGCGTCCCTTGGTAAAGGGGCACCTCTGATTGGTATAAAGGAAGAATGCACCTTCCTCTCTCAACAAAGAAATGAATACACACAATTTACTTTATTGAGAAGAAGCAGTGCTCGGGGGAGACAATCGTGTATTGTCTATGGTTGGGAGGGCAAATCATTGCTCGTGGTTAAACGAGCACTAAAATCAACATGATATCAGAGCTTGAATACGAGCCTGGTGCAGGAGGAGGAAATGATTACACACCACAGAAGCCCCTTGTGTAGGATACATTGGAGTGCTGTGCGTGAGGTTGTGGTGTTCATCGTATTGAATCAGCAGTGAGAATGCTTGTTTGCTGCTTGTGGTAAACACGGTCAATAGTTGTAGTGTGGTCAAATCCTTTGCATTGGCTGTCGATCTATAGCTTCATGTCGACCTTGTGGTCTCCCTTTGACCTTTGTGCAAGTACGACAAAGTGTTTCAACCCGTCACTCTGTGTTTGTTGCAAAAGTGGTGGAAGCTGCGATTTTGTATATAATGAAGTCAAATTTTATGTTTTTGGCACCGAAATTTTGGAAATAATAATCAATGATGTTCATTAAAAATATTATTTAAACCCATGCTGCTGAACAATCAAGAGACCAGGAGTTCATAACAGTTGAGTTTCGAACTTCTCTTAATATTGCATAAACTGCTATAAGTGTGAAGAGTGTCTTTATAGTTACGAGAGTAAGTCTTTCAGGCTGTGTGAATAACTAAACACCAGGAAACAGAGGGATGTGATTATTATGAGATACGTTTCTTTCTATGTTGGGCTTAGTTGGAGTATCTCTCTTCAGTGAAAATTGAAAGATATCTTTTAGGAGCTTAATAAAGACAGATACGGTGTGTTCAAGATTTGAGCTTTTAAAGAAGTGAGTTCCAATTGTGTTCTTTTTGTCTTGAGAAAGGGTTCCTCACATTGGTTCTCCTCTGGTTAATGAAGTAGCGCTTAGAGGTGGCATGAGCATTGGTCGAGCTCATATATTCATTACCACCTGCGTGGAGTTTTTTACCAGGTTGCATTCGCAATATTGTTGGAGCCAGCACCAAGGGTCAACAAAATCCTTTATTGGCAGGTCTATATTGTTGGTCGACCATCGACAGATCCATGTTTTGAATTTTGTGTCAGCTTGTATATTTGCAAGGTCAATGACTTGAGAATTTCAAGTCTATCAGATCTGCATAAAGATTTTTTCACAGGGCATCAAAGTTGGTGGCGATCCATATATGGTACACGCTTTGTGAGCCCGTGAATAGGTAGTGTTAAGACCTTGGCAAATGGTGGAGTTTGGTTTCATTATGGGGCGGCTTATAGTGGAGATCGTTAGTTCTATTTACAGTGGACAATGTTGCTGTTAGTGACCGTGTTTTGCACATCTTTGACTGATTACAAGGCCAAAGGCCCCCTATCATATTCATTAGCAGTGACATCGTCTGACACAAGAGATCCTCTGTTCATTTGTGGTCCGAGAGCAATTGATAGATCAGATGTACACATTTGTGTTGCAGGTCGTATGACCCAATCTTTCATCTAGTGATTGATCATTATTGATAGGCAGAGATCGCGGTATATTGTGCAGGATGTTGGATAAATATTATTATTGGCAATCTGCTTGTTTACTGCGACAATTTTAGTTTGATGACAAACTATCATTTCCAGCACAGTTCCTGTTCTCGGTGGTCGTTCCTGAGGCACAGAGAAGTTCTTTCCTGCCATGTTTGGACTTGGAAATAATATCTATTATGTATTGTAGTTGTGTTGCTACGAGAATTCATATTGGGATTGATTTTTCAACATCACAGAAGGTTTGGGTTTGAGCAGGGAGTTCGAATATTCAATCTGATACTCTAGAGGTGAATAACATTTTTTACTAAAATTCCTAGTAAAAGGAATTTGTTGCTTAAAGAGGAAGATTTAGGAATATTGGCGGTAACACTTCAGGAATATCGGCTAGATTACAATCTGTTGTTGAGTTGTATTTGGAAGCTTGTGCTCAGAACTAAAGCCTGGAGATGAACGCCATTCTTGGCACTCACTTTTGACCAGCGGGAAGTGCTGAGAACTGTAATCAGAAGAGTTGAATTTGGTAAGTAGGAGATGCTTTCCACAACAAGTCTCTTATGCATGCGTACCATTGCCTGTTGGGACGTGGTTAGTATTAAGGCTTATGTGTTGGAAAATAACATTTAGTTTGGAAACATAGTAGATGAAGAATTGCCAAGTCCTTTGCAGAGGATCAAGAGCAGAGTAGGCTGATTTGCCTGTCATTGGAGTCATTAGAGACAATTCAAACCTGATTGCATTCTTGGAGCAAGATATCTTCCATGATTGGGACCATGTGAGAAGGGTATGCTTCCGTAATAGAGGGAGCAACTAGATGATCTTCTTCAGTTGACTTCTGAGGATCTTGGTTATATTGGTTCAGAGGGAGTGGACCATGTCGAGATGGTTTCTCTAGTGATCAGGTATACTTCCATTTGGACCATGACTTCTCCAGTTCTGTCATGAGATGGAAGTTGCATCTGTGAGAAATGATGATTGATTTCCTCTTTGGGAAATTGTAGCAGTTAGAGGATTATGATTCATGGGATGGAGTCCCACGTGTGTAGGCTGGAAAGCCTTTATGCAGATACCTAGGTCGTGATATTCCTGGATAGATGGATACTTGGTGAACTTGGGATTCACAAGAGTGATGTAGACTCCAACCTTGTATTTCATGACAGGTCAAAGCATGTGGAGATCAAATATCACTATATTAGAGATATGGTGCAAAAGAATGCTATTCAATTGAGGTACATCAACACTGATGATGAGACAACCAATATTCTCACCAAGCCCCTTACTAGAGTGAAGTTTGTGCATTTTTCGAGAAAAGCTTGGAGTTGTGGAGAATGAAGCCCTTGTTGAAAGGGAGTCTCAACATCAGTGATTCCTTGGGATGTACTTTAATGAATTCTTCTTTGTGAGGGAGAAGTTTGAGGTGCAATCCCTTGTTAATGAATTCTTCTCTGTGAGGAGAAGTTTGAGGTGCAAGCCCTTGTAGCATTTTTCTCTGAGATGGAGAAATTTGAGGTGTTAGCCCTTGTAGCAATTTTCCCTGAAACGAAGAAATTTGAGTTGTCAACCCTTGTAATGCATTCTTCTCTATGAGAGAGAAGTTTGAGGTGAAAGCCCTTGTTCCACCCTCTGGGAGTAGCCATGGTGGATGTCATGAGAGAGAATCCATGACTTTGCACTCATTTTTATTTACCCTATGGGAGTAGCTATGGTGAACGTCATGATGAGATGGTGACATCTCGTTGAGTGACTTCGTGATGAGCACTTGTGCACTTGTTCTTTCCACTCTCTGGGATTAGCTATGGTGGATGTCATATGAGAGACTCCATGACTTAGCACTTATTCTTATTCACCCTCTGGGAGTAGCCATGGTGAACGTCATGATGAGATGACGACATCACGTTGAGTGATTCTGTGATGAGCACTTGTGTCTATTTGCATTTCCATTCATGGGAGTAGCCATGATGGACCCACCCTCTAGGAGTAGACATGGTGGATATTACTATATAACAAAGATATTGAGAAGGATTCCTCCTTCGTTGTACAATAACATTAATCACCCATATCAAGAAGGGTGTTAATGTTATTGTAGCTATGGTTGGATTCCTTCAGGCCAACATAGATAACATAAAGGTTGTGATAATATAATTATATTGATAATTATTGATAATATAATCATTATATTATTCTATTATAATTATATTATAATATTTATTGTGATAATATAATTATATATTAATTATATAATTAATCAATTAATTATATGAGATATATATAATTAATTATTGGGGCCAACTTGGAAGAGTGACGTTCCTTGGTGAAGGGGCACCTCTGATTGGTAGAAAGGAAGAATGCATGCACCTTCCTCTCTCAGCAATGAAATGAATACACACAATTTGCTTTATTGAGAAGAAGCAGTGCTCGGGGGAGACAATCATGTATTGTCTATGGTTGGGAGGGCAAATCATTGCCTATGGTTAAACGAGCACTAAAATCAACACTATCTAAGTGAGAAATATGAAACCATGCATTAGTCCAAAATAGTGCAAATATTCACCATGAAACAACAATGAATTTGCAATTACTTTGGTAGTATGTTAGCAACAATTTCTCCAAAATCTCCCTTTACAAATGAAATTAGCAAGCCTTATATAGAGGCCTCAAATATAATGGATGGCTTAGACTGATTCAAGATCTACAACCTAGATAATTCAAAATAACCCTAATTAGGGTTTGCCTTAACTACCACCTATAGGCATTAAATGTTGGCCAGTGAGAATATTACATAGCTTTGAATACATATCCTTTTGAGGATGGACCAATCAGAAAATTCAATGGGGGAATATATTAAATGCATTCCTCGTGTCTACTTGGAACAACTTGATTGGCTGAAGATGAGTGGGCGCCACCTTAGCATGCTTATCTTGTAATCTTTGTTTCAACTCCACTTCTTCATCCTCTTCATTTTGAAAATCTTCTCATTGAAATGTTCTTGAAATTGTTCTTATCTTGATGTCTTGGACTTGATCCTTCCTTATGACTTGAGATGTGTATATTTGCAATTCAATCATCACCCTTCGTTGAGGTTTCCAACAAATTTGGATATACAACATCAATCATTGTGTCAATGGTACTTTATTGAATAATTTTGCAAGGCAAGATTCAAGCAAGGCATTTCATAATCCTTTCTACTACATTGTTGAAGTTGTGATGTACCTCTTCCTTCATGTTGCAATGATTCCTCGCTCAAGCCAAATGATCTTCAAGCTTTCCTTCCTTTGAGCACTTACTTGAGCATCACCTCCAATTCACCATCATGCATTGATCCTTGCAAAACAAGAGAAAACACTTAAGTTTATGAAACAATGAATGTGAAGTTTGAACAAAATTAAGATAAAACATCCTTTCTTAATAATATGATTTCAACTTGGGATTGAAGTTGCACTTGAATAAAGAAATTTCACTTGCTCACAATCTTAATTCTACCCACACATTGACATCCAACTAAAACAATCTCTGATTTTGATTCGAATATTGATTTTCTCTGAGTTCAATGCCTGATTTTCTCTTAACATTACATGATTACACCCAGCAAATTACTTAGTTCAATCAGAATTTCACCATTGCATAATCAAATTCAAGCTCATACCTGATTGAAATCTAAGGAAATTTCTAAATTCTCACAAGATTCAAATCTAGTACAATTTGCACCCTTCAGCTTGTAATTGGAAGACTTCTCTGCTTTCAAACCATCACCCTACCTTTCAGCAATTTTGATTTTTGCCTCTTCTTTTCTGCTTTGCACTTGATCTATTTGCTTTTGGTTTGTGTTGTATTGTGGTTGGAATGGGGCATTTGATCTTTTATACGTTTCCTTCCCAAAAGACATGCCCATTGGAGTTAACTAAACTGACCCACACATAAAATCAATTCATTTGCAACTCCTTTAACTCCCAACAAGCTGACCTTGTAAGCATTTAGACTTTTGCATTATAACCCTCAAGCAAGCCGACTCTCCTAGGGAATTTCAAATTTCACAATGGCAATTTTACTAATCACTTTCCCTCAAAAGTTGTCCTATGAGGGGTCGGAATTTGGACCCCCATTAGAAATTTGCCCTAATTGATTTTCATGATGCATGTATAATTCCCAATTAGGTTGAAGATCCACAGTTTGTTTGGATTTTTATTACAAATGCAGATTGGAAATTTGGGGTTTGTCAGGAATTTACACGGGGAATCAGATTGGAAGTCCTAAGTGTGTTAGGAATTTTATCACAAGGAGATAAAATTCCTTATGTTGTTTAAGATTTTCTTCAAGAGGTCAGGATTTCACTAGTTGTTAGGATTACATCGAAAATGCAAGTCAGAAATTAGACCCATGTTTGGGCAAACCAGAGGGTTGTTAGGATTTGCTTGAGATCTTGGCGAATATTTTTTGATAAATGTTTGGAATTTTTTCATTAAATCAATCAGATTCTAACCATGCCTTAAGATTTTTTATTATAACTAGATTGAAAATTAGGCATTCATCAGGACAACATTTTCATGATGCTCAATTTTAGGCTTGTTCAGACAGCCTTGCTCATCTAGGTCGGAAATTGGGAGGGTGTTGGGAATTTGGTGCTCAAATTGGTAGGGATTTCGCTAAGTGTTGGGAATTTGTATCAAAGCCAGATCAGAAATGAGACATTGCTTAGGAATTTCACTTGATGCTGGGCAGAAATGTGATGAGTGTTGGGAATTTACATATAGATCAGGTTGGAAGTCTTATATTCTTTAGGAATTGCTTCAAAATCAGGTCAGGATTTAGACCTTTTTTTGGAATTTGGCATAGGAGTTGGTTAGAAATTCACCATGCCTTAGGATTTCTCCTTAAAAGGTCAGATTTTGACCATGGATTGGGATTTCTTTATTGTATGCTGAGTTGCACTCTCTAATTCATCCAAAATGTTGATCTCATTCTAAAATCGTACAAGGATAGGTCCAAGAACTGATTGGAAATCTTATGTTCTTGACAACAGCTTGACTAAGGCTAGGCAAATTCTCCATGTTGCTAAGGCATGTCATCATAGAAGGTCGGAATTCCGCTACTTGTTTGGAATTTTCATTGAAGACTTGAGTGAAATTCCACCTTGTGAAGGATCTTTCCCAAAAGGGAGGTCGGGATTCAGACATGTCTTACGACTCTTCATTGTGAGGAGATTGGAAACAAGATGGTTGTTAGGATTTTCATCAGACACTTCAATTAAACTTCCAAACTTACCCAAAACAACTCACCCAAAGAGGTTGCAAATCTCACATGTGCTAGGATTATGGCTTGATCCATGAAACCCCTAACTTTCTTAAAGATCTTGACTTGTAAATGAGGAGTTGGCTTGCATTCCTCATTGCCCAAGTTTCATACTTCATCAACATCTGAGACTTCAAAATCGTTGCCAAGCTAAGACTAACCTAAGTAAACCACTCAATTACCAAGTGAAAAAGCTAAGCAACTAAGCAAAAAAAAGTGGGGGTACCCATTTGCAATCGGTCGTGTGTGTTTACAACACAACAATATTCAACAATGATCTAGTTTGGTGGAGTTACTTGCCTTGTATAGAGATTTGAAGCCTAGCATTGGCCCACTTGTGTTGATAGTTGTTTTAAAGTTGCTTGTAATTTTACATTAAAATTTAGGCTTATTGATTGTGTTAGCTTTCCGCCCTTATGATTGATGCAATCCTTTGATCAATTGGTGGAGTTTTGTGAAAGAGCATGCCAAAAGGCAAGGGTTTGAGGAAAAGCTCGCTAGAAGGATCCAATGGTTGGAGGGAGTGGGGATTGAGGGTTGGTGATATCAAAATGCACGAGTAAGGAAAAGTCTGCTGGCCCACAAACAAGGGAGTGGGAGTTTGGGGATTGGGGTTTTCGGATATCCACTATTGACAAGGAAGTGAGAAATGGAAGAAATTATGACACAATGAGAAAATCCAAAATCTTGCCAAATCCTAGAAGGTGACTCAAATGTCCTCATGCTTAGGTTAACGAACATTACAAGGATCTTGGTACATTTGAGATGAATGCACTACATTTTAGGAATGTTAATATTTCCTCTAATTTGGGGTCCAATGTTTTCAGGACAGCTTAGATGTTTGCACTTGCTGTCGCAAATACTCAAGTGACACAGTCAAGGATGGAGGATCCACGAATGGACAGTCCAAACCTTGCAGCCAACATCAACACAAGAGAAATACACAGAAACAACAAGATATAAACATAATTCACCTCTCATTCATCAATTACCGAGCGTTACATGCATGCCGAGCTGTAAGGCCTTCTCGGTTATGGCCAATTACAGCAACAAATACAACATAGATCTCGCAGGATCCAACTATCATCTAGCTAACCCAGATCTGCACAACCACAGGAATTCGAAGAAACACTAAGGCAGGTCTAAACTTGTGCTCGCAAGCCACCAAGTAATCTCCTTGTCTCCTAAGCCAATTCACTTTGCTACTAGCTTCTGCTCTTCCAATCAGATCTTTTTTGGTCTACCCCTGATCACTACCCAATTCCCTCATATACTACTCAGCCACAAGTCGGCTTTACAACCAGAATTAAATACAAAATATCAGTCGGCTTCATGAAACTTGTGATTTGCTAGACGCCTTGCAACAAGCATTAAATCGTCATAGGAGAAAGCACCAATCCAGATATAGGTCCTCACATGCCCAACGGTCAATCTATGTCACGAGGAATGCGACCCAAATTAAATGCATAAGTCAGCCAGGCCAAACAATCCCATTCAACCAGTCGGTGAACAAGAACACCGAGCAACCAACATCAGTCAGTGACAGGACACCGAGACCCATTCGGTGAAGAACACCACCAAGCAGCAACCGAGCACCGAACTCATCCACCGAGCACAACTGGCAAAGCAACACATGCACAGCCACCGAGCACCATCGGTGAAGCCAAATAGACTTCCAACCAAGAACCAACTCCGAAGTGACTGAGAACCTCAAGTCTCCCACCGAGACATCTACCAAAACCAGAAACCAAAAACTAACATATTTTTGGTGATATAAGATCGCTAACTACCCCAGGATGCTCCCGCATCATCAAGATATGTTCCCACATTTCTAAGATGAAGAAAATTTTGGGAATGTGTGTAGACTTCCCAAAACACTATGATCATAGAACACAAAAAAATCTTTCAAGTTATTTGGAGTATTTTGACTGCAAAACAAGTATTCCTCATTTATATAATTTGCAAATGCTTTTATGATTTTATCTAAAGCTTCCTTGAGTTGAGATGAAATTGAAAATTTCATGTCTTTTTGGATCATTCATTCTAGTGTTCATTTTAAGTTCTACTGCACTGGTCTAAACTCAATAATATATAGTCATTATCATTTCTTACTAAGATCCTTCACCTTGATTTTGTTCTTAACTTTAGAGGCCCTGCCTTTTTGAGCTAATGTCAACCTTCTTGGATGATACATATTATGGGGTTTTCACTAAAATGTTAAGGTTCTGTTTAAGTCAATGCCAAGTTGGGCACTAATTTGGCCAATAAGGTCCGGAAGCCCTTGGGGGGATACTTTTCTTTTTCCTAATAATTTGTTAAAATTATGTAATGCTAACATTTAACCTCATGAACAAGCTCAGGTGGAATCTTGGACCTTGAAAATCCACCTACACCCAGAACATAAGACAGAAGATTTAATTTTCAAGAGTAAAGGAAACATTTGAAATTGTTTTTTGTTTTTTATTTGCTTCTGTTTCCATTGTAGTGCTTGTAATTAAGCAAAGGCTATGGTTCTGTAATTGTCTTGTTTTTAGTCTTACTGATTATCATCTATTTTTTCATTCTATTTGCAAAACCTTTTATGATTCTTTAAGGTTTTGAGCTTGTAATGCTATCCAATGGCTGAAGCATTAATTTTGTTTGTTCTACTTATATAATATTCATTATTAATTAAGCTCTAAAATATTCCTTGGAAGTATTATTAAATTTTTGTTCATAAACTAGCTAGGGTTACAATGTTTGTAATACTTGCAAGTCTTCTTTGTTCTTAGTTTGTTTAACTAATTGGGTGTGTGCTTCTTATGAGTCTTGTCTTTTCCTTTGAGATTGTGAAGGGTTTTGATTAACTTGAGTTTTTTATACAGTGATCAGGAAGATTATGAGGTTGTCCGGAAAGTAGGAAGAGGTAAATATAGTGAAGTTTTTGAGGGGGTCAATGTAGTTAGCAATGAACGATGCATCATCAAGATCTTGAAGCCTGTAAAGAAGAAGAAGGTGATTTCTATATATTATGCTATTTCTTTACTTTTTCTTAAATGGTTGTTTAGGTAAGTTGATATTTAACCATGGATACTGATATTTCCATATTTTAAATGTGTGTTTGGTTGCTCTTTTTTTTAACATGAAGTAGTCTTTATATGTTAGGATGAGATTTTGATTGTTTGCTAGATATATTCGTTGTCAATTTTTCCCAGATATATGTAATGATCCACATCATCAGAATGTTATCTCTGTTGTGTGTTTTTTTCCTGATTGTCTTGTAGTTTTTGGTTTGTTGACAGAGTGCTCTTGGTATGAAATTCTACAACACAATTTTCTGGAGTAGTATTTTGGGTACTTTCTGCAATGACCTTTTGGGTACTTTCTGCAATGTAGTTTTTTTATTATTGATGAATGCACAGGCATACAAAGGAAGTTTATTTCTAAAGACCTCCATAGGGCAGTGAAGGTCTCTTACTGTACTAGCACAAACAAAACTTTAAAGTGTTTTTTGAAATTTCATATGGCGGGTTTTGCCAAAAAAAAACCTTCAAACAAGATGATTCACCTGAGAAATATATCAAACACTTGTATTAGCAACTTGCAAATGTTGGACATGTATTAAACCTGAAAACTTACACTGAAACAAACAAATGAAGTTTAAAGTGTGCCCGTCTTATTCACAATAGTAAAATACCCATGAATGTCGCCCTCATGTGTTTATTCAAAATCTGATACTCTTTTAGGAAAAACACTTCACATAGGATCCGCATTATTGAAGGAGAGGGTTAAAAGCACTTGATGAAAGAACTAAAAAATGAGTACATTGGGTATGCTAACTTCATTAGTCCACTGTTTGAATACTCAATTACAGAAAAGCATACCTTTGGTAATAATCATAGTGGTACTGACCTCTTTAAGTAGTCACTAAATCTGTGACCTATGAGGTACAATCCATATGGGATAAATCCACACCCTAAATATAGGCATTAAAACGCCATTACATCATTGGTTCACTCATAGGCACAAAGCACTATACTAAATAATAACAACTCAACAATTAGCAATTGTTATGGTAAATCAAAGTTATATTAAATAGAGGAGACGTAAGCTTCTTATATAGATTTACAAAGACGATGTTACTAAAATAAACAATCGTGAACTAAAGATGAAAGTAGAAATTACCTAAGATGACTAAGATAACCATTAGAGAAACATTAGATTATTTTAATACCCTTCCTTAGTAGTCATCATTCTAACTACCCTACAAAAGACAATTTGCACGTCTTTTTGGTCACAAATGCATAGAAGGCTGCCCCCTTCTCGTTAGAACGCTTTGCAAAATGAGCCTGCTGTTGAGACCCTCCCTAATTTTGCAAAACTTCTGCAAATGATCAAGGTAACCAAAAATCCATCCAACGTGATGTTGGGAAACAAAGCTATCACTCTTTGTAGCGAAAGACACCAAGATGAAATTGAAACCACGTTTTTGAGGAAAAATTGGTAAACCCTTTTACAGGCTGTTGCCCTAGCAACTCTAGATGCAATCTAGAACAACTACAAGAAACCACAATTTTTTTGGAAAAATCGCCAAACTTTGAAGTTGAAGTTTACAAAGCTTCGTTTTTTCGGGAAAAACAGTAAAAACCTTTCAGAGTGATTTTTGAGTATAAAATCGAAAAAAAAACATGATTTTGAGGAGAAAAATCAATCAAAACCAGACACGATTTTTGAAGATTAAAATCGATCAAAACTCAACCCAAAATCTAAGTTGCCGGTTCGGATTCGGGTTCGAAATTCATTCAAATTTTTTTTGGGGTGTGTTCGGGTTCGTCCGTACAAAAAATATGTTTTTTTAATATATATATATGTGTGTGTGTGTGTGTGTGTCTAGCAGCAAATAAGTTCATACACCACTGTGCTAATAGTAAAGCAACATAGAAAAATACGCCACCATATCTATGTTTCAGATCAATAGGAAATTAATTGCATCATTTAGCCGTACATACAACATGATACACTTGCTTGGTCACATGCATGGAACATATTTCTAGATCAAGGGGACAGTTTGAGAATGAAAGGAATCATCAGAAGATAAGTGCAGTTATCTGAATTTTTATTTTGTATTGGTTAGAGGATTTCAAACCAAGCTAGATCAAAAGTTAAGATTCTTATTTTAAGCCCTGGATTCAAAGATATCATAGCTTTTTTAAAGAAATTTCTCTATAATCATCAATTTGGATTTCACCTATTGTTAATTTGGATTTTCTCTATAAGCAAGTTTTCTTTTTAATTCACAAATACACAAATGACATATAAACCATCCTTTTTGCCCTTTTAGGGTTGGAGGGTCGAATAGACCAAATTAGGCAAAAAAAACACTTTAAAAAAGTAAAAAAGAAATGTTTTGAGACCAAAGTCGGCCCGGGTTCGGCTGCTGGGCAGCAAATACTTCCAAATTCTGCCCGGGTTCCTTTGACAGAATTTGCAGCGAATTTGTGGCTCTGCGGGTGAATTTGACAAGGACCAGACTTTGTACAGAATCGAACCAGACTTTGAGGGTTGGTGGAGAGAATCTGGTAACTTAGCCCAAAATCCAAGACATAGATCAGAATATAAAACTTAGTTTCTGAGGGAAAAACGGTAAATACCTTTCACAAAATGATTTTTGAGGCAAAAAATTGCACAAAACCCACAATAATTTTTTATGGACAAATTATAAAACCCTCCAGAAGTTTTTGAGGAAACAAATTATATAAAATGCACAATATAATTTTCAGGCAAAATTTAAAAAACTACCAAATAAGTTTTCTTTTCATGGGAAATTTTTTTAAAACCTTCCACTAAAAAACCCCACGAATTGCATCCAAACTCATGGACACAGGCTGAAAAATGTATCTGCAGATGAACAAGGTGTGGGTGTCACCAAAAATGGTGCTCAAACACGGCCCGTCGCAGCTACAAAACTTAATAAAAATGGAGTTCTGGAAACCCTGACACAAAACCCTGCACACACAGATCCTCTTGTTGCCAAAGAATGCGTGTGCAAAAAACACGAAGAGAGCCATCGTGGGAGGATGAAAATGGCACATCAACAGGAAACAACGATGCCTAAACCAAACACGCGAGTAAAAATGGGTCACCAAGACCCTCTGAAGTTATGCAGCCCGTCAAAACAACACTTTAAAAAACTCCTGACGGGGAAAAATAGACAGAAGAATGTCTGCCACAAACACCCTTCTGCGAGCAGAAGAAAACACATTGCCTGACTTCGGCTTTCAAATAAACGGATGCGAAAAACCCTCCTTCGCAGGTTTAGACAGTCGCGTGCAAAAAAAATAAAACAAACAGCCCTCGATTGTCAAGAGAAGAAAAAACCCTCGGAATTTTTTTTTCCAATCTGCAAACCCCCAAATTTCACAAAAAAGACCCCACAATTTTTTTATTAAAAATTCATCCAAAAGCAAAGATGGCACAAATTTTTAAAAAAATTGCCAAATTCTGTAGAAGCCCATCGACCCGCTTTGATACCATGTTACGGTAAATCAAAGTTATATTAAATAGAGGAGACTCCTTATATAGATTTACAAACACAATGTTTTTAAAAGAAACAATCATAAACTAAAGACGAAAATAGAAACTACCTAAGATGTTTAAGATGATCATTAAAGAAACATTACATTATTTTAATAGCAATGGGACTTCCTTTGACACTTTTTCATACCTTTGTGGTCTGCTTCTTATGTAATCCAATTTGTTATTCGTGCTATGCTTCCTTTGTGTATTTTTGCTGATAAGTATGTATTCTTAAAAGATAACTTTGAGCAATCAAAGATTACTTTATGGAAGAATATCTTTTTATATTTGAGTCTGGGGAAACATGAAAACACAAATAGTAGGTTAGTGGCTGAGGCAATGGGAGTTCAGGAAATACACAGGAAGACATTCAAACTTGATAGACAGCAAATTCTATGTTTGCAAATTACTTATGTTGATGGATCAACAATTTTTTGAGACATTGATGGCAATATCTGAGCCAACAGTTTGTGGAAGAAAAACATTACATGGAGAGAAAATAACTTGACCAAGAAGCAGGAATCTAAAATTTGGATTTGTTTTTCTTACCCTCTAAATATATTGAGAAGAAACATTTATAGCTAGCAATAAATTATATTATTTATACTTCATTGTTACCATATACATGATCCAATTAGGTTTTATGGTACAATATAATTTGCTAGAGAAGAGGTCTAAAACTGTGGATCATTTTGACAGTAAATTAGTAGGCTTTACTTAAATTGATGTTCTTCAAAACCCATTCCTAAAACCCTTCAACTATTTTTTTTTGTGAAACATACTCCCTTTGAACACTAATTGGAAACCAATAGAATAATGTTTGCAAAATGTAAGAGTAATTTCAAATCACGAGTAGTCAGTATCCTAGGAATAGCTTCACTGGTGTTTCCTTTTGGAAGGTTGTCTAGTGACGTCTAATGGTGAGTTTGGAAGTTGCAAAGAACAACCGAATGTTAAATGATAATACATACTGTAGGAGAATGATGAAACGCTTTTTCTTGAAGGGCTCCAAAGCTTTTTGTAGTAGGATACTTGATGAGTTCAACAAATCACGCCAACATTAATACACTATTACTGTTGATATTAGTTACACAGAAGTGGTGTTTCACAATTTCCACTGCCAAATGTCAAGAAAGAACGGCTTGCTATGAACTTGAGTAGTTTGTCTATCACTTCATAAAATGGAGGGTTTTGTCTAAGAAAAAATGACTATCTGTACATGAGATAGACATTTCCTCTTCCTGATGTTGGATTGCGGAGTGTAGTCCGAAATGTTGATGCTAAAAACAAATACACAGTTTCTTCCAGAAGCATTCTTGTAAATATGTCATTTGTCATTTTTCTTTCTTGACATTGTTGAAGGTGAAGAAAGAACAGTTCTCTATGAACTTTAATAATCCATCTGTTTGTTAGCTGAATTGGATGGATCTGCTTACAAAGAAATGGACACTTGTGCATAGTATTATCAATCTGTAATTGTAACGTACATTCCATATTGGGTTTTGACTATTTTTCTTCTTGAGGTATGCCACAAATGTATAATAGGATTGCAGTTTGTGTATCATAGTTTTATAGGAATTGTAATTTACACATATGAATGATCTGATTACATGAATTTCACATTTTATCAACTGTAGCTGAAATAGGTTGAAGTCTGGATGATTCTCAAACCCAAACACAGGGATCTGTTCTTCGTCTGCAGCAGTTAAAACTATGTTATTGTTTGTATGAAAATGCTTTGCAAACTTAAAAGTTAAAATTATTGGGAAGTTCAAGTGTACATTTGATTGCTGAAATCACTGAAATCTATATTTTATAGTTCAGAACAAAACTTGATACTGTTCCTAGAATCTTCTTTGTTTCCCTGGGTGTGTGGCTGCTTTTAAAAACAGCATGTAGTTGTTTCATTAATTTCTACTTCTCAAGTCTTCACACATGGATACCTAGCTTTCACTATTATTGCTATTGTAGAATACCGATTTCTGTAACAATGAATCTTTTCTTTTGTATAATGTAAGTGTATGAATAGAAGCTGTTGTTTGGGACCAGGTTTCTTATTTGTTAAATATCTTTTTTCTTTCCTGTAATTACTCTTATTGTGTCCCTCAATCTGTTTGAGAAACATGCTGCTGCAATAGTCATTTTTTCTATTCAAATATGCTGTGAATTGCATATGATTCCTGGATAATTCAGTTTTTTTATTAACAACTGATCCTTAAATTATTTATTTTCCTCCTTACTGATAGAGCTTATGCGTTTTCGATTCCCCGAGCAAGGTGCTGCCATGTTAGGAAGACCCTGAGTGGTTTACAGAAGTACACTATCAGCTAGCTTATATGAAGTTTCTTTTTATGTTGTTGTGGCAGATCAAGAGAGAGATTAAAATATTGCAGAATCTCTGTGGAGGACCAAATATTGTGAAATTGCATGATATAGTTCGGGACCAACAATCTAAAACACCCAGTCTGGTTTTTGAATATGTAAATAATTCAGATTTCAAGGTCCTGTATCCAACATTAACAGATTACGATATGCGATACTACATTTATGAACTTCTCAAGGTGAGTTCCATGCTTCAGTTTTACTGAATTTTTCTACATTCTTATGGGTTTTACAACATTGTTTGCTGTTTTAGCCTGTCTTATACTATTGAAATTTACTATAGATAGTCATTTGTAAGCTTTCTTGTCAGTACTCCCTAGTTTCAATGAAGGGTAATTGATTTTTGTGAAAATCTGTTACTTTCTAGAAGAGGAACTTATCTAAAATTAAATTGTTACCTTGTCTTTATTTTCAACTTATCTCTAGTCTAAATCATAAATTTTGTAGCTTGGACCTGCATAAAAATAGTCTTGACCAAGTCAACTTGGTGAATGCCACTTTATGCTTGAAACTTCTTATTTCCATTAGAAAAGAAGGATCATGTCAAAAAAGTTTACAGCTTGACCTTTTTTAGAACAAATTAGGTTCTTATAACCTATTTTAGGTGGCGTTTGCTTCCAACTGTTGTGCCATATCTCCCTATACAATTTTTTGCTGAAAACCCAGGGACTTAATTTAAAAATTGTGTTCTATTTAAATAGTGCTTGTGTTTTATTGGTTTAATGACCGCTCTTTTTTGTGGTAAAGGTGAATATTCATTAAGAATTCCAGTGCATGTTGTCTATATGAATATTCTCTTGGCAACATAAACTGATGGACATATTGTCATTGATGTCAAAATCAGAAGCATATGTAATGAACATGAACAAATACAAACAGGCATATATGAAGGTATACGAAGGTGATATCTGAAATACACACAGCGATGAAGAATGAAGACAGAGATAATCAACATATATATAGAGCATATACAATAATATGTACACAGAGAGTGCTGATAGGAAGGCAACAGCGGTTGTATTGATGGCAGATGTTATATGAGACAGTAGTGAATACTATATACAGCGATGAAGATTATTAGTACAGCGATCAAAGGCAATGTGCAGCTATTCAATGTAGAAATCAAGACATATATAAAACAACAATTATATTTAAGTTTAAAATGTCTTAAATTTATTTGTTTTGGTCGACTCTCATACAGCTATGATAACACTCTTATAAGATAGATGCAAACAGTGATTGGTGTATGCAATAAGCAGCAATTCTGCCGTAAGAAGAGACAGTGACATCATGGACAGCAAAGTAATTTGTTTATATTAATAAACTGTGGCAACAATAATTAAAGGGTGTGATTGGCTCAAACAAATACTCGGGAGGAGCAGCAACTAATAAGATATAATAAACAGTGATTACATATGTACAGAGATTATATGTTCGACAAAGTACAGAGATTATATATGAAGAGTGTTTGGCAAACAGCGATGTATTCAGTCATAATATATGTTTTGATAGATAGCGATACCTTTGGTAGATAAGATACCCGTGTATTTAATTGCGGAAATTGAAGGAAACAATAACATCGAATAAAATACAGATCGAAGATCATATTATATTTGCCACGTCAATTCCCAGAAAGTGCGGATGATAGTAAAGATATTTTTAATAAAAAAAAGGAAGACTATTTGCGATATAACGTATTATCGATGAAAAGAATTTACGGGTATAAAGCGACAGTGATAATTGAAATGAAAGATGTTTTGAAAGCATATGCTACGTAGAATCTTATTCTTAGCAGAAGAGATATGCTGACATATAATCGACTCTTATTATAAGAGATATGCTACAGCAGTCAAACACAGAAAATGGTTGAATTCAAATATAAAATAATTTTAATACTTGTCGATGAATAGCGATTGGAGTTTAATGACAGAGCAGTATACAACAGTGATTAATATGCAATGACTTTTTGCGATGCAACTAAAAGTAATCAGTGATCTATCAAATAATAATTATTTAAAAGATGTGATGAAAACATGAGTGATTATGTTATTTAACATATAAACAAAGCGGTGGATACTAGATATTAATCAATTAGTTATTAAGAGTTGCGATATTAATCAACAGATGGAAAGTTGCGGTTAAATAAAGGAAATAATATTAATTATTATTAATATAAACAGTGATTAGATAAGATTGCAATCTATGAATGAAAGGTCACATACTTTCCAAAAAGCCGCTTAAGTCACATATAAAGAATTCAAAATCAGTGATAAGGGAGTGTGGAAAAATGAGATAAATAAGGTAGAGTAAGAGAAATATAGAAGAAGAGTGTGTGTACGTATGTATAAGCATATCTAATATACACACAGTGACTGAGATGAGTGAAGATGCTGCAAATGAAGAATATGTAATCAGACTAAAAGAAAATCATTAAAGAATATTACAGATTTGAGAAGGCAATAAGAAGCTTGTGTTAGTCAGATTTGTGGAAGAAATATAACAGATTTGGTGAAGAGATTTATAAAGGATCCATCATCCGTTGTTACAACAACATTATCAAGGTGGAAAAACAGATTTTTGTTGAGTGGGTTGGTGCTCACAAAGACAACAGGGGGAGTTGGTGCTTCCAGTAGGTCGGTGCCTGCGAAGTGTGGGAGTTGGTGCTTCCAGTGAGTTGGTGCTCATAAACATAGGGGTTGGAGCCTCTAGTAGGTTGGTGCCTACAAAACATTGTAAAAGAATATTATATATAAAAGCAAATTATTTTGTGGTTTTCTCCCATATTGGGTTTCCACGTAAATATTGTGTTCATATGCATATTTGTTTATTTGAGTAATTGAAGTTATCTTTGAATAAAAACATTTAAAGTTTTAAAAAGTTATTATACTGATTCACCCCCCCTCTCAGTATAATCGTGTGCTCTTCATAAACAAACTGCTAGTAGTTCTTCCTGATCATAACTGTCCTTTGAATATAGCTTATGTTTGTAAGTTTTGACAGACATGTTCACCAACCAACAATCAAAGGCTCTGTTGACATTTTCACAATTTTATGGTATTTTATTCCCAATGTTAAATTAATCTGCATCATCTATATATATATGTGTGTGTGTGTGTGTTTTTTCAAACCTTTGTAAAAGACAACCACTCTAGGCTACATGACAATTTTAATATTCATTGTCCCAGTATTAATAGTATTTAATGCTATATTAATGGTCATTTAGGTATATTAGTTCATTAGGTAATTTTTAGATAACATAGAAACTTTCCTCTTAGCCTTTTAGAAAGTTTCTATTTCGTTCTAAGTTATTGTCCAAATAAGAAGACAAAGTCTCCATTTGTAATCACTTGTTTATGGATAATGAAATTTTGTAACGCGGTATCAGAGCAGGTCTGAGTTTAACTCCCCCCATGGAAGGCCCAAGGTTATGTGGGTTGCATGTGCTTTTTGTGAGTTGCATGTTGCTTGCATGTGCTGTTTTCCACGCGAAGTGTTTACTTGTTTTACTGCGTGATGAAGTTTGACTATTTTCTGGGGTATTTTACCACACGAAGTTAGGTGTTTTGCTGTGTGAAGGTTTCTATGATGGGTTTTGTTTGCTGTAGTTGTGACTTGTTTTCTGGAGTGCGAGGGTTTTGCATGATTTTGTCCTAAAAGTCATGGTCTTTTGGGTTTTCTAATTTTTTGTCATAAAAAAATTAGTGCCCGGTTTTTTAATATTTATCTCTTTTTTTTTTTTTGTTGGGTTTTAATAATTTTGTCCTCAAAAATTATATTGTGGGTTTTCATATTTTTTTCCTTCAAAAATTCTAGGAGGGTTATATAAATTTTGTCCATAGAAAATTATTGTGGTTTTTTTTATCTCTTTTTGCCTCAAAAATCGTTTTGTAAAAGGGTGTTACCATTTTTCCTCAAAAATGACGTTTTGTATTATTATCCGTGTCTCAAATTGTCTTGGGTTTTGATCTTTTTTTCCTTAAAAACCGTGTTTGGTTTTTCGGTTTTATCCTAAAAAATCATGGGTTCTTGTTTGGATGTTTTTTACTGCTTTTTTTTGAAAAATGATGCTTTGTAAACTTCAGTTTTAGGATTTGGTGATTTTTTCCACAATAATTGTGGTTTTTTGCAGCTATTCTAGATCGCACTTAGAATTGCTAGGGTTTGCTGATTTTTCCACAAAATCATGGTTTCAGGTTTCAATAGCTGATCTTTTAGAGGGATAGCTTTGTTACCCTAACATCAGTTTGGACGGATTCTTGGTCATTAACATTTTGCCGATCTGGGGAGGCTCTCAACAATAGAAAAATGTTCTGATGACAAGGGGCAGCCTTGTTTGTATTTGTGACCAAATGTCATTGTGTCTTCTGTAGGGTAGTTATTAAAGTGACCATTTAGGGAGGGTAGTAAACTATTAATGTTTTATTAATGGTCATTTAGGCATATTTAGTTTATTAGGTAATTTATAGATAACAAAGAAACTTTCTTGTTAGCCTTCTAGAAAGTTTCTATTTCGTTCACCCAAATCAGAAGCCTTCAAAGGCTGATCCTCAAAATTCTGCTCAGACAAGGAAAGTTGAAATGGTCCTCGTTCTTCATTAAAGACAACATCTCGACTGAAGATAAGATGATTAATGTCTACATCAATCAGCTAGTAAGCCTTATGGTTGTCACTGTATCCTGTAAACATAAGCTTTTGACTCTTGGAATCCAACTTGAAGTGTTGGGCATTTGGAATCCATACATATGCTAAAGAGCCAAAAAAATTCAAATGGCCGATCCTGGGTTTGCGACCAATCCAGGCTTCCTCCGAAGTCTTCCCCTTAACAGCATGTGCGGGAGACCGATTAAGTAGATAGACCATAGTAAACACTGCTTCTGCCCAATATTTCTTAGGAACATTTTTGTGTTCCATCACTGACCTAGCCATTTTTGTAATGGTGCGGTTGCAACATTCTACAATGCCATTTTGTTGAGGGGTGTATGATGTGGTTAACTAACGTTTTATGCCATGTGTATCACAGAAAGTGGAGAAATTAGTAGAACAAAACTCCTCCCCCCATTATCAAACATAAGAGATATAATAGAACAACCAAACTCTTTTTCTACTAAGGCCTTAAATTTCTAAAGTATAGTAAACACATCTGATTTCTATCTAAGAAAGTACACCCACATTTTACATCTGAAATCATCAACAAAAAATAAGAAATACGTGCACCTAGTAACAAAAGGAGTATTCATTGGACCACATACATCAACATGGACCAACTATAGTACCTTAGAGGCTCACCATGAGTCACCATCCTTGAACGGTGTCCTGTGCTACTTCCCAGCTTGACAAGCTTCACAAACTCGTTGATTGTGAGTTTGAATTTCAGGTAGGCCATGTACTAAATCTTCGTGAACAAGTTGAGCAAGATAGTGAATGTTCAGGTGACCATATCGTTGATGCCAAAGACTGCTGATAGAAGATGCTTTAGCTATGAAGCCATGCTCAAGAGAATCACCAACATCTACAAGTTTGTATAGACCATGATCCTCAATGCCAACAACCATAGTAGTGCGTGTTGCACGATCAACAATTCAACACTTGTGTGCATTGAATACCACATCAAGCTAGGGAGAATGTCACATGATCTGACTCACTGAGAGTAGGTTTAGTTCCATGCCAGGAACGTAGTATACATTGAGGAAAATGAGCTTCCTCCCACTAGACTATATTTGAACATTGGCCTTGCCGACAACGGTATACACTTTACCTGCTCCAAATATGTCTAAATTAGTATAGGGAGAAAATTCGATAAACCAATCACGCTTGTGAGTGAAATGTCGAAAAGCACCAGAATCTATATACCAGGAAGATGATTTCACATGGTCAGCAGGTCTTTTAGCCATGAAGACATAAAAGGAAGACTCTTTCTGCTCTTTCTGCTCAAAAACATTGGCCTTAGGTTGAGATCCTCCCTGCTTTCGCTGTTTGGAAGCCAAAGGATTGCGACTATCCTTGATCATATAGCCATATTTATGACAATAGTTACATTGAACTTTTTTCTTCTTTGAACCATCTTGAGATTGACTGGAACCCTTTTGCTAGGATGACTGAGATTTGCCTTTATCCTTGTGAAAGGATTTAGCTACAAGTGTTGGCTCCGAGGAGGACGAAGTGGCACTGTTACCAAACTGTTGTTTTCAACGATCCTACTACAGAAGTTTGGTGCACAACTTTGGAAATTTCAGATCAACATTAGTTGAAGTAATGTTGAGAGTTTCTATAAAGTGCTCATAAGATTTAGGTAGACTCTTCAGGGTGATGACTACCATATCTTCTTCCTCCATATTCCGACTAATAGCTTCGAGTTTATCTCGAATGTCCTTAATCTTCGTGAGATGCTCTTGTAAGGACATGTTGATGTGAGTTTTGTACCACTACATAACATATAGCAATTGAATATTTGATACAACGTACCAAACACTCAACCCTCTCTTGAAAAGTATACGAGGATACTCCAAGGTTCCTTACACCTGTGGATACTAACTCAGTTTTATAAATGTGATTTGCTGGTTAATCACTTCGGCGGGCTTATGTTGTTCATTTAGAGATGTTAAACTCTTGCTATGATGATGATCTAGCTTTGCAATGTGTATTCCAATTGACTTTCTTCCTTTTATATCATTTCCAACTTTGCTCTTCAAACTCTAACTTCTAAACTACTGACTGCTTTACTACTACTCCTATGAAATGGAAAGATTGGCGAATGGATGGGGATCAAACCAAATGAAAGCTTGCCTGCGGCTCTACCTCCATTGGTGCAATGATTCAAAGGGATACTCTTAGAATTTTCACACTAACACCTATCTTCCAACCCAACTTGAAGTACAAGCCGAAAGATGAAATGCAAGTAGAACTTGGGAGTGATTGGACTAGATTACCACACAAGGCTTCCTAACAAGCTGCTAGGATGCTAGTGGCCTAGTATATAGATCCCTATCAAACATTTACCAATATCACCATACAACTAGCCATCTACTTCTACTCTAACAACATGAAATGAAATCCTACTTTAATTTGAGAGATGAGAGGAACCATGCAAATACACCAAAATGATCATGTATATCCACCATGCAAGTCACAACAATGAATAGAGAACAATTTTGATAGTATTTTGGCAACAATTCTCCAACATAACTCCCTTACAAATGAGTACAAATGGCCTTATATAGAGGCTCAAAATTACAACGAGTGGCCAAGATTAAGAGGCAAAATCAAGGGCCAAGATTAAAACTTACAAACCCTAATTAGGGTTACCATCTTTCAACCAATTACATGAGGGCACCAACTTTGTGGGCCAATGAGAAAATTGCAATAATTTGTCAACCAATGAGAACATAGGACACTTGGCATGATTTGATTGCATGCACATGAAATTGCCACCTCATCTACCTTATCTTATAAATTTATTTAATCCTTGAGATGAGGTGAAGCCTTGGATGCTTGAGCTTGTCCTTAGAAACTTTCTCATCACCACTTGAACTTGCTTGTACTTGATGTCTTGACCTCGAAAGGGTGAGGTCTCCATGCACTTGGGGTAATCTTGCCTTGACCTGGGTGGCTTGCCTGGATGTGAACCTTCTTGCAATTTGAGAACCTTGCTCTTGGCCACCGCCTTGAAATCAAACTTGACCTCCTTTAACCTTCCTGATCTTTCGAACTGTCTACTTGAATTCGATTTGCATGCATCCCTTCTCTGCTTTACTACTTTTGGGTTTTGGGGGCACCTGCCTCGGCCATATCTCTTTGATCGTTCCACAATCCACCTACTACTTGATTTGAGATAATCTTTGGTTAACCCTTGGATGCCTTCAACTGTTCGAACTGCCACAACCTCGCTTCTTGGCATAAGCATCCGCCTCAACCATAGTGGTGCAGTGCATCTCCTCAAAATTGGATTTGGTTCGACTGACAAAGCATCACTAGTAGTCTTGCATTCGAATTGAAGAATTAAGACCCCATGTAGATTTGCCTCTGATTTTGTACTATCTAAGTTGCAACTCTAAATTCATGCTAATGATCCTAATCCAATCAATCTTTCCTTTACCATTTCCAATGCCTTCAATAAAATAAAACATCCAAGGATCAAATTGTGTACCTTGAGCAGAGCTTGGGATCCGACTTAGAAGCACGATGAGTTCGTTGTACTCTGATTTGCAATCTGACTTTGCTGCTAGGGTAGACTGAACACTTCCTTATACAATTCCACACTGTTTGATCTTCTTTGCCATAGGGGACTGGCTGTCTCTCAACCTATCTCTTAATTGAATCATGTCAAGGGTACCGATGTTGGTGTCTCGGACTTGTTTCAGTTTCGAGAAGAAGGTTGTATTAGGTATCATGACTTCTTTGTCTCTTATTTTAGCATTAGTTCCTTTGGGTCGCTTGCTTGCATTGGCATCCACCATCCTAAACCCTTATCACTCCCCGCCTTTCTACAATGATGGTGGGTCTACACTTATCACTCCAAACTTCTTCCTAATGAGATGGAAACTACATTTATCACTCCCCGCCGTTGCCTATGAGATGGACTACACTTATCACTCCAATCTTCTTCCTAGTGATGATGATGAAGACTACACTTATCACTCCCCGCCGTTACCTATGAGATGGACTACACTTATCACTCCAATCTTCCTTCTAAGGGTGGGACTACCACTTATCACTCCCACCGTTACCTATGAGATGGACTACACTTATCACTCCAATCTTCTTCCTAGTGATGATGAAATGATGGAATGCAAGCAAGAACTTGGAGAAAAAAGCTAATAAAGACAATCGAGTAATCAACCTACTAACCAAACTTTTAACTCTAATTTTGAAACTAGTCTTCAACACCTAACACTAATACCAAAGAAATGAAAACAACTAAGAAGAAAAGGGTAAGATAAGCCACTCACCAGTTATGCAAGCACTCCGTTCGTGCAAAGAAAACCAAAAGTGGATGCCCTTGGCTTGATAACTATTCTTCTTTCGACTTTCCGGATTTGTACACCCTCTATGAAATTCTGAATGGTATCTTGATGCAATTGCCTTGTCAAACAAAACTTGATGCCCTTGACCTTGTCACAATCCAAACTTCACACCACAATCATTACTTGCCAAAATTCTGAGAATAAGGCCTTCAAATATGGATCAAATCCTCCTTCCAAACACCTCCTCAAAATTCTGGAAATGACTGTGTCAAATTAATCCACCTTTGTTGAATTCTGGAAATGAAATCTCTGATTTTTGGATTTGCCTAAAAATGTTGAAAAATTGCCTTTGAAAATCGAATTTAGGGGAATAGAATGTGTGGGAAAAGGCCTTCAAAATAGATAATATCAATCTTTACTCCCTCTCCTCTTATGTCTCACTGCTTCCTTACATCCCAATTCGGTGCCTCTGAGAAGTTCAAATTTGCCTTACAAATGCTTGTCTTCAATCAAAAAATTCTGCTCTGCTTCTCTACAAGTTCGGGCCTGCATCAATACCGGATCTGCCCCTTACAATTTCGGATCTTCTACAAATTCGGGTCTGCCTCCTCAAATTCGCCCCTTACTGCTCTTTGACAATGCTTTGACTGCTCCCTTCACCTATCGGATCTGCTCTTCTAATGCCAGTCGCAGCCTGCCCTCTAATACCTTGAAATTTCGCTGCTCCTTCTGCTATTTCGCTGCCCTAGCAGATCTCTGCTCTTCCCCAATTCGCAGCCCCAGCTTGCTGCCTTCTCTAATATATTTCGCTACTGCTGCTTGGAGGATGGAGGGTGAAATGGTGAGGAGAGGAGGAGGGGCGCCTCCTTATATAGCTGCCTAGGGCTCCCAATTCTAGGGCTGACCCTAGCACAAGAAAAAAAAAACTTAATTAATTGCCACAATAAAGGGGACGACATGCCCTTAAACAAATAAATTTTTTGCATTGAAATTACATCATTTAAGCTTTGAATTTCGAAATTCATTAGGGGAAATAGGGCACGCTGTTAAAGAAAGGGCCTTGTCTCATTTCTCCATGTCTCACATTTCATATGAGAGGACCTAATTTCAAAATTAATGCCTGATTTTGGGGTTTTCAAAGCAAAAATTAATCTCCATAGCCCAGATTTTTAATTTTAATGCCCAAAAATTAATTTTCAATGCAGATTTTATATATATATCACCCAGATTTTAATTTTAAAAGGCCCTAAATTTATTTTTAATTAGCCAAGAGTCCAATTTCAACATTAGCGCCCAGATTTTGATTTTATTGACTCCAATTTTATATTATTGCCAAGCTTTAAAGTGTTTGATCTAAAATTTCAAAATTTCTTGGCAATGTTTTAGAATTTAGCAAAGGAAAAGTTTGATTTTATTTCACACCTTCAAAAGATCAAAACCAAAATCAAAGTCGAAAATCATAAGCCATTCCAATAGTAATTTCACATCATTCACCAAAATCAAAAGGCTCGACAAGGCATCGGGATCTAGAGGAAAAGGCCAAGTCTAGTTCGAAAATGGGGGTCCCCAAATACTTTGGGGCGATGGTGTGAAAACCTCACAACAGGACATGCATTCATCCATCATGATGGAGAACAACTGGTTTTTTAGGAAGAACACTCGGCTCTTGTCGGATGTCTCATGCAACTCCTTTCGATGCTTCTAGGTTTCCGATGTTGACTTGCTAGAAGGAATTTGAGGCAACTGGGCATTTGTGATAGAGCGCTTGAGAAGCATGAGGGCTTCTCGATTTTGGTCATCAAACTTTCCCTGGTCTGCTTGGGCTATGGTAGTACGAGTCTCTTTTCCCAAAACAAGATCATCAAGGTGACGATATTCGAAGTTTGTCACCATGCGCTACTTCCAGGTGTTATAATTTTTGCCGTTGAATATTTAGCTGTCTTTCAACATTAAGTTGGTCAATGATGCCATCTTGCACGTTTCCCAATGCACAAAAAACAAAAATCAAAGAGGCGAATTCAAATGTAGAAAACAGAGGTAGACGCAGATATAGACTTCAAAAAACAATGAAGTATGACTAGCACGAATTTTGAGAAACAATTTCAGCTTACCTAGAAAAATTTGTTGAAGACCTAGAAGAGACTCAAAAAACCCATAGGGAATCTATAATCAAAATAATTTTTCGGTTGGTACAAAAACTGATGCATGGAAATTGAGACACCCACAAAATTCTGACAGTGACCCAGTTGAGCTTTTGAAAAACCTTCCAAGGATTTGCAATTAGATTTTGAATCCAACAAAAGAACAAAGAGTCTCGAAAGAAACCCTAGCGGACTGCAACAAGCTCTAAAAAATGGTAGATAGACCATGTGTTGCAGGAAAAACGACCATACAAGGTTAAAAAATGAAGAAAATGACAAGAAGAATGGTCGCGCAACCCGTATTATTTAGCAAAATTCCTTGCGGGCATATAAACAAAAAAAAGTGATTATAAAATATGATCGTTTGAGCCAGAAAATGAAGCACGGGCCGCAGATATTTTTAGACAAAAAATACGCCCAAAAATGCCCTTGAGTATGTAGATTTGGAGCCATTAAGCAGACGAAGGGTCGTGTAGATGAAACATGACCATAAAAAGAAGAATCTTAAAAAAACAACTACGAACAAGCGGTAGAACCACAAAATTATTTGACGCGATGTACATGAATCTAATCGCGGTTATGCAGCAAAAAAGAGCCACAAACAACTATGTTCGACCTAGAAAAATTTGCAGAAATGGCGTCAACTATGACGTAGAAATGGAGATACATTTATAAAAAATGAGTTTCTGCAAAAGAAAATAGAGTAATTTCGAAAAATTTTGAACAAATAATTTTGGTGGATAAATTATAAATTTTTGAAAAAAATCTAGCTTTGCTACCATATTACTGAGAAGTAATTGGTAAAAATATTTTATCTATTAACAAATGATCAAAACAATCATTATATAGAATATACAAGGATACAAGAATAGAAAGCTTCTAATAAGAAACTGAAGAAGATTGTAGAAATTATCTACCTAATTTTCATAATATGCAAAAGATGACCATTAAAGCAATATAGTAATATTCTAATAAATGGATGGAGGGTTTTCTAATTTTTCCTATGTTACATGACGTGTCATAACAAGAAAACAGCATGAGAAAGAACAAATGACGCTCACATAGAACGCTTGCACACAAGCTGAGGTCACAAAAAGAAAACCATAGACGCGGGTCAAAAAACGTGAGCATGAAGCTGCACCCGAATAGATCAAATGGCACACAAACAGACAAAATGACACCCAAAAAAAACCCTCAAATCATGGCAGCTTGAAAACAATGATGCAAGCACAAGAATTGAAACGACACAAAACCCTTGCGTGTGATATGAATTTCAATGGGTCTTTGAAAAACCTTCGAAATTGAAAAATGGGTTGAAAAACCTTCCCCGAGAATAAAAATGAAGAGACATTCTTTTCATTAAAAAATGATAAAGAATATCCCTCTAATTTTATTGATAATTCATTTTTTCAGCATATCTTAAAAAATTCACAATCTTTTAAATTTTTTTTGCCATATCTTAAAATACCTCATCGACCCACTCTAATACCATGTTCAGGTAATTGCATTATCTTATTCATGAACATACAAGGTATATGTAACAATTTGCATGACAATGTTCTAAAAAGAACAAACCGTTTAACTGAAGCTAAAAATAGCAATTTCGTCACTAAATGACGATTTATAAAACAACTAAAAATAACAGACTAAATAATCAAATATTCTAATAGAATTCTACACCAGCGAATTCTCCTCCCGAGTCCTCTCATGTAGTGGATCGTGAGTTTTCTCTTATTGTTCAATTTGACCAAATTCAATCCCTCAAGAACCTAAGGGATTTCAAGAAATTTCTCAAAAATCAATAGTTCCACCCTAAGGCTATGACTATTGTTGATAATTTGAGAGAATTATTAATCTCGAACAAGCAAGGCCTTGAGGTGCTCATGACATTAGGATGGATTGTTGACGATTGCATATCTCGTCCTCCTTCAAACTCCCAAGGAAATCGGTCTAATTCTGTGAGAGAACAAATTGGTGTAGCTATACCTAGGGTGTCTGTACACATGGTGGAGCCAACAACTAATACTGACCCTTTGTCTAGCAACACTCGGCCTAGTTTTAATGTGAGTAGGCAACTCTTGTGATACAATGCTTAAAACATTGGTGCTAATCTTGGGTCTGGTCAAGGTGCTCATGATCCTGTCCGCAATACCATATTGCAAAATATGGGACAATTGCAACAACAACTAGCAAACTTGTCCATTGGAACTAACCAAAGTTTTCTTGCTGCGTGTTATTGTTGCAATCCGCTGACTATGCAAGTATTGAGTACTCTACTGCAATAGGGTGTTGAATCCTTAAAGTATGAAAGATGTAGCGTTGACGGAGACCCTCATCTCCACATCAATTCTTTTCTTGCTTAGTGCAATGATTGCCGTACTATGGATTATGTGTTGCTTAAGCTATTCTCTCGGTTCCTCAAAGGAACAACTATGGAATGGTACGACTTCCTTCGAGACTTTTCTATTAACACTTTCGATCAATTGATGGACTCTTTCTTACTTGGCTCTAGGCTAACATAGGTAACAAGGTCACCATTGCTAACCTTGTTCAATGCAAGCAAAAGCCGAATGAAAGGTAACTGATTTCATTTCACAATACTAGTCTATCTCCACAAAAGTTCCCCATGCCTTACTCGATGTTCATCGGGAATCTACAACCAACGTTTAGGGAGAAACTTTCTTTGAATGAGTATCCTAATTTTGCAGTCCTTTGACAGATTAATAGTAGACTATGGCACAATTTGGGGATTCTTCCTTGAATGCGTATGGACAAACATCTTCCTCTGGCGGGTCCTGAAAGAACAAAGTTGTGGCTAGTGTCATGACACTCCTAAAGTCAGAGAGGAGCTATTTTTAATCAAAACCACAATGGAGTCATACATTTACTAAGTTGGCCGATTCTTAGCGAGTATTCTATAAAGGTTGTTAAAGGATAATCTAGTAACATCTTATGGCAGGTCTCGAAAGGACAAAGTTGTGGCTAGTGTCATAGCACTCCCAAAGTAGTCAGAGAGGAACTATTTTTCAACAGAACCACAACGAAGTCAGGCATTAACTAAATTTGCTGATTCTTATGCAAGTATTCTACAAAGGTTGTTAAAGGACAACCTAGTAACTCTCCCTGGATTTCAACCTCTCCCTGACAATTGTCCATACCCTCGTTGGTATGATGGATCAAAATTCTGTCAATTCCATAGTGTGCTTGGTCATAACATTGAACATTGTGTGCGTCTTTGACATCTGGTCCAAGGCCACATAGATGGTGGTGCTATCCAGATTAATGAGAGGAAACTAAAGGCAAACAAATCAGTGGATAAAACGAATAGTGAGCTTTAGATCTACACTAATCCTTTTTCCTCTGCATTCTACGAATTTATCTCTGCATCTTCGTACTCTCCTTCGTTGGGAGATAGTCCCTTTGTTAACATGGTGACGATTACTCCTATCTTCCTGCCTAGTTGGAGGGTGTGTGACATGAACATAACATTCACCCCTCTCGATGAACCATATAGAGAAGAGCCCTCTCCTCTTCATATTTTGGCATTGGTCAACGAGGCCTCTGTAACAGGCGTTATGGTTGACCCCACATGCCACATAAACCTTATAACTAAAGAGGTGCTTTTTGTCAATGGGCTTAACAGCCACCATCGAGATGTATGCTGGGCTATCACTTCGCCTTTTGAGGTTGGCCACTATGACGATTGAGGTAGGAGCCAAGGTGTTCTTTAGAACTTTTGTTGTCATTCTTGAATTAGACGTCTTCAGAGTTAAGCTGGGCATTCTTTGGGTAGTCTCCATGGGAGTTGTCACTTTTGTTGTGCGTAAATGGCTTAAGTTTCCCCATGAGGGTACCATCCACATGATCCATGACACTGGCTATCGTCCCTTAATATGTTGTGGGGGCTTTTTGTTGTACCATTTATGGCCTACTTCTATAGGGCCCTTGTGTCTTGATATGATGCTTCATTTCTAGCCTATCAGAAATACAAGGCCGGGGAGTTAACTTTCAAATTTGTAGTGCCTATCCCCTCTCCATTCATTCAACCCTCTCATATGGCTCAATGTGATTCATCTTCTGCTCCTTCATTGGAGGCACATGGCAAGCATGTGCCTCACAGGAAGCCTCCTTGCTTGCCTTGGACTTCGCAACCTTTGGCAGTGTCTTCTATTCTTGTGTTTTCACCTAGTGTAGACAAAGAAAAGGCACCCATGTTGCCCAAGCCCAAGGTTCACCAACCTTTCCCCATCTCGATCCTTGTAGACATACGTTGCCTTGCTGTTTATGGCAAGGGTAAGAGGTCACCTAGGATAGGGCCTTCTCTTTTAGCACCTATCCCTTTGCATTTGAGGGCATCCCCTGTTCCTTCTGTCGCCCACAGGGCGAAAAGGGGAAGGTTGCCTGTGACTAAGCTAGTAGTTGCTTCATTAGTCACCTCCTACTACATTGGTGGGGCCCTCTTCTTTGTCGGCCAAGACATCAATGATCGCACCAATGGAGTAGGATGCTATTGGGCCTTCATAGACCTCTCATCTCAGTTTGAACCTATGTCGAAACCAACTTGTGCACGAGCCTAAGCATCGCCTAATAGAGAGGGCCTGGGCACGCGAGGCTGGTGCACTAGTGTAGAGTGAGTCTTCGGTTCCTATGTCTTCTACTCTTGCTACTCCTGTCCTTGCTCTTTTTGCTCCAACCTTTTGCCTAGTCATGTCTTCTGTCTCACTTCCCTTTGGACCGGGAGTGACTATTGGGCCTTGAGCCTAGTGGGTCCAGGTTTTTATCTCTCCCTTGTAAGAGCTCATGTTGATCACGTCCTCGCTAGATATCTCGCCTTTCTCTTCTCTCATGATTATGCTACATAAACAAGTCGTGTTTAGTGCAATTATGTTCACTTAGCCTGCACTAACTTCTCACCCTGACTGCTATCCTAGCTTTCTCGGAGTGTTGAGGCCAGCTACAGTAGATTGGAGGGTCTCCCCTCCATCTTTCAAACAAAAGTTTGAGTAGGGCCCTGTGCCTAAGTTTCGCCGCTACAAGTTCGCGTTGGCAGATCCTCTTTTGATTTATGTTCTTGCAGTGGAGCAAGCTTTGACTCCTCTCGAGTTCGTCACCACCCCTTTTGTAGAGGTCGATAGGGCATTTTCTTCATCTTTGCCTCAACATTGGTTGCCTGCAAGCTATGAGGCTTGTATGTTTGAATCTCTCTAGGAGATTCTAGCATTGACAACGATCTTCATAGGATCCGTCTCACTCGTCGCAGTTGAGCTCTTGAACGAGGATGTTGAAGCGGTCTCATCCTCGGCTTTGGCCATTGATGGGGCACCTAAGGTTGCTATAGTAGCCATACCACTACAGTCTCAACCACCCTCCCCATATGATCAAAATTGGGAGGACGATGATTTGCTAGTGAATATCTATGAAAGCAGTATCCGCTTCTACATCTATAGATTAGAGCATGTCTATTTGCGTTCTCCAATGCTTATCTGTTAATGCTTTTCCCCTTTGGAGGATCCTTATACCTGGTTGGTACTTGGAAACAAAGGGTTATCTGTTGTACACCTTCTATTTGTCATATTTTTCTTCTATTTGTTGTACATTGCTTTTCGATATTTCGGCACAATTCAAAGTGTTGCGGGCATTTAGGCTTTCCCTTCCATGTTGTCCGAATTTTTTATTTTTGTCTTTATGTGCCTTTCTTCAGATCTGAGCCAAGTTCGCAGAGAAAGGTCAATTGTAATTGTGCATTGGAAATGGTAAATTGATTATGATTTGTTTTGAGGCTGCAAGGTTTTCTTGCAATTGGTTAATTATATGAGTTTTTCCTTATCCAAGCAATTCCTCCTAAACTCTCTTGAATTAGAACGTATTTCAGCTTTGGTTCTTGCCTTTTTTGACTTACCCTTAGAAATTACATTAAGAGCTTATTTTGTTTCATATGTGAAATTCGCAGGGCATTTTATGCAAATGTCAGTGGTATTTCCTACTTCTTTTGCCAAATGCCATTTGAAGTGATAATTTCCACCACTGATTTCACACTGACACCAATTGCATACGCATATCTTTACTTTTCCAAACTTAATACTATCAGCGTATCAATTGCACACTAAGAACAAAATAAGATTCTACAAGTTCACATGATTTATGTGGAAAGCTTTACAGGAGAAAACCACAACAAAAATATTGCTTTTATTATTCTTTTACAAAAATTTTAGGCACCAACCCCTCATTTGATTTGTGAGCACCAGCCTGCTAGAGGCACAAACCCCTCATTCAATTTGTGAACACCAACCCTCTAGAGGCACAGACCCCTTATTCAATTTGTGAGCACCAGCCCACTAGAAGCACCAACTCCCACAAGTGAATTTGTAGACACCAATCTTCCAGAGAGATACCCATATCTCCTTTAGGAAGCACCATCTTCCAAAGCAAAGTACCACCCTCTAAGTTGCTTCTTCAACAGATGATGGACATTACAATCTTCATTCTTTCACTCCATTATTCCTCTCTTTCTCATATCATAAATGTACTTGTATGTTTACATATGCTTGCTTATTCTTTCCACACACATACCTCTTATAAAACTGTCTTCCATATGCTTCATAATTGATTTTATCTTTGCATGAAATCCTCTTCACAATTCTGTAAAAATATCTCTTCAAAAACCTGCCATAAATACTTAATAAATCTGACATAAATCCAGTTGCAAATCTCCCATAAGATTTCTTACAGTCTCTTCATCCAATCTGTAATCAAACTTTTAATAATTCCTCCTCCATCTGCTGGTGAATTTTATATACTTGATTGTTTTCCCTCCACAACACACCTTTCTCTATTATATTTTCTCTTTTTAATAACAGTATAGTGGGATTTGTCGCCTAGTAGAATTGATTTTAACTAATATTGTTGTGATACTATAGATCAATATGGCATGGTAGAATATTATTTTCCTTGTAAGATCAAACCTTATTTATACATTTAATTTGTTGCTTTTGAGAAGACTTGAATATTATGTTTCTCCAAGTGTTTGGGATAGTAAAATATTTTCCTTGATTTTGTAGACAGCAGATGAAATAATGTGAAAAATAACAGAATTTAAAATTAATAACAATATATATTTATAGTTTTTTAATGTATAATGAAAATATTAAACAATCCAAAGAGCTCAAATTCAAATAACATTAATATCCGATATATTCACCATTGAAAATTGAGTGAGATTGAAATATAAATATAACTATATGATTTTTAATTTTTTTAGGAAAGTTTATTTATTTTTTCTCGAAACAGTAGTTGATGTGGGAGAAATTAGGATGACCCTGGGGCATTTCCAGTAGGTTTGGGGATACCACTCTATGTCTGAGGGATAGTCTGGAAGATTGGGGATGACCCTTGATGTCCCAACGGTGTGATGGTATTTCTAAGTAGCTCCCATAAAACAGGAAATGTCCCTAAGATGCTAAACAATTTCCTGTGTTCCTGAAGATGTGAGAAAATAATGGAGAAAACAGTGGATGCTTGGGTGGAAAGTGAGGAGGGATGTCCATTTTGATTCTCTAAGTTACTGCCCAAAGTGTTTGCGAAGGGGAACCTCCCCATGGAACACTTCTGAAATCCTAATTGTAGTCTTCTTTTGTGTTGCTTTCAAATGCCTATATGCTTTAGTGTTTCTTATGTAATGGCCGTTAGTACTATCAATGTCCTAAAGTCAAGAATTCTAAATTTCTAATTGATTGCAGGGATGCAGATACTTATTTGCCATCTTTTTGAGGTTTAAAATTATTTTGGTCTTGAACAGTTTCGTCTCTCAATGCTGAAGGAGGTGGTGTGGGATTTTTTTTTGGTGATATATTTTAAAAAGGGGCATGTTGTCAGTGAATAAGGCCATTTGTGGGCTAATAAAAAATGTCTTATTTGTACATTGCTCATAAATAATGGTATTATGCAATTAAGAATGCCTGTTGGAGTTGTGCGGCTGAACTTGTGATTTAAAAGTTCAAAATTTTGATTTTTGTGTTTTTGTTCTGAGAAGTTACGGTAGCTGAAAATGCTGTTTTTCCTTGCAGGCATTAGATTACTGCCATTCCCAGGGCATCATGCATCGTGATGTTAAGCCACACAATGTAATGATTGACCACGAGCAGAGGAAACTCCGCCTTATTGATTGGGGTCTTGCAGAATTTTACCATCCAGGAAAGGAGTATAATGTCCGGGTCGCATCAAGGTGAGTACTGTTTTATCTAGTTTTCATTTATGCATTATTTTGTAAAATTAACTAGATAAGAACTTTTTTTGATGCACACTAAATGGGCATAATGGCCAAGAACTAACTATTATTATTATATTCTTGGGCCGTTAAATATAATATTGCAGAATGGCTTATTAAGTTATTATATAAGTTAAAGAATAAAATAACCAATCCTATTATATAGGATCAAACTCCCAACAACCTATTTCATGTCCCCTTCTTGAAAGAGGATTAAATAATAAAGAATAATAATTAAATTAAAAATAATTAAAATTTACTTTTAGTTAACTTAAACAAATGGTCAAAAGGCATGAGTGGAGAAGTTTTGTCTCCCTCAAATGAGAGGTATAAAAGGGAGAGAGGAGAACTTCATTTGAGGAAAAATGGAAGGAGGGAGAAAGAGTGGAGCATAAGAATTAAGGAAGTATTAAGGGAAAGGAAAGGGAAGAAAATAAGGGCGTGACTTTCAAAAGGTGAAGGGTTGTGATTCTTCGAAAAGGTTGTGATTATGAAGGGTTGTGACTCTTCGAAAGGGTTGTGACTTTTCAAAAGGGACATAATTATGAAGGTTGTGACTCTTCAAAAGGGTGGTTATTATGAAGGGATGTGACTTTTTGAAAGGGCTGTGACTGTTTGAAAGGGTTATGTTTATGAAGGGTTGTAACTCTTCAAAAGGGTTGCAACTCTTCGAAAGAGGGACAATTATGAAGGGCTGTGACTCTTGCCAAAAGGAAGACACGATGGAGAGGTGTGACCTCTCCCTCACATGGGAAGATATAAAGGAGAAGAAGGATCAAATGGAATAGGAAGAAAAAGGAGTAGAGGAGATCTAGAGCAAACACACATAAAATATAATGAGAGATCTGAAATAAGAACTGAGAAGGAAAGAAGAAAATAAGATATTTAGATCTAGAAGAAGAAGATATGCAGATATTAAATGGGATATGTGCAGATTTGAAAAGTAGCAAAGACAGATTTGAGAAGTGAGAGATAGGAAGTGAAAGGGGCAGCAGTAGTTGTTAAACAGATGTATCTTTTCATAACCAACTGGTGTGACCCTCATAAGGGTATTAACAAATGAAATGATGCGACTCCCTACACTCAAAGGAGATATAAAAGAGAAGAACTTCATTGACTAAGGGCATGGAATAAAAAAGGGAGATAAATTAGGAGAATAATATATTATTCTCAAAGGCAACAATGAAAAGTGGTGACTCAAATTTAATGAAAGGTTGTGACCCTTTCACTTGTAAATTATAAAGGGGAGATAATCAGCAACAGAAATAAAAAGAATGCCAAATGGAAAGATAAAGAATAATTTCAGACTATCCATATTTTGGTAGGAGTATCATTCAGTACACATATTAGATAATAAGTATTTTGGGTGATTATTATTGTTTGGTCTTTGTATATTATAAAGATCTAAACTATAGTTAGTATATATATATAATTTAATGTGAACTTTATAATTATTTTATCTAATGATAGGTATATTGTTGGTGTAAAATATTAATAAAGAAAGTATGTATAAGACTATGTATCTTAACTTTTGTAATTAATCGTGGTAAGTGAAGTGTAGTATTCGTGATTGGGAAAACGGTGATGAGGTCACCTAAGCATGCCACCTCACGGTTGTGACAAGGGAATTGCCATGGGGCCAAAGGAGTACAAAGTGGACTGTCTTTGGGCTTAGGAAGGATAGGCTTTCGGGTCACCTTATTGTGAATACTCCTCATAGTCCCTACCATGGTAAATGGGTGTTCTATCATTAGAAGCAAGTTAGGAATGACAAGATGAAGGAGAATAGTGACAAGACCCCACGGCCCCCGTACTAGGTAGCCCGCCTCATATGTATGGCAAGGGCCACACAAGGCCAAGGGGGAACAATGTATGCACTCTTGGGCCTACGGTAGGAGGTTTTTGGGGCACCTCATCAAGTCACCCTACCTTATCATTTCTATGGTTGGGTTACCCTAAAGTAAACTCCAACATCTATCGAATTGATTGACATTCCTTAGTTATATGCTATTTATAATCCTAAGCAATCTAACTATGACATCATGATTATGTACGAACCCTAACTGTGTTGCAAGGTTTCAAGTTTGGGATTACATAACCAAATAAGTCCTATATGTGGTAGACCCTAACCATGATCTTGTGTAATTGTGATTTAGGGCAAAGTTCTAGGGCAAAAGAGAAAGAGGACATTACAACCTACAACCTATGTGAAACAACTTACAACAAAGTGCTAATGATAACAATAATAACAAATATAAAACTAACATATAGACCATAATACTAACTTATATTCTATAAAATCCTAACAATTATCTATATTAACTTAATAGAGCGCCATAATGACTAAACTTGATATGGTTCCATGTTTATCTTTAAAGTTGACAAATTTTTCTTTACCAAATGGTTTAGTCGTTATGTCTGCAACATGGTCCTCTATAGGACAATAATAAAGACAAATGTCATTATTGACCAACTCCCAAATTTATTGATGATGAACTTAAATATGTTTAGTCCGGGCATGATAGCTTGGATTTATCACCATCTTGAGAATTCTTTGGTTGTCACAAAAAGTGAGGTCAGTACAGGTTGATCCAATTGAATATCTATTATCAACCAATAGTCTTTTTAACCGGATTACCTCACAACTTGTACTAACTGCTGCCTTATATTTGCCTTAGTGAAAGACAGTGGAGCTATGTTTTGTAGCTTTTTCTGCCAAGAAATTACTCCTGATCCAAGAGTAATAACATAACCTGATCTAAGCCAACTAGAGTTGATATAATCTGTTAGCATGAAATCAATAGATTGCTCATATAGAATGCCAAAGTCAAGATAGCACATATCGAAGGACTTGTTTTGCACCTTTCAAATTTTTTTCTTGAGGTTTAGAGATGAATTGAGAAAGACAACTGACTGCAAAACATAGATACAGTCTAGTAATAGTAAGATTAATCAAAGTCAACTATAATTGTTGATACAATGTTTCATTCACCAGTGATGAAACAATGTTGGTTGAGATCTTGGTTCCAATTTACGTAGGTGTAGATGTTGGATTTAGTTGTCCAAAATTTTGTTTAAAGAGATTTTTCATTCTTTTTTTGTGAGACAAAGATCTTTGATCAGTAATTAGTTTGTGATACAAAGATCTTTGATCAGTTTGGTGAAATTCTACACCTAAACGGTATTGAAGCAAGCCTAGATCCTTCATTTCAACAATAGAACATATACATGTTTCACCTTTTGAATTAAAGTACTATTGCTTCTGGTGATAGAAAAGATCATCAATGCAGATAATTAGGATAAATACATTACCACCATTGGTTTTTAGTATTTTACATAAAGAATAGGTTCAAAATAGCTTTTATATTTAAACCAAAATCTTTAAGATATTGATCAATTTTAAAATACCTGGCCATACAAGGAATTCACCAACCTGGAAACCGGCTTTTTTTGCCTAGGGCCCTTGTGGTTGAGTCGTGTAGACCTCTTTCTCAAATTCTCCATTCAAGAAGGCACTTTTGACATTCGTCTAATTTACATCCCCCATCCAAATTGGGCAGAAATAAAGATAACTAAAAGGTTCATTTTATTGTAGGAGCAAATGCCTCTTCATGGTCTACTCTTTCCTGTGCATATCCTGTAACAGCAAGACAAGATCTATACTAATCTAAAAACCCATCTGAATTATGCTTTACATTATAAATCCATTTGCAACCAATGGATTTCTATTGGTGTAATTAAGGTGTTGTACGTTGGTTATGAAGAGCACACAAGAAATACTAAGAAGGGGGGAGGGGGAGGTGTGAATCAGTATATCAAATTTCTAAACTTTAAATGCATGAAACCACGTAAAAACTTAAAGAGAGCATTAATCTCTCTCTCTCTCTCTCTCTCTCTCTCTGAACATTCTCAAACTTAAGCAATATTGATGTAAAAAGTTCTTTTGTGTACATGAATTATGTAATTTATTTTATTTCCTTGTTTGAGTTGTGATTCTTGATCCCTATATCTTCCTTTCATCCCCTCTGTCCTGATTGCAAACATAATATGAGATTGTTATAAATCCATCTTATTGCATAAATGCTTGAAAACCAAAAAACCAATTATATGAATTGGTCAACTTTCGATTCATCTATGTTCCTCTATATTCAAATCTGTGCTCCTTTTCTCGATTACCAAATTGTACTTTTGTGAGATCTTATTAATTTCTCTACATATCTTACAAAAGAAATGGAACTAGATACCATGAATGTTGTAGATAATGTAATGGCACTGGTGATAAAGGACCCACTCTGCAAACTTCTTAGAATGATCATTGTAGGGATAAGTGCAATCTATAATCAAACTTCATTTGGGGTTTCTCAAATCTCACATCTCTCTTCTACTACAAAGAATGATTATAGAACTGTAAGAATATGATAACCATATGTTGCATAACTTAAATTATAGAAGTGAAATCATTCAAATGAAGCATGAATAAATATGGTGATAACATAAGAAAAAAACTTGTATGTAAGAAAATGTTTTGGAGAAAAATCTCTTATTTTCATTGGTATTAGAGGCACTCTTAAGTACTAAAATAATTTGAAACGATCACCAAGTAAACCATTTGAGCCTCCCATTTCCTACATTGTATTACACATGGTTTCTTTAGATAGATTTAAGTAATTTGTTTTAACTACCATTGTGTATAATTAATTATTTAAGTGTAGTATAGTTAGTTTTTATATATATTAATTATATATTATAATAATTTTATCAAATATAATATATTTATTTTAATTTTTATAATGTTTTTGAATTAATTAAGTAGCCTAACAAGGGGGTTGACCCTTACATAAACAAATCCCAAAGGCTATATTATAGGCCATTGACAACACATAGACAACACAACATGTGTTAACAAAGAGAACAAAACACAAGGCACAAAGGATAGAAGCCCTTTAAAGGAAGGGCCAAACTCACGTCGCAAGAGAAGATGGGCGAGAGATTGAAGAACATTTTTTCCTACATCGTTGGGCAACTATCCAAGGGATACTATTCTTAGGCTCCCTAATGAAGGAAACTCCACTAGGATGAGCATTGTCAAAAGAAGAAAGGTGCAAAGTCGGAGTAGCAATAGTAGGAGAGGAAAGGTCCTCGTGTGTAGAGGGGGCTGCACCTAAAGTGGCAGGGGCAACATCCAAAGTAGCGGCTAGAGAAAGAGATGAATGAGCAACATAAGCCTAACCCTGAACAACAACATGGGTATCATCCAGATTTTCAGCAGGGGTTTTGTCATCCTCAACAGCTTGTGAATCCTTGGAGGAGTCTGAACCAAAATTAGAAGCACAAACTATCAAATGATCCTTACTTGCGACCTTCCACAAAGTAGCAACACCCTTGCGACACAAAAGGGTGCAGTGAGTAGCCATATGCCCAGTGGAGAAGCATTGTCGACAACGGAAGGGAAGGACATCATAGTCTAGCGCTTGAGTTCATAGCCTTTCCCCAATAATGAGCACCATATCCCCTGAAAGCAATAAGAAGATATCCATCTCAACTAGAATTCGGGCAAAGGTAGAGTGGCCCACTATGGTTGTAGCATTATCCACCTTCAAGAAATGACCAAGAGAGTTTTTGATTGCCTCAAAGTAAAACATCTCCTAGAAATGGAGTGGGAGAGTAGGAAGATGAACCCACACTGAACACACATTGATTGGTTCAGTGAGAGGGTTGAATGATATTGTCCAATGTTTGGCAAAAAGGGAGTGATTCCCTGAAACCCACAACTTGTTCAAAATCAAATATTGATCTTTAGATGAAGAGAATGAAGAAATAAAAAACCCCTTTGCACAAGGGTAGAGCTCAATGTGACTTGAAACTATGGATCGCCAAAAACTAATGATCCAATAATGTAAATCCAAAATAAAGGGCCAGAGGCCCACAAATCTACAAACCAACCCACGATGTTGATAGATCTCCACATTGTCTACCACATATGGGCCACAAACGACCATAAGGGAATAGGTTTTTGTGAAAACGATAAAAACCTAGAATCTCAAAGTAGTCTGACTTTCAGTCTAGATAGGAATGTTTCCTATCTTGTCTAAAACAGTAAAAACGGTAAAAACCCAGAATCTCACGCATAAAACCACATATGGACCACATATTTGTAATACGCAAGGTTGTGTGACAACCCCATCCTTGACAACCCCATCCTCCAACCTAAGAAGGGAGGCAATAGAATAATGTCCAGCAGGAAGAGTAGGAGCAGAAGCCCCAATCCCAAAGGCAACACACAGAAGGGTCACTTGGACGCCAAAAGGAGTCGGAAGCTCTGTAGAGACCAAGCCAACAAACTTCCCATTACCTAGGGCAGAAACCCCCAGGCACGACTCAACAATAGTCTACGAAAGCCCACAGCCAACATACTCAACACCAATAGCTGAGTCCTCGAGCAACGTAGCCCTAGCCATCGTTTCAGGCACAAAAAGATTTGAATCGGTTAAGCGGGAATTGTGATCGTTGGTAGAAGTAACAATTTCCATCATGGTATACAATTATATAATGTTATGCTAACAATATATTTTAAAAATTAATATGTATAAATGTATAATAATAGATAATCATAAAAATATTTTACTAATAAAATACATTTATAACTAAATAATAAATAGATATACATATTAAATATCTGATATTTTATTATTTCTCTTATCCTGCATGGAAGATATTAATATATAAAGAAGAGAGAATGAGAGATGGAGAAATATATAGGAAGAGATAGACAAAGATATAGATGGTAAGATAGATTGATAGAGAGATGAGAAGATATAGAGAGGGTGAGAGGGAGAGAAGGACAAAGGGGCAAATACCTAGTTGACCTTCCATATGTGTTCGACGTACCCATTGCACACTAAGGTGCAATTGCTAGTCTTAACACAATGAAATCTTTGTTGATATTCATTGGTAGTCGCTGTTGTATATATTAATCCGTTAATTGACAGATTAACAGATTTCCGAATGATTGATTAATTAACAGAGGAACAAATGTGTTCCTTATAAAGAATTACAAGGACGTTTATAAAGAAACAACATCAACTGATGACGAAATTAGAAACAAAACTGAAGACAGGATAGGAAACATTCATATCTAGACTGAAAGTCGGACTACAGACAAGTAGTTGGCCATTATAGAGAGTATTTAACTAAGGAGATAATATCTTAATAAAGATATTATCTTAATACCCTCCCTTAATGGTCAACGTACGGATGTCGAAACATTCTGTGATAACTGAGACCCTCCCTGGATCTACAGAATGCTGAAACCAAGAAGCTTTGCTAGAAGAGTGCTATGACTCAAAATAGACTGCAATTACAAAACTTCATTTTTGTGGAAAAAACGGTAAAAACCCAGAATCTCACGCAAGCTTGCGTATTACAAACAACATGAAATGATTTTTAAGGAGAAAATCAACAAAACCAAAAACAAAAACCGAAACACATTCATTATTTTACACGATACTTAAAGATAGTGAGCATACGCTGCTTCTAGGTGTTATAATTGTTGCCATTGAATCGTTGACTGCCCTCCAACATTAGATTAGTTAGTGATGCCATCTTGCACGTTTCCCAATGCACAGAAAACAAAAATATAGAGAAGAGGGGTTGACACATACTTTGAGGCAAAAAACCAGAAGACCTAGAAAAAATTGAGAAGTACCCAGAAGAGCTCGAAAAACCCAAAAAGAATATGCTGTCAAAATCTGGATCTGCTGGCTCAAAAATTGAGGCACAAAAATTAGGGCACCCATAAAAACGGATGACAACCTAGTTGAGCTCTCGAAAAACCCACCAAGAATCTGTAATTAGAAAAAAAATTTGAGCTCAAAAATTAGGGTTTCGAAAAAAAACGGCCTGCTGCAAAAACCTCCAAAAAATAATGGCGGATTTGCAGAAAAAACAGCAGAATCTGAAGGAAAAATGGCACAGAGAAGGGCGTGAGTGCAAAAATGTTGCTGGAGGTCAGACACCAAAAAATGGTGTGTTTTGCAGAAAAAATTGTGCTCACGTTTACAAAATGGTGGCAAACAGACGCACACGTATGCAGAAAAATGTCTGCAACGAATAGCTCCAGGTCGTCACGCGGATGCCAACATCCTAGGCGTGAATGACAAACTTCTCAAAAACGGAAACCCTATACTGGTTGTAGAGAAATTGCAGAAATAATTTCGAAAAAAATGAGCAAATAATTTCAAAAGAAATTATATATTTTTTTCAAAGAAATCTAAAATATTGGCTCTGATACCATGTTACAAGATTCAAGAATTGACAGATTAATGGATTTCTGGATGATTGATTAATTAACAGAGGAACAATTGTGTTCCTTATAAAGAATTACAAGGATGTTGTTTCTAAAAGAAACAACATAGACTGAGGATGAAATTAGAAACAAAACTGAAGACAAGATAGGAAACATTCCTATCTAGACTGAAAGCCGGACTACAGACAAGTAGTTGGCCATTATAGAAAGTATTTAACTAAGGAGATAATATCTTAATAAAGATATTAAAGATATTATCTTAATACTTTGTCACTATCATTATATCATATAAGACAAATTGCACCACTGCATATTGAAATCTTTTCTTATTCACTGCTAATTTCTTTTATTCCAGTCGACTATATTGGAGTCGCATACTTCTAAGGCACAATTTAATTCACCATTTCTTCAATATGCCATTGCTGCTTTAAAACTTCAATTGCTAGCTTTTCTTCATCCGTACTGGGTGATACTATCTGCCATGTATCTCATGTAAACAATTAAGTCGCTGTCCATCTTAAAGAAATCTTTTCTTATTCACTGCATATTGAAATCTTTTCTTATTCACTGCTAATTTCTTTTATTCCAGTCGACTATATTGGAGTCGCATACTTCTAAGGCATAATTTAATTCACCGTTTCTTCAATATGCTATTGCTGCTTTAAAACTTCAATTGCTAGCTTTTCTTCATCTGTACTGGGCGATACTATCTGCCATGTATCTCATGTAAACAATTAAGTCGCTGTCCATCTTATGTTGCCATGTGTATTGTATAATCGCTGGTCTTGTATATGCTAACACCATTGATTTATGTATTCATTCATAGTGCCTTCTATGATACATATCACTGCCAATAACGTTACTAACTATGTTAACTTCGCTGTCTGTATCTTCGTATGCTGTATACATCATTTGTTTCTTGCATGGCTCCTATATGCTGACTGGGTGAAATCAAATGTCTTATATCACCGTTAAAATATGTTCCTTCGTATATCACCGCTACTTTAACCTGTCGCTGTCTGCTCTCTTTAAAGGTAATTGCCTTTTTTAATTGATGAAGTTGCTGCCATAATATGGACTAGATAATAGTCTTTGCTGTTTTCTATCTACTCTTCTCCTTTGGTCAATAGTGTATGTAGTCCCTCCATATGACCACTATGTTTATCTCCGAGCATATTAAGTTAGATATTGCATCTTTCCCTGAATAGTGCTGATATAAGCGATGTTTGCCGGCTCAAATATTATTTTTTCCAAACTTCAGACTTCCCTCTATATTCTGTTCTCATACTCCCGACTATTTGCTGAGGACTATATGTATGATAGTCTTGTATATGTCTTGTGATATGCTACCTTCTTTATAATATGTGATCTGCTGAAGATGATGATTTATTATTAACAAGGCTGTCTTGAAACACACTTCTTCATCTCTGCCTTTGTTTGATCGATGTCTTACTTACTACTATATGCATTGGTCTACAAATTTATCAATCAAGCGATTGAGACGCAATTGTAACATTCTTTGGCATCAAACTTGGACAATGATTTTCTTCCACAATAGCTTTGACTTCTCATTTTTTATCTTAATACCTTCTTTCAACATCCATGAAAACCTTGTCTTCACCCTTGACATCAATGATAAAATATAGCAAACATATCTGAGTGCCGTTGACATCAATGTCAATATTTCCATCAATTACCAAGCCAACGTGGCCAAAAAGAGGCTTGCACAAGCTAAACTACAGAGGGCTCATCTTTCATTTTGTGGTAAACCATGATCCGCCTTTGTCTGAAATAATTAAAGGCCGTGGAAATCATTATAGAATCATCTTGAAGATTATGAACTTTCCCACAATCAATAATCTTTTCAATGTTCAATATTTCCTTCCTTTTTATTTAAAAAAGTAAACAAATTTGATAAGAAAAATACTAACAGGACAAAGCAACCTCCTTGCCGAGAATCAAAGGTTACTACTTGTCCAAGCCCTCATATTATTTCTCTGTTAATCCAAGAAGGATTGGCCTATCCATGCCTACCCAAAGGGTCAGTGCTTTTATTACATTCAACTCTGAAGCCATTAAGTAGCCCTCAATGGCTGCAGCCTATCCCACCTCATTGTTAGACCTAAATTCCAAGAAGAAAGATATATCTTGTAAAAACAGACCATTCTTGCATCCATTTAGTAATGCTAGTGAATAATATAATCGAACTTAATTGCTCTTGTAATAAATAATATATAATCAGTTAATATTTGACTATCAAGTGCTTTTGAACTTATGCAGAGATCACAAGAAATATGGCTAAATTACCCCTTCTTACAAAATATGGTAGACATGAATGAACTATTGACTTACCATTTGGGTGCAGCCATGCTTTAGTCTTGGATAGGATCTTATCAATTGCGTGTGTCATAGTGTTTATATAAAGTTTATGAATTAAAACATTTTATCATACTATTACGCATGGACATAATCATTATATGGAGATATTGTCTTAGTGATGCAAATCATTTTGGAAATGGTCTTTGTGAACATTTTAGTAAGAAATATACATTGTCCTAAAACTATGTACTCACTTTATTTGTGACTTGTGAGATATTATCTGCTCCAGAAACTTTGTCAATGAGGATAGAGACTAGAGGGTGAAAACAATGACACGTGGGGATGTGCAGACATGTAGGAAATGTCCATGGGTTGACCACCTTTCCCCTCCACCTGTCCGGAAATGTCTTAGAATGTATGCTTGCCATCTGGGGATGTCCATTGACATTTTGAATCATCACTGGACAAGAGTCACAGTTTAAAAAAACCACCAGGTATAATATTCTGAAATGGATTTGCAATCAATTTGAGTTCAATAGTTATCGTAGACCACAAAACAAGTACAACCTTTGGACATTGAAAATTATAAACCATAAATTTTGTCTACGACCAAAGCTCATAATAGTTTGTTGCCGCTGTGTATGTGAAGAAATTGCCTCTGTTCGTAAACCAACCTCATCTTCTTTTGGCCTCTATTGGTGGCTCCCTATGATGTTTGGGTATCACCTTCTTCTTCGTTGCATCCAATATTCAAACTCAACCTGATCTTTCTAGCTCTGATCTTTTTCTCCACAAAAGCTTTCCATCCTCATACAATATCTCTAACACCATATTAGCTTTGGAGCATAAGCTTTGAAATATATTGTATTGTTCCTCCTATATATATAACGAGTCCCACACTTGTGTAACCACCACACAATGAAATAGATCAGTATATGATATGAATAGACAAAAGCAATCTACCCAGTATTGTAACATAATAACTATTTGTTTGACTTTTTACCATATCTATCTAATCTAGCAATGAACTTGAAAATGGCTTTTTTTGTTCTTATAAGTTTGTTTATGTCTGTGTTTATTTGTTTTGTTTTATGAGGGTTAATTCCAACGTTCTCCTATTCTTTCCTTTGTTTCAAGTTAATTTAGATATTTGATTTCTATATAATTGTCTTATCATGTAATAGATACTTCAAGGGTCCAGAGCTTCTTGTAGATTTGCAAGACTATGATTATTCTTTGGACATGTGGAGCCTTGGTTGCATGTTTGCAGGAATGGTAAGCTATAGGATATCATCATGACACATTTGAAATTCTCAAACTTCTTATTGTGTTATCATAACATGCTTTAATACTATGCAGATATTTCGAAAAGAACCATTCTTTTATGGACATGACAATTACGACCAGCTTGTTAAGATTGCAAAGGTATATTAGGTTAAATGCTTATAATTTTTAGAGAACAACTGTGCTTTATTTTTTTTATTACTGAAATGCATAAGATTCTTATTTGCACTCATAGCAACAAGTCACATGTAAAAATTAATCAACTTAAAAATGGTTGGTTTGTGATTAATTTATCTAGTAGCAATAAGATAGATATATGCCTAGTAGTCTACAAGGAAGACTGGAAATGTTACAATTGCCCATTTATAATTATGAATTGTCATTTAAATTCTGGATGAAGCATGAAAGATCATGGTAGGAAAATTTTGCCGAGTATTCTGCTGATTTGGCACAACTCATGAGTTTTTCAGCTTCTGCATCAAGTCAACTTTAGTGCTGTTTTCTGCCTAGGGGTTTCTAAATTTTTGTGCTAAATATATGAGACATTTCATTGAGCATGCGAGACATTTCATTGAAACACTCAACATCACATCTACTAGTGTTGACCTGAAGTTCAAAGATTTGTGCAACAAGCTCTTGCAGCAAGAAAAGTGGAAGAAGCAGTTCTGTGGCAGGAGTGATACATGGAGTGTGGAACAGGCTAATATAACTAAGGACAAGGACAAAGGCAAGCGGCCTCAAAAGAAAGGTCAAGGGAATAGTGAAGATACTTTCACTAATATGAAAAATATCACGTGTCACTATTGTGGTAAACTTGGTCATATAAAGAAGCACAACATAATGAGGTTGGCTGAAAAAAAAATTCAAACCTGGGAGGACCTCCACAGAAAGCACATGTCGCAGATTGATATGAGTAGAATGAGTCAACCATCTATGCTTTCATGGCCAAACAACTAGCAGACCAGTCAAAGTCTTCTATGTGGTACATTGAATCTGGAGCATCTCAACATTTCACTCACAAGAAAGATTGGTTGATGTGGCATATGGCTTGGTATGACTCAATGATCTTCAATGATGGTGAGGAGTATACAGTTGTTGGCAATGGGAGTGTGCAGATCATTTTGGGAGCGAAAACTCTCATTTTTCTGTGTGTATTATATCCCAAGAATGGAACTCAATTTTCGCTTTGTAAGTTATGTTACACCCCATTGTCCCAGTTTGGATGTCATATTTAGCAAACACAAGCTATATTCTTGACAAGGAAACCATCGCTGTTGGTGTTGACGCTCATGGTTATATCGACTTGTTGATACTGGAAAGGTTTAGGAGCGTGTCTTGGCAGGCAAGAGTGCATATGATATCAATACATTGGCATCAACAATATGGGCACCTAAACATAACTTACCTCTCTCATTTACCATGAGAGAATTCGGTAGAGGGTTTACCTACTATATAACAGCAGATATAGGGTGTTTGTAGCTCTGCAAAATAGGGAAGTGGCACAAAACTCGTTTCTCAAATGGACAAGCTTGGAGAGCCTTGAGAGTCCTATAGTTGGTTTGCGCAAATCTTGTCCTTTACGGATATATCTTTTGTAACCTCTTATTTAAGTAGACTTTCACTTCTTTGTTAATATCAAATATCTTGGTGATCATTTGTGATATATTTTTTTGTAATATATTATTGATACTTAGAGAACCACTACCAATGGAATGTGATATGGAAGAAAGCACCAAAGTCAATTATGTATTCATCTTTTGATGTATGTGTTGCCAAGGCTATGACAAAGGCATTTGCATCATGTTGATGCAAGAGCATCCAAGGTATAAGAGCAATCTTGCATCACCCAAAAATATTGTCTAGTCTTCAATAAGGGCTATATTTTGACAGTCACTATTTTTAGTAGGTTGTTCATTTGAGCATGAATTGTTCCATTTGCTTCCCTGGAGGTTCATTTATGATATATTAGCATGCTGGTAAAGTTTCATAGCAAGATCAAGTTTGGTTTTGAAGTTATTGCATTTTTTGTCTTTGGCAGGGTGGTTCAAAAACTTTGAGCTCAGTTTTGAAGGCTTTAGAGGCTCCAAAAAGGGGTCAAATTTTGATTGGCTAGTGCTTCGCAAGGCTAGGGCATAAAGCGCTTCATGTCATTTTCGAAATGGGGTATAATAGCCAATCGACTCAACGGTTCACAAGTTATGGTTTTCGGAAGTTGCGCCTTCAAGATGCTAGTTTCAATGCAAAAAGAAAAATAGGGATAATCACAGCAGGAAATTGAACTGTTGGGCACCAAAATAGGAAATTTCACTTTCCAGAGTATTCTAAGGCGGCTAATTGTGCTACTTAATAGGGCTTGTTGGTGGCCAAATCAACAGATTGGATAATCAATCAAGAATGCTTACTCAATCTGTAACTATCCAACCAAATTGGATAGTCAATAAATCAATAAATCAATAAATCAAACCAGTGTCTTGTTCCAAACTAGGCAATGGAGTCAAATCTATCCAATTATCATGTGCAACTCTAGAAATGGAATGCAACCAATATTACTCCTAATGCATGTGATTGATCCCTATAAAATTAGAATGAAATCACAGTAGTCCTATTGAATTTAACTTTTCTCAAAAAGGCCAATAAGACAGAATTGAAATTTGACAACCAGTCTTTCAATTTGGTTTTTCTATCTAGAAATCAACTAAAATTATGATCTATCTGAACAATGCAATAGGGCATACGTTTGCAAACATTTGTTATCCAAAGGACCAATTGAACAGAAAATGTAAATGATTGCCTATCAATGAAACAAAAATACTTAGAAACAAAAATACTTAGCTCTTTTTTTGATTGAAAAAATGGTACAAAATGTTCATGTTCTAGTGCTGATTCAAATTCTTTTATCTCCAAAAATGTATCCTAGTGCCTCCATGATGAAATGGACTGAGTGGGTAATAATTCATATTGTTCTCTTGCGTTATTTTTTAATGACCATGCAAACAACTTTATGGCATCATCTTCTGTATCAACCTCATAATCATCAAGGAACGTATGAAAAGTATCCAAATGATCAAGAGCTGATTCATCATAATCTCCATAAAATTCAAGCACCATGTGTGAAAGGTTTGTAAATACTTCATTATTACTACATTGAAACCTTTAAGATCCAAAGGCTTGATGTCCACTAGAACTAGGGATCTCTTCAAAAAATTCCAAAGCATTCTGTAATAAATTTTATTCTTCTATCTAAGGGAGGAATTTTCATCTACCTCTATGTTCTCAATTCCCAGCAGAATCACTTTCTGAAAATCTTTGTACGGAGTCGCCACCTCAAGTGTCTTGAGGAAAATATTTTTTTCTTGCTTGTCGTAAGCAAAAATCTCAAAAACTTTATATAGAGTCGCCACCTTCTTTATAAGAAGGATAATTTCATACAATTGATTCTGGGTCCTGTCTCCAGTAGAGTTTGACTCTCTGGTCACCAAAAATTCTAAATAATATTGTCACAACAACTCTCGAGCAAAGTTGCCAATTTGTTGGTGCCCAAAAACGATGGTTTGGATTTCTTATGGATTTGTCAATCCAATGTTGGGAAACCCAATCGTTTTCGCTAGCTAACAAGTTCAACCAAATGGAGGTTTGAACTTTTGCAATTTTGGCTCTGGAAAGCCAAGGCTGGTAGGCTTGTACCTTAACCAAATCTGTTGATTCAAAGGCTTTTTATAGCAGTTAACTGAATATAAAACTTGTGGATTCTCTCAAGGTGGCAAATAAACTTATGAGGAATCAAATTGTAAGTATCTCAATCAATAGTATATTGAATGCTGCAAAAGTTGAAATGCTTTGATTAATAGTAAATGTTTGACAAAAGGTATATAAAATGAAATAGATCAAAGGAATAAAATGATACAAATTGTAATGTCCCCGTTTTCAGTCTCTTGGGATTAGCTTGGTTTGACGACCCTCGCAAGCTAATCAGGTGATCAGAGGGGGTCAGTTGGCGGAGCCAGTGTTGGGATTCCATTCTAGAGGTTCAGATTACCTGGTCTGCGCTTCATTTTGGTCAACTTACTATTTTTAGTAAGTGGTATTTTTGGGTATGGCCAGGTTTAGCAGGGTGTCTGCACGAGGTGTCAGATGTTTCTGGATTGAGTTTCAGGGGATCTCTAGTTTGAGAGACTATTTATAGTAAGTCTATTTTTGGCAATTGGCTATTTCTGGCAGGGTAGTTGCAATTGAGGCTTTGGTGTCAGAAACAAGTTCGTTGCAGTCAGTGGGTTTCAGTGGCTTTTTATTTTAAAGTTATTGTTATTAAATTAAATTATTTTAATTTAATAACTTTATGACTTTATAACTTAATGTTATAAAATGAAGTTGTGTTTAAAAACCCTCTTTAGTGAAAAGCACTTTTCATTACCTTATGTTATTTATTGAAAATTGAAAAGTTTGTATGGAGAAGGAAACCGATTTTCCTTCGAGGACTGCTAGGGTTTGTGTTTGGTCTTCATTCATGGAGAGAACACAAAATTCTTCCAAATCTGCTGACTGATATCTAGAATCGATTTGCTACTGAATTGAGGCATTTTGAGATGGTGTTTTCATTGCCATTGAATCATGTTGAATGTTTTGCCGAGTTGTGTAAACAAGGAAGCCGTACGGCTGGGAGTTAGTACTGTACGGAACTGCTGGTAATCAACCTTCCTTGCGTGGAGCTGTTTGGAATGATCGAATTGATCATAGGTGGTAATGCGTTTGGGTTTTGTGATGTTGGAATGCTGGCGCCAATATATCATAGCTTGCGTATGGCTGCCTGCAATTTGTAATCTTCATTTAGAAAGGCTGCGTTTCAACATCCAGCATGTCATTTGTACTGAGGTGCTGAAAAATTGTAAATTCATTATTGTTTGGGATTTAGAATAATTGTTTTAATATGCTGGTTGATTTAGCAAGGTAGAAGAATTAAATTTTATGTTAATTTGCTGTTGGTGTTATTTTTTTAAAGTCTAGAGAAATTCATTTAGAATTCATATTGTTGAAAACATTTAAACAATTGCAATTAAATTGGAGTTAGAAGTCAATTTGCAGTTAAGAGTCAGGCAGGCTCTTTACACAAACGTTGAACAATGAACTAAATGACTATATTCCAATTATTGATAAGATTAGTGCCTTGCTCCTACTTGGGCAATGGAGTCAATTCTATGTCAATCCTACGTACACCTCAGAGATAGTTTTAATAACTTGTATATAACAAGACCATTTCAAGGGCTTCTACATGAATTATAATTGAAACCAGATTATACAGTTAGTTCTACTGAATTTAACTCTGTCTTTGAGAGACCAATAGAACAGAGGAAAGTTTGTCAACCATACCTTTCAACTGATGATCAAACTGTATATATATTTCACATTACAAAGAACATGAAAATTCAACACAATAAAACAATCTATCTAAATAGATTTATCTGAGAGATTACCACAGGTGAGAGAAAAAACACTTCTTTTCATTAATGTTGAAAAATAGTACATCAGAGTTCATGTTGCAGTTGTGATCAAATTCTATCCTATGAAAATATGTATTGTATTGTCTCTTTACATTTTACATTATGTATATATATATATGTGTTTGAGTGGCTTTCACACCTCTTTAGGGTGAAAAGACACAACCCTTATTACAAATTATTTTGAAAAAACAATAAACTAACTAAAAAATAAATACCTAACTTTCGGATTTGGGTCTGGTCGAAAAACCAAAACACCTTGTGGAAAGCTAAGATTTGGACTAGAGATAGGAAATTCGATTTCCCGAACTGGCTCGTTTTTAGATTTTTAAAATTCGACCATCTTCATCCTCTGTCGGCATCATCTTTGCAGCAGGTCTAAATTCTAGCATTTTCTGAAGGCTTTGATTAGTTAGTTCTATTTATTTGTCTCATAAATCTTCCTTCCTTTGATTTTTTTAGTATGGAGAAACTTGCTTCTTGATAATGGATTGGGACTCCTAAATTCTCAAAATTTAGGGTACCATCAGGGCTAAAGGGGGATTTTAGGGTTGAGTTCCAGAAGTGTAGATTGTGACTTTGTCTTGTAGATTATTGTAATGAAAATGCCCATGTGGTTGTAGCATGTTGTTTTTCTGGATATTTTACTTTCATTTCATTGAGGATAATAGAAAGCAAGTGTTATTGTTTCCTTTAATCTGTTCTTGCAATTATCTTTTTATTTCTCTATTGTGTTGTGTGTTTGGCTAAATAAGGGGAGTACCCTTCATCAAGTGGTATTGAGGTAGAAGTTCCTGATTGTGTAGACAAATTGCCGAACATGAGGCAATTTACACCAGGACTATGGCTATGGATTTGAGAGATAAGGACAGAAAATGCCTCCATGAAGGCATCGCGGTGGAAGAATTGCAGGTGTGACAGAAGAGGGTTTTAGAGCCCTGCAGAGGCAAGTGCAAGCACTGCAAGAGGAGTTGCATAGAGGAATTGATATTAGGGCAAGAGATGCAAGTAAGGATGAATTTGAAGGACAATTTGAAGGGGAGCATGAAATGACTAGGGATCCTGATGCAGCTAGGTTTTTGAGAGTCATTTCCAAGATTGGAAAGAGACCAAAGATTGAAGTTTCTACATTTTCTAGAAATCTTAATCCACAAGAGTTGATTGATTGGATCAATGATATGGAGGTGTAATTTGAGCTTGAGCAAATAGAAGATCCCAAGAGGGTCAAATTTGCAAAGGCCAAGTTGAAAGGTCATGCTAAAATTTGGTGGAAAGAGGTTCAGCTAGAGAGAAATAGAAGAGGGAAGGAGAATATAACAAGGTGGAATAGGATGGTGGATAAACTAAAGAGACGGTTCATTCTTGTTGACTATGAACTTTATTTACTAAAGAAAATGCAATGGTTGAAGCAAGCAGGAAAATCTATTCAGGAGTATATAGAGGAGTTCTATCGGGTTCTTATCAAAGGGTCATTCTAAAGCTAACAAGGAGAAGGTTGCGCGTTACATAAATGGCTTGAGGTTGAGTATTCAAGAAGAGTTGATAATGGTGAGGATGTCTACCATTGAAGATGCCTATCAATTTGCTTTGAAGGTAGAAGAAAAACTGAACAAATTGGTAGAGGTCGTGGTGGAAAACATGCTGAACGGTCCTATGTAAGCTGAAATGAAGAGCAGAAGAAGAATGATGACTCTAGTAGCAGTCAGAATCAAAGGGGAAATAATTCCTATTGCCCTCGTGATCAAAATAACAGAGATCAAAGAGGAAGAGGAAGAGGGCAAGGACTAGGAAGAGGAGGTTTTTGTGGGACATGTTTCCATTGCAGAGAAGAAGGGCATAGAGCTTATGAGTGTCCCCAACATCAAGGGAGAACAAATAGAAGACCAGAAGGCAATGCACGAGTTGCACATGTGGATGAAGATGCCAAGTCATCACATTCTAAAGATGCTTGAAGAGGGGAGGTCCTTGTCACTAGAAGAGTCTTGCTAAATGATGAAAAGGAACCTGAGCAAAGGAAGAATTTGTTCCGCACAAGGTGTAAGTGTAATGGTAAAGTATGCAATGTCATTGTTGATAAAAGTAGTATTAATAATCTTGTTTCAAACGAAATGGTGGATAAGTTGAAGTTAGAAAGAAGAAAGCATCTGAATCCCTATAGGATTTCTTGGTTGTAGAAGGATCACAAGGCTTTGGTCAACGGACAATGTCTGATAAAGTTCAAAATTGGAAACTACCACGATGAGGTATTATGTAATATTATGCCTATGGATGCTTGTCATTTGTTGTTAGGGAGACCATGGCAATTTGATTGTTGTGCAATACATGATGGGTATTTGAATACCTATTCCTTGACAAAGGATGGAGTTCGACACAAGATGAAGCCATTGAAGGAAACAAAAGAAAAGGTATGTAGTAATGCCATAATATGTTTAGTTGATGGAAGGAAGTTTCTAGAAGGCGTGAAGCATGAACATATGTGTTTTGTTTTAATTCCAAGAGTTGATAAAGATTAAATAGAAGATGTACTTGTAGAAGTTGTAGATTTGTTGGATGAGTTTCAGGATATTGTATCTGATAATGTACCTGATGGATTGCCACCAATAAGAAAGATTAGTCATCAAATGGACTTGATTTTTGGAGCCAGTTTGCCAAATAAGGCAGCCCATAGAATGACTCCAGTAGAGAGTGAATAGTTGAATAGACAAGTGCTAGAATTGTTGCAAAAGGGGTTGATTCAAGAGAGTTTGAGTCCATGTGTTGTACCAGCAGTACTAGCACCAAAAAAAAGAGAATGGAAGATGTGTATAGATTCTCGGGCTATCAATAAGATTACTATCAAGTATAGGTTTCCCTTGCCAAGGATGGATGACCTTATGGAGTACTTCACAAAGATAGATCTGAAGAGTAGATATCACCAAATCAGGATTAGAGGAGTCGAATGAAAGACTACCTCCAAGACAAAGGAGGGCTTGTATGAGTGGTTAGTCATGCCTTTTGGGCTAACTAATGCACCAAGCACATTCGTGAGGCTCATGAACGAGGCATTGAAAGAATTCTTGAGTAAGTTTGTTATTGTTTACTTAGATGATATTTTGATCTTCAGTAAGACATTGGAGGAGCATATAATGCATATTCATAGGTTCTTTGAGAAGTTAAGGGAAGAAAATTTGTTGATTAACTTGAAGAAGTGCAATTTTGTGAAGGAATTAGTGTACCTGGGATTTGTTGTCTCAACAGATGGTCTTAAAATGGACCCAGAGAAAGTGGAGGCTATCCTTGAATGTCCTACTCCAAGAAGTGCATATGAGGTAAGCTATTTTCATGGTTTGGCTAGCTTTTACAAAAATTTCAGTAGTATCTGTGGACCCTTGACTGAAACTATGAGAGGGGTAGAAAAGAGTTTAAGTGGACTGTAGGAGTAGCAAAACGTTTTGATTTGTTGAAGACAAAAGTTACAGAGCAGCTTATTTTGGCACTTCCAAATTTTAATAAGGTATTTCAAGTAGATTGTGATGCTAGTGGCAATGCCATTGGAGCTGTTTTGAGTTAGGAAGGTAAACCCATTGCTTATTTTAGTGAGAATTTGAATGATGCCAAAAGAAAATATTCTATTTATAATGAGGAGTTTTATGTTATAGTTAGGTATTGAGGAAGTGGAGACATTATCTTTTGCCTAAAGAGTTTGTTTCGTTTACTGATCATCAAGCTTTACAGTATTTGAATAGCCGAGGGAAGTTGAATTAGAGACATTTGAAATGGGTTGAGTTTTTGCAGAGTTAGACTTTTGTTTTGAAGCACACGAGTGGAAAGTGTAATAGGGTTGCAGATGCCCTGGGTAGGAGGCAAAATTTGCTAACAGAGATGTAGATCGAAGCTGTTGGGTTCAAATAAGTCAAGAGTTTGTATTATGAGGATCTTGATTTTGGCAAGGCCTCGAGAGCTTGCACAAAACCTATTACTCTAGACAGGACTGATTGGATGGTTGGATTTTATAATCCAAGATGGAATGTTGTTCAAAGGGAGCCAATTGTGCATTCCAAAGAGTTTCATGAGGGAGAACCTAATCAAAGAGAAGCATAGTGAAGGATTGGCTGGACACTTTGGTCGAAATAAAACCATTGCTCTGGATAGTGAAAATTATTATTGGCCACAATTGCAGCAAGATGTTAAGAAGTTTGTCCAGAGTTGCAGAATATGTCAGATGGAAAAAAGAACCAGATAGAATATAGGGTTGTATCAACCATTACTTGTACCAGAGAGGTCATGGGAGGATATTAGTATGGACTTTGTTCTTGGTTTACCGAGGACTGAGAGAGGGCATGATTCTATTTTCGTGGTGGTAGACAGGTTTTTGAAGATGACACATTTCATTCCTTGCAGAAAGACTAATGATGTTCATATGACAGAATTGTTTTTCAGAGAAGTAGTGAGACTACATGGTTTGCCTTAAAGCATATTTTCAGATCAAGACACTAAGTTTGTTGGGTATTTTTGGAGAACATTGTGAAAGAAGCTAAAGACAGATTTGAAGTTTAGCTCAGCACATCACCCATAGACTGATGGACAAACATAAGTGGTGAATAGGAGTTTGGGGAATCTGTTGAGATGCTTAGTTGGAGATAAACCAAAGGGGTGAGATTTGATCTTACCACGGGCATAATTTGCATACAATAATTCTGTCAATAGGAGCACTAGTAAATCACCATTCCATATTGCATATGGAAGTAGTCTTAGAAATGCTTCAGAATTAAGGAAGTTGGACAATGGGGAAAAGAGTAGTGTTGAAGCTGAAGATTTTATAGAACACTTGAAGAATTTGCATGAAGAGGTGAGTAAGCATATTAATAAGATGAATATACAGTACAAAGCTAAGACAGATTAGAAAAGGAAACATAAGAAATTTCAGATTGGAGATGAAGTTATGGTTCATTTGAAAAAGGAGAGATTCTCAGTGGGAACATACAACAAGTTGAAGATGACGAAATTTGGACCATGTAAAATCTTCAAGAAGCATGAATTGGGAAATGCTTATGAAGTAGGGTTGCTCAGTGAACTCAATATTTCACCAATGTTTAACATTTCAGATTTGACAGAGTATCATGAAGGATGTATTGAAGATGAGATAACAGAAGTGTTGAAATAAGGTAGCTTCGGTCAGATATAGAAATGATGATTGATTTGATATGTGTGTGTATACATATGTTAGTATATACTGACATATGTATATATACATATATTTAATTGTATATATATTCATGTCATCATTTGCAATAAATTTTGGAAGTCAATGATCACTGATAACTGATCGAAATCTACTATATTCCAAGTATATTATCGATCTGCATTTAGAGGTTATTACTTGCAGATTATTGGCATTTCATGTTTTATTTAGGATCTTGATCGAGCATTGTTATCGGTGATCATTTCCAGATTGGATAATATTTATTTGTGCAAGATAAATACAGATTGAACTTGGTAAGCATTTATGTTTATTAAGTAACAAACCCCAATTAGAGATTTGGTGTTTAGTTAAGATGAAAAGGCACAATTCATGAGACATCTCATGAACGGACATGGGATGTGTCCGCTCATGGGATCTGTCTCTTCCTTATTTTTTAATGCAGATCCGATCCACAATTGGAGACATCGAAATCAATAAATGTTCTACTCTTGTAGATCGAAGACCATTAAGGAAAAATTCAGACTTGTAAATTCATGATCAGTATTTCTCAATGTTGATTTGGCATCAACTTCATATTTATCAAGTTCAATATTTTGATTATAATCTGCAAGAAAGTACAGCGATTATAAGAATCATATTCTGCAAATAGAAAAGTCATAGATAGATCAAATCTGAAAGAAATTTAATCATATTTAACATGGTATTAGAGCCTTGCTAAGGATAAATTCTATCTTGAAAGTATAATCACATTCCATTCTTCATAATGACAAATGATCATCGATATGATGTGCAAAGTCTATATGGTTTCAGCGATGACATGGAATAAGAGTCTACGTGGAATAAGAGCTTGGCAGAATATATCATTTAAAATGATATATATATATTGGAAGCTCTAATGTTTGATCTGAAGCTGTAAAGTCTCTTATTTTCGGTTAGTAAGAAATTTGTTTTCATTCAGAAGGTTGTTTTCTTGACATCAACATGAAGGTTATAGAAACAACTCTCTGTCATTAAGCTGCCAACTTACATATTAATGTTTGATACTGCAACATCAAGTTTTAAGAAAGGTCCAAGGTTGTCTTGGATCTAACCCTCTCAGTCGTATGTGGATGTTGTTTGAATGTTCAGCTGCGGTTGTATTCCTAAGTGCCAATATGGATCAGATTTCCAGTGGTATAATCACATAGTATGTAGCTGCTCGGAAGGGATATTGCAACATAACTTCTCATGCTGAACAATGGTTCGAGTTCATGCTTGAAGGAAGTAATGAATTGCAAATTGGAATGTATGCTCAATTTTAATTGTGTATGACCTCCAAATGCCTATGAATATGACCTCTATATATACCAATCTGGAAGTATGATACACGAAGGAAATATGTGTTCTCTGATATGTGATGTGCACTGCATAACGAGTTGTGTATGATGATCCAATGATGTCATGTTTGCAAAGGATGTTCGCTGACAAGGAACAAAGGTTGCAATGGTAATGGAAATACATATCATATGTTTATGCTCTGCTGGCCCAAGGTACGTGGTGTGGCCATGAACACCGTGGAACATGCTCATGATGGAGGAAACCACCAACATATAGGACCTTCATTGGAGCAACTTGCATCTTCTCGTGAATAATGAGATAAATACTTTTATTATCTTTTGAATAGTACGTTTATTGTAGTCACACTCTCGTATATGTATTCATAAGAGCTATTTGCCTTGATCTTTTCCTTTGTCTTCGGGGATGTTCTGGCAGGAAAAGAAGAATGTTGCATTAGGCATTGTGTAAGACTCAATCTTATGAAAGTAGCTCCAAAATGATTTTGGATCTATTACTTTCATGTCATATATGGATCATGCTACGTGATGTGAGTCTTTTGGAGAAAGATATCCTCTATGATTGGGATCATGTAAGAAGGGTATCTTTCTGTGACAAATGAAGCAACTAGAGGATTTGTTTAAATTGACTATCGAGGATTATATTGGTTCAGAGGGAGAAGATCATCTCAAGATGACTTCTCTAGTGACCAAGAAACTGTAGCAATCTAGAAGGAGCAAATAGTAGATATGCAATACATGGTTGTGACATTCTTGGTGCTTTGCAAGCTAGCAAAGAAAGAACCTTACTACAATCTTGTGACCCAGCTCTGGACTAGCTCTATGATGTACCAACATAAGAGATAAGTACTTCATACCCTTGAATAATGTTCATTAGTTCATGCTATAAGATTGGGATGACAAATCTTGTATGCTTCTATGATTGGTTTTTCCTTCGACATAGTTTAGTCTTATCAATTATTTTTAATCTCTCTTTAGAATGCCTTCAGGACGGATCAAGAAGCATAAGAAATTGCATTCATGGGAAAGAAAACTTGATACTTGTAGTTATGGAACTGAATTGAAGATGAACATCAGATTCAGAGGGAGTCTAACAATCTATCAAAGGCAAACTTGGACAAAGAGGTCAGAAGGTTGATATTACACTCAGAAGAAGTCTAACATTTCATCTAAGGCAACCTTGGACAAGAAGGTCAAGAGCAAAGATGGAAAACTGTCACTCGGCAAAAACTCAACAAGCCCTGAAAAAGAATACTCAGGAAAAATCGGCCAATTTTTGGAAAAACTCGGGAACATAAAAATAGCATAAAATTTAATTAAAAATGCATTTTTTTGCAAATTTCTATGAGAAGATGCATCCAATGAGGTAATTAATGAGAAAACAAAAGAAACAAGCTAAGTTTAGATATAGATAAATGCAAAGTAGGTACAAAATCACATTCTCATGTGGAATGCCGATGATTGGAAACAAAATAGTAAACAGTTTCTACAAAACTACAAGGAAATACATCATTACAAATTACAATTACATCTTCCTCTTCCCAAATCTATGAGCAAATAAGGGAGAGAAACTAGAAGTAGAGGGCCTAGTCCTAGAAGTAGAACACTGCACTGAGCGTGACTGTGCCTCCTCGCTTGGTATCCCTGTTGATGTGTGTGGCTCGCTCTCCATCCTGGATGTATCTTCTGGCACTGGCACTGCTAATGACTCCTCGCTTGACTCCTCATCATCCTCCTCAATGTCATCCAATGTGAAACCAAATCCACCCCCTCCTCCTCCATAGCCTGCCTCTCCAAATCAGCAATGTTATCCTCTGTAAACAATGGAGGTTGCTCTTGTGTCGTCCAATCAGATTATGAATCTATGATGCTTGATCATTGATCAATGCCAAATGTCAAAGTCTTCATAATTAGGTCTTAGGTAGTTTGTTGGTGGCTGTTTTCAAGTCCCTAGGTCCGACAAATGAGGTTTGAGTTATTTTGGCCTATTGGGAAGTCATGTCTGTCTGGGATTTGGGCGAGAGCTAAGCTAAGTCTGTCATAGAGATGGGGTCGAAACCAAGTGATTTGTGATAAAACGAGTTAAAATCCTTTGGGAATCCTTTTGTCAGCTTCAATTTAACCTTAGAAAGCCATGATGGATTGTGGGAGGTAACCCTGCTGAAGGCTTGCTGAATCCTAAAATTTGGCTAAGTTTGGAATTTTTCAAAAATTCCCAAAATCTAGAATTTGCATCTTAACTCCTATGAAGCTGGAACCTATCTCAAACATCGTGGAATGTATTTATACGAATATAACTTAAAGTATAAGAAATTAAATAAATCAAACTTATACTTAAATGTTATATTTGTATAAATCCTCGCACCCTTGAACTAGAAAATTGGAAACTTTGCTCTTCTACTCAAAGACCAAAATGCTGCAGATGAAAAACTGTGCCTGAAAATGCCGTATATAGCATTCAAACCCTGACATTGCCACGCAGGAGAGTTTTTTTAAAACTCGCAAATTACTCTGCGAGTTTTTCCAAAAAACTTGGCGAGTTTTTGGCCGAAAAACTCACCGAGTTGGAAAACTCGGTGAGTTTTGCATCCTTGGTCAAGAGGTTGATGCATGTGCTTAGAGCTTCAGATGGAAGCCACATTATCATGAATGTTTGGTGTTGCCAAGCATGAGGATAAATCCACAGTTTATTACATTCACTCATGTTACTATGGAATTGGACAAGTACATTTGTGTACGAGAAACTACTCCTACGAATAATGGTGTGATCAAAATTTTAAACATGGTGTAAATGATCATGTAGCAGATGATGAGTCTCTTGGAGCGAGACATTTTCATGATTAAGACCATGTATGCTTCCATAACAGAGGAAGTTGCTAGAGGATCTACCAAATTGATCTTTGAGGATTTTGATCATAGAGATTCAGAGGGAGTAGACCATGGAGAGGTGGTTTCTTTAGTATTTAGACAAGGTACATTATCACTGAAGAACGGACGACCTATATTCTCACCAAGTCTCTTGCCAAAGTACAGTTTGTGCATTCTGAGACTAGCTTGGAGTTATGGAGAACAAAGCCCTTTGCTAAGAGGGAGTCTTAGCATCAGTGATTTCTTGAAATGTACTTTATTGGATTCTTCTTTGTGAGAGAAGTTTCAAGTGAAAGCCTTGTTCCACCCTCTGGGAGTAGCCATGGTGGATCCACCCCCTAATATGATTCTTGGTAGTTGTCATTTGTGTGACTCCATGACTTTATGGGCCCCCTTGTGTACATTATTGAAAGGTGACAATCTTTCTAATAATGAACACTTGTATTTGAAATTGTAAGGTGACGACTTTACAATGATTAGTTTCGCTATCATGATGGATATCATGTGACTTGATATCCGTGGATATGTCATGATAGTAACTCTTGGACATTTTGATAAATATCATGAGACTTGATATTAGTTGAAGATCATTATGATCATTATGAGATAATCATGGTGGATCCTTGGATATGCCATGATTTATTATGGTAGACATCATGAGACTTGATGTCAGTGCACATACCATAATGAAGATGTGCTATGAAGAATGTCATATGACTTGACACTCTTAGAAGCATACCATATCTTTTGATATCACAAGTAAGTTGATATCAATATATACTTGGTTAGTTTTATCTTCCCTAGCTAAGAGGGAGTGTTGAAATATGGTAGCTTTGGTCAGATATAGAAATGATGATCGATTTGATAATATGTGTCTATATATATGTCAGTATGTACTGACATATGTATACACACATATTTAATTGTATATATATTCATTTCATCATTTGCAATAAATTCTAGAAGTCGCTGATCACTTATATAACTGATTGAAATCTACTATACTCCAAGTATATTATCGATCTGCATTTAGAGGTTATTGCAGATTATTGGCATTTCATGTTTCAATCATTTATTTGTGCAAGATAAATATAGATTGAACTTGGTAAGCATTTATGTTTATTAAGTAACAAACCCTGAGTAGAGATTGGGTGTTTAGTTAAGATGAAAAGGCACAATTCATGAGACATCTCATGAACGGACATGCCTCCACTTTGTGGAGCCATGTCCGCACATGGGATGTGTCTCTTCCTTATATATTTAATGCAGATCCGATCCACAATTGGAGACATCGAAATCAATACATGTTCTGCTCTTGTAGATCAAATACCATTAAGGAAAAATTTAGACTTGTGAATTCATGATCAGTATATTTTCAATATTGATTTGGCATCAACTTCATATTTATCAAGTTTCAATATTCTGATTATAATTTGCATGAAAGTACAGTGATTATAAGAATCATATTCTGCAAATAGAAAAATCACAGATAGATCAAATCTGAAAGAAATTTAATCATATTTAACAAGAAGCACAATGGAATATTTTGACACCTACTTCAGCTACAGAGGAGATAGAGGACATCTTGGATAGTCGAGTTGGCAGAAGCACAAGGAACAAGAAATATGAAGAGTATTTGGTCAAATGGAAGGGACGACCTATTGAAGATTTGTCATGTTTATCAAAGGAAGAGATTGACCGCCTTGGTTTTCCTCTGAACACTTGAGATGTGACAAGGTCACTTCTCAAATTTCTCTGGGTGTCTGATGTAGGAGCATCTATGGTGTAAAAGCAATCTTGCATCACCCAAAAATATTGTCTAGTTTTCAATAAGGGCTATCTTTGGACATAGTCACTATTCTTAGTAGTTTGTTCATTTGAGTATGAATTGTTCCATTTGCTTCCTTGGAGGTTCATTTTTGATATATTAGCATGCTGGTAAAGTTTCATAGAAAGATCAAGTTTGATTTTGAAGTTATTGCATTTTTTGTTTTGGTGGGGTGGTACAAAAACTTTGAGCTCAGTTTTGAAGGCTTTAGAGGCTCTGAAAAGGGGTTAAACTTTGGTCAGTTGGCCTTCGCAAGCTTACAGCATAGAGCGCTTCATGCCATTTTCAAAATGGGGTTATACTAGCCAATTGACTCAATGGTTCACAAGAAGTGTGTTTAGGATGCTAGTTTCAATGCAAAAAGTAAAATAGGGAAAATCACTTAAAGCGCGAAATTGAACCGCTAGGCACCAAAATGGGAAATTTCACTTTCCAGAATATTCTAAGGCGGCTAATTTTGCTACTTAATAGGACTAAAAGGGAATTTTAGGGTTGAGCTCCAAAAGTGTAGATTGTGGCTCTGTCTTGTAGATTATTGTAGTGAAAATGCCCATGTGGTTGTAGCATGTTATTTTTCTTAATATTGTAATTTCATTTCATTAAGGATAATAGAAAGCAAGTGTTGTTGTTCCTCTACTCCGTTCTTGCAATTCTCTATTTATTTCTCTATTGTGTTGTGTGTGTTCGGCTAAATAAGGGGAGTACCCTTCATCACATGTTGAGAAGACTTCTTGGACTCATCATCTTGATCATTTTTCTTTTTTTCTTTTTTCTTCTCCTCTTTAAAATATTTACAAAAGTGTTGGAGATTGCTATAGTTTCAACACTTAGTTTTGGGATTTACAAGAGATTTAGATCTTGACTTTTCTCTCTTCTTCTCTTTCTTGCTTTTCTCTTTCAAATTTCCATAAATTGATAGGGCCTGCCTAGTTGATTCAAAATATCTTCTTTGCATTTCCTTTGAAAGTAATGATGCCACTACCTCATCCATCTTACAGTTAGAAGCAATGCTGTTGATGATCATGACAAGGTGATCTAATGAGGCTAGCAAGAACAAGAGTGTCAAGCAATGAACTTCCTCTATATTCGCTCCAATAGAGTGCAACTAGGTTGTGATCTTATTGAATGTATTCATGTGCTTAGTTATAGAACCACCATCCTCGGTTTTGATTGTGTACAAATTATTTCTTAAGAAAAGTTTACTTACTAGGTAGTTGGCATGATAAATTTCCCCCAACTACAACATTGAATCTGCCAAATAGAGTCTAATTAGACTCTTCACTTTTTTATCCAATACAGCCTGGTTTATTTGTTTCATTGGAGTAGGTTTGGATATAGATATTGGAGCCCATAGATCTCTATCTATGAGCATATGGTCCATCTTGAGCTTCCACATCTCAATTTTAATGCCCATAATTTACTCCTTTTCTATCCTTGGTGTGCATGTCATTTTTCCTACGACAAGATTTCTTTTATGTAGGCTCTCACTTGATCCAAGATTAGCATTAAAAACCTTGTCCCTAATATCTAGAATTCAAGATGATCAAGCATTGATACCAAATGAAAAAAAATAATGGTTGAAACCCTTCTTACACAAATCTTCATGGGAGGCATGTCAAACACAAAAGATCTTATAATTACATAAAAGAATAGATGAAGAAACTATCCTATGACAAGATGATTAATGACTTTTGGGAGAAAAAAATCAAGCTTCAATGTAAAAGTATTTGTATTATTTAGCAACCAAGAGGTTACAATACAAATCTTAGGCTACGCCTCTACAAGAGTATCACCAATATTCAAGTCTAACCCAATTCCAGCAACGCCACGGTACTTCAAGTCAATCATACAACCCATACAATACTTCACCTTTAGCACCAATAAATAGACAAGTTTGAAACAACAAACCACAAGTGGTTTACTAAAACCATAAATCAACACAATGACCGTAAAATGGCGGAACAATTGGCCCAAATTCTGATGCTCAAGTTGGTCATGATCTTCTATGTTACAAATAGATGATATTAATGTCTATCATAGTTGACTCCTCAAGTTGGGTGCTCCACTTTGGCATATTCAAGTCCATTCAAAGATGGCTTATGACTTGTCATGATGTTAGTCAAGATTCTAATGTAACTCCTCTTTAATCATGGTCTTACATGTCATAGACTTTGTCATAAGTAACTCCCATCTGACAATGTCATAAGATGTTCTTACACATCTTAATGACATTATATGCACTTACAACCTTTTACGCCTATCCCAAAATGGTAGATTATGCCAACACAAAATGAGATGCCTCATTTTGCAATTTGAGGCCAAAATAATAAATAAATATAAATAATTAATAGTTCAGAACATTAAGATGCAAGGTTGAGACACCTTTAATTACATCTATTCGTAATGGAAACACAATTTCGAAACTGTTGAATATCACTTGGTTTTTCAATGCAGCTCATTGCTATCATTTGTTGTTATTTTGTATCCTGATTAATTTTAATGCTCCCATGCTCCCATTTGTTGGCATCATATCTTGATTAATTTGAACATGTTTTCTATGTTTTTTTTCATGCACAGTTAGACTTCCAATTTCTTTTAGCCTCACTATAATGTCTTTTGAGTATAACTTTTAAAGTGGAAATGGAAATAATCACTTTAAACAGTGTGTGCTTCTGGATTTGATTGTGTGCGTGTTTTGAGCATCAATGTTTCGGATCACACTGTATGATCCGTCATTAGGATGATAGAGAGCAAGAAAAAAAATGGATTAAGTTGCAAGCTAAAGCCAACTAGAGAGAGAGAGAGAGAAGGGAGGCATGACAAGTGTCAGGAGTTCAACCAATGAACAAAAGAGGAAACAAAGAAAAGGCAAAGAAGTCAAAAGAATGAGAGCAAAGAAAAGAAAAAAACAAAAGTCGACAAAAGTCTTTTCTTTTCTCTTTTGACTTTTTTGACTTTTCTTTCTTTGTTTCTTCTTTTGTTCATTGGTTGACCTCCTGACACTTGTCATGCCCCGTCTCTCTCTGTCTCTACCTTTCTACTTCTTTTTAGTTAGCTTTAGTCTGCAACTTAATCCATTTTTTCCTTGCTCTCTATCATCCCGATGATGGATGATGATGTGTGATCCAAAATGTTAATGCTAAAACATGCACACAATCGAATCCAAAAGCACACACTGTTTAACTTATGGATTGTGGAAATCTACTCAATCTTCTTAAGAATCATTTTATTGCCTGGACAGCAGTCCACCCTTTAAAACAACTAAAACTCTTAGTTTGGCCCCCCTTTTTCAGCTCCACAATTTCTTTAGATCTAAACTACAAAATAGGTTTTAAGGGAATAAATGTACTGAAAAGAAAAAAATTTAAATTGCAGTAAATAAATATAAAATTAATATATTAGTAGGAACAATATATGACAATAGGAGCCATAATGGAATCTTTGACTTCATCATTGTCAGATCAATGAAGAATCGTATAAACTTTAAAGCTGTGCAATAGAGAAAACTTAAGTCAATATATAATGAGAATGCAGAATGCATAAATCATCACAAAATCTTATTATATTCATTAGATGACTCTTAAACAAAATTAGTTTGGAATGGCCTATAAAATCTGCAAAATGAAAGCTTATTATCGTTCACATTATAGTTTAAGTCAAGTCTAATGTTACACTCTTCCAAAATGAAGAAAAGTAGGCAATAATCCATCAAATATCTACCCAAGGAATCAAGGACATTGCAGTAGTAAGCCTAGCCATAATAAAAAACACTTTTATCAAAGACTAATTATGGTTGAGCTACTGATAAACAATTACTAAACGTGAATGGTAGAAGCTTTTCATTTATTTTATTAGGATAACATTCTTGATTTAAATCTGTTTTTCAGGTACTTGGCACTGATGAGCTGAATGCTTATTTGAATAAATACCGCATAGAGCTTGATCCTCACCTTGAGGCACTTGTTGGGAGGTATATTTTGCATGATACCTCTTTAGCAAGGTGTTCAATGGTTGCTTAAACATTTTTGCATTTGAAGTTCATATCACCACTGAAATTCTTCTTGTTCTTTAATGTAGACACAGCAGAAAGCCTTGGTCAAAGTTTATTAATGCTGATAATCAGCATCTTGTTGTTCCAGAGGTTTGTATGAAACTCAAAATGCACTATTTTTCCCGGGAGGTCATTTTTAGTTGTGTGATATGCAAAATCTAAATCTATGTTTTAGTTCCTCACATAGATTTATGTGGCCACAGATTTTGTAATCTTGTTTGCTCAAAAATTTCAACCATGTTGGTTTTTCATGGTTATGAGTAATTTTCAGGCTGTTGATTTTCTGGATAAGCTGCTGCGATATGATCATCAAGAAAGGCCAACTGCAAAAGAAGCAATGGTATGCTTTTTTTTCAATTGTGACATTGTGGAATAGTTTTCTTGTTCTGTTAGTCAATTTATTTTGGTGGATAATATTTTTTAAGTTGTCTTATATTCTGTTTACTATATCCAGGCCCATCCTTATTTCTATCAAGTAAGGTCTGCAGAAGCAAGCAGATCTCGCAATCAGTAAGCCGGATGTCAGTATTTGGTGGTACCAAGTTCTATGGCTGTCGAGATATCACCGAGCCTTGATGCTATAATAGGATGTGGCTGTTTATGATTTCCTGTCTTACATTGATTGCTGAAATGACAAAATGTGAAACCCGTCTTTGCAAAATCGTAATGTTGGTTCTCAGACCCATAGATGAGTTCTTAAAACTGTAATGGAATGTGCTCCATTCATAATTTCTGTTTTGAATTTTGCTTAACATACGTTAATTGCTTGCTCTTGTTGCAGTTCGGAAATGAATTTTTTTAATATCAACTGTTAAGTAATGAGCCCAGAATTTTCTTCTATGGTCTGCAAGGTTGATCCTCCATTGTCTTGTTGGTTTTCATGGCAGTATGTAGTAGTTATGCGCTTTAGGATAGAAGTATAGCTATAACAGAGAATACTGCCAGATTCATTCATCAGGTGTTCTACTATACTATATTCGAACGTCAAGTGAGCATAATCTTGCAAAGATAGATCCCAACATATATTTGCTAGGTACTAGTCCACATTATTTGTTCATGATTTTCAGAAGGTGCCAGTTTCTCTCAAGTTTTGAAGAAGAGCTATGTTATTTTGGTTCTGCAAATTTGTGGTAAAATTTTATGAGTCATTCAAAGGGTATTTATTGAATATTACATTGTCAGCGACGTAATCCTACGAGGCTGTGGATTTGAAGAACCAAAATGCCAATGTTTTTAGAGAATCGAAATGCCAGTGTCTAGACAATGCTTTAATCCTTTGGGGCTGTGGATTTCGGTATATTAAAATCATCCGTTTTGTGGATGTGTTGGTTTCTCACTAGCTTTTATAATTTTATTTGTTTCATTAGATCATCCTTTTGTTTGGAAAGATGTCATGCAAAACATAAGAGCAAAGAAAGTGCTGAGACTGGGAGAATGTAATCTGTAATCTTGCAGCCGAATAAAACATATACTTATAGCGACATGTGAAGGAGTGTTGAGTTGGTTGTTAGCTAGCTGTGTAAGACTTCTACTGCCAACAAATGACTACAGAACTAAGGACTATTTTACTGGGGTTGATGACAATGTTGTTCTATTACATGCCCGTCTTCACATACGTTCATAAGATGATTTTTTTTATTAGGACTTTGTTATTGTGATTAATGAAATTGCAAATCTAAATAAAATAGAAATAATGAATGCAAGATTCACACTCCCTCTCGTTCAATAAAGCCTAAGATTCATGCATAAAATCAAATGATAAAAAATATATCTTAGATTGCTCCATTGTTTACTTGATACAAACTTAAATGCTTGAGGCAGATTGCTCGAAGATTTTCAGCACAACCTTAACGCTTTAATGGTTGATATTTGATAAAAAGCTTGATTGATAATAATAATAATGCTAGTGAGTTGATAATAGAAAAATGTTAAGGTATGATCTCAAAAGTGCCAAAGGTAAAAGTGAATGATTGAAGGTCTTATTTATATTTCTCACATAGCATTTGATCCATGATAAGGGGATAATTAGAAGCATAAATGGATGATAAAAATTGAGGGAGGGTAAGATTTAAGCTTTGTACGTGGATTGTTTAGTTGGAAGAATTAAGAGGGTATAAATGCATAGACATCATAAATAGAATGTTATTTATTTTATTTTATTTAATTTTTAGAGAGTTTTAGATAATTAAATACTTTCTGAAAAGCATTTAATAATACAAGGAAAGTTAATTAAATAATTAAAAAGTTATTAATGTTAGATGAAAATGATGAATAAATTAAATATTAAACTATTTCTAGAGGAAAAACTAGTTTAATTAAATTATTTAAATGAGTAAAATAAAAATAATAAAAAGATGATAGTGTTAAATTCTATTAGCCAATTCCACATTTATACCTTGTGATAGGGAGGTTGGGAAGAGCTAATCACTAGCCCTTGCCTAGGTCTATTTAGGGACCCTTGAGTGTTCCAACTGACACCACTAAATTATAGGATGCCCTCAAAGGCTCAATCCCCTGGTCTTCAACCCCAACCAAACTATCATTACAATCCAACCAATACAAAGCAATTATTGGTACTTACTCCTTCCATGCTTACACTAACCCTTAAGCTAGGATAAGGGCTTACCAACTCCAAATGAACTTAGGAACTTGCAGAGGTGAGGAGGTGTTGGAAAATGTCTTATATGGTTTGATTTGATGTGTTTCAACTCTCACTTCACCAATCTCCCTTATTGATCTCACACTTCCTTTTTTATTTAGGGCTACAAGGGAGAGCCCCAATTAGGCCTCCTCTCTGAGAAAATAGGGTCTTTCACCTATTTGCTTCCAAGTGACCCTGCAAACTAATTGTAGATTCTTGCAACATTAGGCATCCTCTCAAGAATTTTGGAGGTTTTAGGTTTCCTCCAAGCCGTACAATCCTTTAACCAGAAATAGGTGATTTTGGTAGGGTTTAAGGCCTTTATTGATTGCATGAAGTGTCTCTTGCTTTTGGGTGATCAAGTGGAATGATCACACCTTCTCCTTGCATCCAGATCTTGTTAGTGACCATATCTAATGTCTCCAATCATCAAATCACATTTCCCATTTTGCCTCTACAACATATTCTTCTTCTTGGCTCAATGCTTCCTAGTTGGGCTCACCATGGCTTGCCTAGGGCTTGACTGTAAAAATACTTAGCATACTTTCCAAGGCCCCTCCTTCTGCATATGATACACTCACTATCCCCAAAAGGCTGTACAGAATGAACGGTGGGATAGTGAGTTAGATCCCCATGTCTACAACTCTCCTAGTATGAACCAGTGAGTAGAGATAATGCAAAGATTTAAACTAAGACAAAGAAATGAATAAGAAAACCTAAAGTAATTGCAGAACTTGAAAGTAAACACACACACTAACATCTAGGATCCACCATTGATCCAAATCTAACTCATAACTCCATTCATTAATTCTATGTTTACTGAAATACAAGCAAATCCAAATATTGTGCACACTTCCAGAATTTGTTCTCTATTTAGTAGATTCTCCAACCCCGGGATTTGAGCCAAGGTTCACTATTATAACCCTAAAATAGGTTTAGGGGAGGTTTAGAGCCATCATAAGCCGATTAGGGCCTTGAGGTAAACTTGCACTGAGCAACTTTTAAAAGTTGCAAAAGTTGCTAAGCAATTTTTACAACAAATGTAGCAACTTTTTAAATCTTACTTCTTAGGGACTTTGGGAGGATCCCATGGAGTACTAGACCACATCTAGACTCCAAAATTGACTTCACATACTCTAAACCTCATGACATCACCCTGACATCATTTATCTTCAATTGCAAAGAGAAAGACTAAAAGACTATAGTCTTCCATATAGAACCTAGGACCTAGAAGGACTCCAAATCCCTAGTGGATTCGACAACTTGGTCAACATTACCGTAGGGAAATCAACACATGCCAAAGATGGCTTACAAAACAAAGCAAAACAAAGGTGCTCCTGCACCACCTTGCTCTCCCCTTGAGATAATATTTTTTATGGCGTTACTTCAAAGAAGGTACTAGTGATATGCTCCAATGATACGATGGATGCCCACTTAGAAGATTAACAAGAAAGCAAGCTTTCAATCTCATAGTAGGAAGGATAGGCTAGCAAGACATAATAGAAAGAGGTATGTATTAGGGTTTTGGGAAGTTATACAAAGGGATAGGAAGGTCATTTGACTTTATTTTCACCACCTTGAGTTAGAAAGCTAGAGCTCTCAAGGTGCAAAGGTGGAGTTGACAAGATTGTAGGGATTTTGATATGAATGCAATCAACAGAGTAAGTTTTGGTCTATAAGTGAGTAGTATTTATTGCTTGGCTCTCTTTTTGGTTTGCTTGGAGGTCAATTTTGGTGGACCAAAGGGTAGATTAGGTTAGGAGGTTAAACTATAGGAAATTGGATATAATCGTGTAATTAGGTAGAGAAGTGATGTGTCTAGTCAAGAAAATGTTGCAATTAGTAGTACAATGGTGCATCTAAGCTAAGCAATAACAATTTGGATGGGTTGGCTAGCGTTGTTATAATTGGTTAGACAAACTACACAATTGAGTCTCTAATGATGCAATTGGGCCTTAAATGACACCATTGGGAATTGTGTACTTTGTTTAGAGCCAATTTTTTTGAGGTGTTTGGTTGATGACTTTGGTTTTGGTGGATACATAAGGAGTTAGATTCTTTCATGTCACGTGAGAGACACTCAACAACTAAACTACTGAGACGTCAACTAAGAGAGGGTGGATGAGGATATCCTATAGGCAGTAATAGCATCATCACATACATGTTAGAGATCAAGACTGGTAAGGTGACAATGACTGCACTAGTCGAGCAACAACATAAAGCAAGTGTTGTTGTCATCTTGATAGAGAATTGATGGCATAAAGAGAGTGTTGTGGGTAGTCTATGACTCAAACTCAAGAGAGGGAGCATTGGGAAGTGTCTACTTGATAGGGAATCTAAAGTATTGGATTATTTTTTCATTGATGTTAAAGGATTGTGGTTAAGAGCAAGTGCAATAAATAAGGAGCAAAAATTTAAGGGTGAATGAGGAGCAAAGATGGGAAAAAATTTAAGGACAACTTATGAACATAGATACTACAAATAAGGAGCATTAAATATTTGCCTAAGAGGGTCAACCTCCTTGGAAAAGTTTTGTAAACAAAAATAAATATTCTACCATGGTCGACCAAATTGTAGAGGTAATTTAAATTAAAAAAAGGTTTATCAATGCTAGGGTCAACCTCATAGAGTTTAGCACCCATTTTTTGGGAAAGGGTTTTGTACTGTAGGAAAAGAGAAGGCAAGATACACAAGGGATTTGTCCACCTTTTCCTAATGCACAATTAGAAAGAAGATGACCCAATAGGCTCAAATAGGACTTAAACACTAAGTGAGTGCAATGATCCTTTGTGATAGTGATTAAGAGTGAAAATAGCTTTAGGAATATAAACTAATGATGCAAGATAAAGACTAAAATAAGCAAATTTAAGAAAAAATAAGTAGTTTTGTAAAAGATTGACTAACAGAAAATAGAGACAAGAAGCTACAATGACCTGAAAGGAAACTCAAAAATTATTTTGACCCGAGATCTAAATCTTGAAGGTGTTATGACAAGTGGAAAATGCCTTGGGCATTTTGTTCCTGGGAACAAGAAGCCTTGGGCATTTTGTTCCCAAGGATTTTGCTTGAAATTTTGGTAGTCAATCCCACAATCTTAGACTTTTTAGATTTTGTCACGAAAACTGCGCCACCTACACCTAAACATAGAAAAATAAGGAAAATGTTGCAGAAAAAAGGCTTGTCTTGGTCAAACCCCTTGTTTAGGAATCAAACTAAAAAATGAAATAAGAATGCATAAAGGAAAGTAAATGTGAAGGTAAATATTAGATCTACTTTGCCAATACCTTCATGACAGATATTAAGATCACACATATTCATCAAGATCCTTGAATGTTGCTTGAATCATAGTTGTTGACCTTGTAATGTAGAAAGAAATCAAGGATGCCTTCACAGATGCATGGATCTATGAATGTCACTCCTAGATCTTCAATGTTTTTATGTTTGATTGAACACTTGCTATGGAGGAAGAATGCATGAGGATGGACAAAGGATCTTCTGGCTTTCTTGAGTACTCCTCTACTTGGCCATCTTGGGAGAGAATCTTACTACAATAGAGAAGATTGCCTTCAAAATGCCTTGGATGCTTGGATAGATGCTAAATCTTGAATGCTTGCCTTCAAATCTTGAATTTGCTTAAACATGAATGCCTTAATCATCATGCATATTTTTGGTTCTTTAATTTTTGCTCATGGATGATAATGGATCTTGGTTATGGTTACTAAAATGAGGAAAGATAGGGTGTTTGTATACATCTCACATATTTTGGGATTTAAAATTAAGCCAGACCAATCATGAGATCTAATTTCCCACCAAAACACTGCAACAGAGCTCCAGGTCAAATTTGGGCCCAAACCTCGAGGGAAAAAATGCCCCAGGTGTTTTGTTCCTAGGAAAAAATCGCTAGAATTTAAATTGGAAGTTGGGAAGATATGGTAGATGTCGGATCAGTGAGAGATAGGTAGTGGGATCAAGCATACCGGACATGAAATCTCGAAATCACCAAAATGGGGCCTAACTGAGTATCCAATTATGGGTGCTAACTTTTTAGGATGGTACATTTAACCCCCACTTTAGTGGGATTATGAGATAAACTCATGCTCACGATAAAATAGATCAATGCATTGGAAAAATCTCATCAAGGAAAAGGAAGCAAGGAAACACCAAGCCCCCAAGTGACTTAGGTCCTAATCAGATCCAAAATCAATATGAATGAAGCAACAGTTGGAGAGAGAGAGAGAGAGAGAGAGAGAGAGATCAACTAACCTAGTAAGGTATTGCCTTACTATGGATCATGCAAAGAGAAATCACTACTACAAAAGATGGCATTGATAGTCTAGAAAGCTATGAAATGCTAGTCAACCCATCAAAACAAGGGGATCAATCCTTAAAGAAAGCTTCTCCATTAAGGGATTAAAAAAATATGATCACTCTAATGACTAGATGAAAACTATCAATCAAATGACCAAATGAAATAAAAGGAAGTATCAATCTTAGGATCCACTAAATAATGCACATGGCATGATAATGTAAGATGAACACAAAGAAAGCATTGTCTCCTTAACCATCTACATGAGAGATTCTATTGAATCATTGTGTGTGTGTGTGTGTGTGTGTGTGTGTGTGTGCAAGATGTGAAACAAGGAGTAGATTGTATGCACGGGCCGTTAAAGCAATTGCAAACGCATTAATGGGAGAAATAGATTTAACAAAGCATACATGCACACATGAGACGTTTCCACAATGAAATGTCTCCAAGCAAAGATAAACTAAGGGAAACGAAACACATGACAAAAGAGAACAAAAAATAGATCTACTAGCTCTAGGGTCACTATGATCATATGATAACTCATGTATATCAAAATTATATCAACATGAATTGTCATCATCCCCCAAAGATAGAAGAACTACATGCACAATGGAAGATGGTCACATAAGAGATACAAAGAAGAGTCTTGGGTTGGCATTACGAAGACCAAAAAGAATGGTATCTACCATTTTGCATCATTTCTAATCAGACAACACAAACACACATTTATGAGTAACAACACATGCATGACATAACATGTATACGACATATAGAAGAAATGGGATTCAAATAAAAGAATCGCAACAAATTGATTTCTTTATCACTTTGCACTAACACAACAATAAGGGTTGTCTAAAGAAATCTAAATAAAACAAATTACCAGGGAAACACATTACAACATGCAAACACAAAGGAATCCATTGTACAAGAGGAGCTAATCAAGCATATCGCATGCCCCCATCTTGGTCTATATCATTTAGGGAAGGTGGGAAACATGCAAGATGAGAAACATCAAGCACGATAGATGGAACAATAGCCAATTCCAAACAAGGACCATGCTCTAAGGATGGGTAACTTTGTTTGTCACTAGAATCAATAGATAATTTTTTTGCAAATCTAGCTAGTAAATCATGAATAATATCAATAAGCTCATACATATCATCTGAATCAATAGCATGAACATCATTTGCATTAGAAGCATTGAGATCATCATCAAGAGTATCTTCTTCATCCACATTAATTAAAATAGGATCTCTAATCTAAATATAATTGTTATGTTTGTTTAATTTCATCTTTTTAAGATTAACTTTCTCCCTTGGGCTATGCATACGTTGATCAAAGGGAATCAAAATGTTATTAGCTATCTTAAGGGAGGAAAGGATTTAGGAAGCACATTCATGGGCTCTAGCACAACATTTACAACATCGGTCACAAGCACAACAATTGCATTTTTTTATTTGAAATTTGATTTGGTTTAGGATTGTTTCATCCTAAAAAGTAAGCACCTAACTTGTGCTCATTTTGGAACCATTTTGTGCTAACTTTAGTGTGGTTTTTATGGTAGGACCTCATATTGCACTTAGATGCATACCTAATTCAAATATGGGTGCTCCCCCTCCTTCGATCTTACTTTATCTCGAGGTTGGCTCTCACTTCTAGGCATGATTTCTCATTTCCCATCCAATCCCATAATTCATTTCCTCACCTTCCCCAACATCCATGTGAAATTTGAGCTCATTTTGCCTAGGACAGGTTGACTAGTTGACTTGTCCTTAGGACATGTTGATTGGTTGACATTTCCCTTGGGTTTTGGGCCCAAATTATGCCTAGAGCCTAATGATAGGGTTTTCCTCCAAGATTCATATTTGTGGTTGGCCTTGACAAAATTAGAATCCCGAATGAAGGGAGTTTAACATTAAAGGACATCCTTTCCCCTCATTTGGCATCCATCATTCATGTACAAGTGCAAGCTATCAAGCATCAAAGCATTCAAGCAATCAAGCATTCAAGTTCAAGGAAGCCATCAAGAGTCATCAAGCATTCAAGTTTTCATTCCTCTCATGCAATCAAGGTGTTATATTCCATAGATCTAGCTTTTTTCCCCAATTGGAAGCCAAGCAAAGAAGTTTTATATCAAAGAAGGAGATTTACATTCATCTATCAAGCTTTCTTCTTCTCTCTCTTCCTCAATCAAACATTGTGGCGAATTACAACATATACTTCATAAGGTTTTGTCTTTTCATGATTTCCTTTTGGGTTTTTGTGTTTAGTCAAAGTTATCGCATCAACATACTTGATCACATTTAAAGAAGTAATCACATTTGCATGGTATGATATACTTCATTATCTAGATCTAGCCTTTGCTACATGACATCACACTTTTCCTTTATTTATTTTCATTTCAAGGCTGATTCCTAAATAGAAGTTTGACTGAGGCAAACCCCTTTCTTCAACTTTGTTCCTCATTTTTCTATGTACAAAAACAGGTTGCGGAGTTGCAATTCCAGATCTAGGCAGTATAGGTGCAACTGTAGATTCTAGGAAAATTTTATCATTTTTTGCCAGGAACAAGACAGCTAATCAACTTGTCCCCAAAAAGTTGACTTGTCCCTATCATTTTTTAGTTAAAATTATAAAACAAAAGATTCAGACCTCTGCCTTCCAGATCTAAAGTAACAAAAGAATCTAAAATTTTGACGATAGTGAAATATAAATTCAAAGTCCTACCTTCTCCATTTTGTTGCTAGGTGCACTTGTTCTTACTTCTTTTCCCTTCATACTTACTTTAAAAAATCAAATTTCTATTAAGGAATTCAAAACTCTACATAGCATAGATCTTGTGTTGGCACCCATCCACCTTTTGGTTGTGCCAATCAGATTCTCTTTGTGGGAGGCTTTGTATTCCAATGTATACACGAATTTGCTGAGTAATCTTCATCTGAGCATTTTTATCCCATTTTCTTCTATACATTTTGGAGAACTCGACACATTATGTTTCTATTCTGATTTTGGTGTCTAGATCTACATTTTAGGCTTTGCATTTACATTACATCTTTGAAGTAACTATGGAGCTTTCTAAGTTGGATTGGTGTGCTATAAATTATGTTATCACATTCCTTCTTACTTCTCTTTATCAATCACATCAAATGAATTATAGTTTCTTGCATTTCATTATGTTTGTATTCCTTCATGGTATTCTTGCATATGACATTATGAGGTTAACCAACATATCTCTCCCTTATAAGGCATATTTCAAGACCTTTATCAACATTTCATATGTCATTCTTCTTCAAATTTTAACTAAATGCATGAAATATTTAAATAACATAAGGTTCTTTGTGGATGAGTTTAAGGTTAATAATAGTCCTCATAATCCCACTCCTATAGTCCCTACTACTATTGATCTAGTTCCTAATTCCTTTGATTCTTATCAAAACATTATTCATAGCCTGGATGTTAGACATTTACTAGATGATTTCTCTCTGAGAATATTGAGTAGACAAGAGGATTTGGATAATCCTTCTTCTTCTTCACAACCTAAGGATGATAAGAATAGTGATAGGGATCTCCTTAAGGAGAACATTCATTGCTCTATTCATCCTTATACCACACACTCTCACAAACCTCAAGATGAATCTCCTTCACCTTCTACACTAAAGGCTACATACAATACAAGATATGACATCACCACCCAACAAGGATATAGTAGCCTAGGACTTGGTATTAATGAACTAGGCATTAAAGTCCATGTTGATCCTTCTTCACAAAACATTAAATGTGGTCTAGGTTTCACTAGTGAAGATACTACTTTACCATACTCATCTCAACCAAAACCTCCTCTTGATATTCTTTTGCCAACTCCATCTAGTGATACATCACCTTTTGATGACTGCTTAGCATTAGCGAAAATAATTTATTGGAAAATTAAGTATGACTCTAGAATTTGATTCCCTTATAGACATTTTTCAAGAACCAAAGATATATTAATGGTGAATTATTTTGTTTCTTTCATCATAGTAAAAAACATTCTCTTGCTAATTGTGTTGAGTTTAGACAATTTTTTCAAGATTTGGTTGATAGATGTCATCTTCATTTAACGTTGGATCTTTTACATTTCCTCGATATCAAAGAAATACCTTAGCATATCCTTTTTCCTATTATGTTTCTCTCCATTATACAAGGCTCTTTGGGTAATGTGCATTAAGGGCATCATAATAGGAATTTCCTTCTTGTTCCCTTAACTAGGGAGCAAGGAATCATTATCTCACATTTCTTTCTTCTTTCAAAGGCTCCATTATCTCTTTGTTGAACATCTCTTTTATACTATGATGTCCTTCCATGTATGGAGTTGTTGTTTAGGATCTTTCTCTTTGATGAGATCGATATCCTCCTTACAATTTCTTCCTTTCTTGGAAGTGTATGTATTTTATAATTGGATTGACCACTAAGATGAGATAATGTGGCATCCTTCCTTCACTTCCTCACCTCTTCATGGATTTCTACTATTTCATGATGGTACATTCTTTTTGGTATGATACTTTTTTTCACACAGGATTATTACATCTTTGCTTAACAATCTTTTTCATGCCTCAAAGAGCATGTCCATCATAAATAATATTCCATACCATTTATATATTTCATCTCTTTCTTTGATGATTTTCTTAGTTTATAGTGTGATGTCATTTCTAGCATAAATATGTTTATTTTACATTAGGAGTTTTCTCTGATTTCCAACTTATTTTGCTTGTAAATGTATATCTATTATGAAGTAATTATCATTAGGGATGCATAACATATTTTATCTTCCTTCACACTTGGGGGCAAGGTTTCATCTCTCTCTCTCTCTCTCTCTCTCTCTCTCTCTCTCTCTCTCTCTCTCTCTAAGGATCTACTTTCCTTAGTATAGTGGCATTTGTTTATCATGTGACATTTTTTTCCTATAAAGAATTATTTGATTTGATTCATGATTCTCTCTTATACAATTGGCAGGCATCCTTGATCACAACCTCTTCTTTATTTGTAAAACTATGTTCCTCATAAGAAAATTCCCTTACTTTGTGTTTCAAAGTATTGTTGTGAGGTTTTCACACCATCGCCCCAAAGTATTTGGGGACCCCCATTTTCGAACTAGACTTGGCCTTTTCCTGTAGATCCCCATGCCTTGTCGAGCCTTTTGATTTTGGTGAATGAGGTGAAATTACTATTGGAATGGCTTATGATTTTCGACTTTGATTTTGGTTTTGATCTTTTGAAGGTGTGAAATAAAATCAAACTTTTCCTTTGCTAAATTCTAAAACATTGCCAAGAAATTTTGAAATTTTAGATCAAACACTTTAAATCTTGGCAATAAATTAAAATTGGCCTTTAAAGACAAAATCTGGGCAATGGCATTGAGACTTCACATAAATTTTGTTTTGGAAATCATGAATCTGAGATAAAAATTCAAAAATTTAGCATGGAAAAATAAAATTTGGCCCCTTATTATTAAAAATCGAGCAATAAATGGTAAAATCTGGCCTCTTATTTTTTCAAATTTGCATTGAAACATTAAAATCTGGGCACTTTAAAAATAAAATTGGAGTCAATAAAATCAAAATCTGGGCGCTAATGTTGAAATTGGGCTCTTGGCTAAATAAAAATAAATTTAGGGCCTTTTAAAATTAAAATCTGGGAGATATATATATAAAATCTGCATTGAAAATTAATTTTTGGGCATTAAAATTAAAAATTTGGGCTATGGAGATTTATTTTTGCTTTGAAAACCCCAAATTTAGGCATCAAAATTGAAATTCTTCCCTTTGATACTTAGCGCATGGCATAGAGAAATCAAGTTGGGGCCCCTTATAGCTGGCGCCACCCTTTTTCCATGTTAATTTCAAAATTTAGTGATTAAATGGCCAAACTTTAATGAATATTTATTTCTTTTAGGACATGTCGTCCCTCCTTTCATTGCAATTAATTTTTGTTTTTGTTTTGTTGCTAGGGTCGGCCCTAGAAATGGATGCCCTAAGGCAGTTATATATGGAGAGTCGATGCCCCTCCAATCTCACACTTCATTCCCCCATCACAAGGCAGTGCGAAATAGCAGGGCAACAGTGAAATTGAGATCAAGGGAGTAGTCAAGAGCAAAATAGCAGAGGGTGTTTGACAATGACATACTAAGACAAGGCAACATAATACCATTTGTAGTGCTGCAATCTGATCTAAGGAGGCAGCAACTGGTCTTCATTGAAGGGCCTGCTACTTGGAGAGGCCATAAAATAGCAATAAGAGGCTGCGATACCATTTGGAGGTTCAGATTTGGCATAATTTGTGGGCAGTGATTTGGTTGGGGGCAGGCCCGAATTTGTAGAAGGTCTGAAATTGTAAGGAGCAGATCTGGTATTAATGCAGGCCCGAACTTGTAGAGAAGTAGAGCAGAATTTGTTGATGGAGGACAAGCATTTGTAAGGCAAATCTGAACTTCTCAGAGGCACCAAATTGGGATATAAGGAAGTAGTGAGACATAAAAGGAGAGGAGCAAAATTATTTTAGAAGGGCAGATCCGAAAATCTATAGGCAGATCTGATATAAGGGAGCGAAATCAAAGACTTTTGGCAGCAATTTTTCCATCAAATTTCGGCAATCCCAGTCATTCTTTGGGCAGCGATCTCAGTGTTGGAGTGGCGTCTTTACTTTGGGAAGAGAACCTGAGCGTAGAAGGTGCATTTGGAGGTGTTCGTAGGGCAATTCCAGACCCTAAAATCAGTATTTTGGCAAGGATTAGGAGCAGAGATTTGTTGTGGATGCATTGAGAGCCTCATTCCATACTTTCCATCCCCCTAAATTTGATTTTTGAGGACAATTTTTCTAGAATTATTGCCAAATCCGAAAATCAGAGATTGAGATTTCATTTCCAAAATTTGAAGTTTGGATTTTGGCAAGTTTGAGCATTTCATTTCTTAGAATTTTTCAAAGGGTGGAGAGGTTGATTTGGGCTTCATTTTCCAGAATTTTAAGAAGATTTTGACAGGGTCAAGGATATCAAGTTTGGTTTGACAAGGCAATTACATCAAGGAAGAATTCAGAATTGCATAACCAGTGAGTGGCTTATCTTACCCTTTTCTTCTTAGTTGTTTTCATTTCTTTGGTATTAGTGTTAAGTGTTAAAGATTAGTTTCAAAAGTAGAGCTTGAAGTTTGGTTAGTAGGTTGATTACTCGATTGTCTTGATTAGCTTTTTTCCCCAAGTTCTTGCTTGCATTCCATCATTTCATCATCACTAGGAAGAAGATTGGAGTGATAAGTGTAGTCCATCTCATAGGTAACGGCAGGGAGTGATAAGTGGTAGTCCCACCCCTAGGAGGAAGATTGGAGTGATAAGTGTAGTCCATCTCATAGGTAACAGCGGGGAGTGATAATTGTAGTCTTCATCATCATCACTAGGAAGAAGATTGGAGTGATAAGTGTAGTCTTCATCATCATCACTAGGAAGAAGATTGGAGTGATAAGTGTAGTCCATCTCATAGGCAACGACGGGGAGTGATAAGTGTAGTTTTCATCTCATTAGGAGGAATTTTGGAGTGATAAGTGTAGACCCACCATCATTGTAGAAAGGCGAGGAGTGATAAGTGTTTAGGATGGTGGATGCCAATGCAAGCAAGCGACCCAAAGGAACTAATGCTAAAATAGGAGACAAGGAAGTCATGATACCCAATTCCAACTTTCGCTTGAAACTGAGACACGTTGGAGACACCAACATTGGTACCCTTGACATGATTCAATTAAGAGATAGGTTGAGAGACATCTAGTCCCCTGTGGCAATGAAGATCAATAAGTATGGATTTGTGCAAGGAAGTGTTCAGTCCACCCCAACAGCAAATAGAATACAACAAGTCAAAGTATGGCAACTTCATTGTACTTCTCAACCGGATCTCAGGCTCTGCTCAAGGTACATAGTTTGATCCTTAGATATTTTATTTTATTGAAGGCATTGGAAATGATAAAGGAAAGATTGATTGGATTAGGATCATTAGCATGAATTTAGAGTTGCAACTTAGATAGTACAAAATTAGAGGCAATTCTACAGGGGGTCCTACCTCTTCGATTCAGTTGCAAGATTATTGGTGATGCTTTGCTAGTCAAACCAAATTCAATTTTGGGGAGATGCACTGCACCACTATGGTTGTGGGAGTTCGAACAGTTGAGGATATTCAAGGGTTAACCAAGGAGGAAAACATTAGTAAGGAGGCAATTGATGAACTTAACGATTATTCCAATTCAAGTGGGAAGATTGTGGAACGATCAAAGAGATATGGCTGAGGCAAGTGCCCCCAAAACCCAAGAGTATTCAAGCAGAGTGGGGTGCATGCAAATAAAATTCAAGTGAGAAGGTTAGAGAAGACCAGGAAAGGTTTAGGAAGGCAAGGATAATGAAAGAGGAAAGCGAGATGAAAGGTTGAGGGGGGTCAAGTTTGATTTCAAGGCAGTGGCCAAGAGCAAGGCTCTCAAATTGCAAGAAGGGTCACATCTAGGCAGGATTACCCCAAGTGCATGGAGACCTCACCCTTTCGAGGTCAGGACATCAAGTACAAGAAAGTTCAAGTGGTGATGAGAAAGTTTCTAAGGACAAGCTCAAGCATCCAAGGCTTCACCTCATCTCAAGGATTAAATAAATTTATAAGATAAAGGTTCATGAGGTGGCAATTTCATGTGCATGCAATCAAATCATGCCAAGTGTCCTATGTTCTCATTGGTTGACAAATTATTGTAATTTTCTCATTGGCCCACAAATTTGGTGCCCTCATGTAATTGGTTGAAAGATGGTAACCCTAATTAGGGTTTGTAAGGTTTAATCTTGGCCCTTGATTTTGCCTCTTAATCTTGGCCACTCGTAATTTTGAGCCTCTATACAAGGCCATTTGTACTCATTTGTAAAGAGAGAGTTATGTTGGAGAAATTGTTGCCAAAATACTATCAAAATTATTCTCTATTCATTGTTGTGACTTGCATGGTGGATATACATGATCATTTTGGTGTATTTGCATGATTCCTCTCATCTCTCAAATTAAAGTAGGATTTCATTTCATGTTGTTAGAATAGAAGTAGATGGCTCGTTGTATGAAGATATTGGTAAATGTTTGATAGGGATCTATATACTAGGCCACTAGCATCTTGGCGGCTTGTTAGGAAGCCTTGTGTGGTAATCTAGTCCAATCGCTCCTAAGTTCTACTTGCATTTCATCTTTCTGCTTGTACTTCAAGTTGGGTTGGAAGATAGGTGTTAGTGTGAAAATCCTAAGAATATCCCTTAGAATCATTGCACCAATGGAGGTAGCATCGCTGGAAAGCTTTCATTAGGTTGATCCCCATCCATTTGCCAATCTTTCCATTCAGTAGGAGTAGTAGTAGAAGTAATCAGTAGTTCAGCAGTTGAAGTTGAGAAGTTGAAGTTCGAAAGTTTGAAGAGCAAAGCTAGAAGTGATATAAATTAGTTTGATGAGCGAAGTTGGAAATGATATAAAAGAAGAAAGTTATCTCATCATCATCATAGCAAGAGTTTAACATCCCTGAATGAACAACGTAAGCCCACCAAAGTGATTACCAACAAATCACATTTTTATAACTGAGTTAGTATCCACAGGTGTAAGGAACCTTGGAGTATCCTCGTATACTTCTCAAGAGAGGTTTGAGTGTTTGGTACGCCGTATCAAGTATTCAATTGCTATATGTTATGTAGTGGTACAAAACTGACATCAACAAGTATGTCATTCTTCATCAAAAATCCCTTTTTCACCTAGAAATAAGGGGCTAAAAGAGGGCATTATTATTTTCTTCCTATCTTTGTTCAAGAACTCCTCTTGAAGGTAGATGTCTTGTAACCAAGATCTCTTCCTTTCAAGGGTCTCTTCCCACAAGTGGAATATGTTTTCATAATTATCTATTTGTTTACCTCGCAAGATTCATCCCTCTTTGATAATTTTGTGGTATACATTGTTGTTTTAAGGATATCTCCTCATTGTTGGAACTAGGTATCCTTGTTCTCTTTCATTATGATGTCACCAATATTGTCATTGTAACAAGGGAGCCATACATGCAACCTCCCTTGTACAATATATGCGGCTTTTTGTTTATTGATCCCTAAGATGCCCCTTGTGCACAAAACATTTTCAAAGCTGCTCCTGAGTGCAAAATAATTTCAAAGCCATCCTTGTGTGCAAATTTCCAATGTAGAATTGACTAGCATAACACATCTTGCTAGATCATCTATTCTCATTTCCCTCTTTGAGATGAGTGGAACTAGCATAAAACAACTTGCTAGTCCTTCTACTCTTCTCCTTATCCTTCTCTTCCATGAATCACTATTAAGGAATTCAAAACTCTACAAAGCATAGATCTCGTATTGGCACCCATCCACCTTTTGGTTGTGCTAATCAAATTTGCTTTGTGAGAGGCTTTGTATCCTAATGTATACACGGATTTGGTGAGTAATCTTCATCTTAACATTGCTCTCCCATTTTCTTCTTACATTTTGGTGAACTCGACGCATTATATTTCCATTCTGATTTTGGTGTCTAGATCTACATTTTAGGCTTTGCATTTACATTACATCTTTGAAGTAACTATGGAGCTTTCTAAGTTGGATTGGTGTGTCATAAATCATGTTCTTACATTCCTTCTTACTTCTCCTTATCAAACACATCGTGAATTATATTTTCTTACATTTCATTATGTTTGTATTCCTTCATGGTATTCTTACATATGACATTATGAGGTTAACCAACATATCTCTCCCTTATAAGGAATATTTCAGGACCTTTATCAACATTTCATGTGTCATTCTTCTTCAAATTTTAACTAAATGCATGGAATATATAGATAACACAAGGGTCTTTGTGGATGAGTCTGAGGTTAATAATAATCCTCCTAATCCCACTCCTATAGTCCCTACTACTATTTATCTAGATCCTAATTCCTTTGATTCTTATCAAAACACTATTCATAGCTTGGATGTTATACATTTACTAGATGATTTCTCTTTGAGAATATTGAGTAGACAAGAGGATTTGGATAATCCTTCTTCTTATTCACAACCTAAGGATGATAATAATAGTGATAGGGATCCCTAAAGATAACATTCATCTCTCTCTATTCACCCTTATACCACACACTCTCACAAACCTCAAGATGAATCTCCTTCACCTTCTACACTAGAGGCTACATACAATACAGGATATGACATCACCACCAAACAAGGATATAGTAGCCTAGGACTTGGTATTAATGAACAAGGCATTAAAGTCCCTATTGATCCTCCTTTACAGAACACTAAATGTGGTCTAGGTTTCACTAGTGAAGATACTACTTTACCATACTCATCTCAACCAAAACCTCCTCTTGATATTCTTTTGCCAACTCCATCTAGTGATACATCACCTTTTGATGACCACTTAGCGTTAGCAAATAGAATTTATTGGAATATTAAGTATGACTCTCGAATTCGATTCCCTTATAGACATTTTTCAAAGAACCAAAGATCTATTAATGATGAATTTTTGTGTTTCTTTCATCATAATAACAAATATTCTCTTGTTGATTGTGTTGAGTTTAGACAATCAGTTCAATATTTGGTTGATAGATGTTGTCTTCATTTAACATCGGATCTTTTACATTTCCTTGATATAAATGAAATACCTTAGCATATCCTTTTTCCTATTATGTTTCTCTCCATTATGCAAGGCTCTTTGGGTAACATGAATTAAGGGCATCATAATAGGAATTTCCTTCTTGCTCCCTTAACTATGGGGCAAGGAATCATTATCTCACATTTCTTTCTTCTTTCAAAGGATCCATTATCTCTTTGTTGAACATCTCTTTTATACTATGATGTCCTTCCATGTATGGATTTGTTGTTTAGGATGGTTCTCTTTGATGAGATTGATATCCTCCTTACAATTTATTCCTTTCTTGGAAGTGCATGTCTTGTATAATTGGATTGACCACTAAGATGACATAATGTGGCATCCTTCCTTCACTTCCTCGCCTCTTCATGTATTTCTACTATTTCATGATGGTACATTATTTTTGGTATGAGATACTTTTTTTTTCACACAAGATATATATCCTTGCTTAATAATCTTTTTCATGCCTCAAAGGTGTTTCCATATTTTAGTTCCATTTTGTAAAATTGGCTTTAAAGTTTGATAAGGGTGTTAGTGCATGATTGTATTCTCCAAAAATAAGCCCCTTTGTTCTCCCCAAAGATTGCATTCTACATTAATTTTCTAAACCCAAAGGATATTATTCAAGTCTCAAGTTCACAAAAGTAAAGCATAAATGTGAAGGTTCAGAAAGAGTGGACCCTTGTTGCTAGAGCCTTTGGGATTAATAGTTGAGAAATGCTCCCTTTGAAATGCTGAAAACAAGCTAAGTAAAACTTTTAGTCGGGAATAGAGGTAAAGTAGTGCAATTTATGAAAGTTGAAAGTGAAGAGAATATGCTAAACAACTTCATTTCAGAAATTGGATGTTCAAAGTACAAAAGGGTCAAGAACCGAAGCATGGTGATACTTGATTCCCAAAAATTTGAAAAGATACTGGGGCCCACCCTTTGGGAAGCCGTGGACAGATCAAGAGAAGTTGATTATACAGAACCGTAATCAACGAAGGAGGAAAGATTATTGCTTTCATCGAACTGCCCATTTTGAAAATTGAAGCTCAAAGTATGACTTATTCGGAAAGCAAAGGAAGGAAATGTGATTCCCGAAATTCCAAAATCAAGGGACCGTTGGGAATAAGGCATCTACGTTTGCAAAATGAAAGTCTCATTTTGGAAATGTTGCATCATAGCTACTTCAATGATAGAATAAGAAGCAAGTTATACAAACCTCCTCCTAATGGAAAGACGAAGGTTCAGGACCAATGGTGTTAAGGTGCTATGTCCGAAGCTAGAATTCACATATACCTATTTTTGAAATTTTCAGCTAGCATAAGCAACCTACCATGGATCAAAACAATAAATACATTGAATGATTTATTTGCAAGGAATGCCTTGTCCAATATTTAATGCACTTAATGACAACCATGTGCCAGTATCTTCTTGGATTTACCTCGATTGCATGATATCTTGTGGCAAAAGTTTAAGTAGACCATTATTATAGTATCAGGTGAAAAGGCAGCTTTGTTCTTCATACCACACTTCTCTGAGAAAATAGAAACTTGTTGTATCTTGCAAAATCAAAAAATGGCTTTCAGATATCATGGTTATGATCACCTTAACGGAACCAAAAGTGAATGAAAGGAAATTTGTGATAATAAATTGAGTCATTTAGACTTGGGAGATCTTCACAGGAGAATTTTCCAATAACCTAGACACCCAATCACAGAAAAAATAGTTAAGAGTGGACTCATGGAAGTAGCCGAATTTCCCGTCATTTTACAATTTCTCGACCTAATCAAGGAATGCATTTTGATCTAGGTACCAAACTGATAAAAATGGCCAACAAAGAGGTTCTCATCACTCTACATAGAACCATAATCCAGAACTATTTTCATCTCCATGTGAGAGAAGAATTTACAAATTGGGGTTTTTCTTTTTCAGCTACATATTTTAGTGAGAGAAAAACAAAGTGGAGGATTGTAATGTCAAATGAATGGTTCGACCCAGTGAGGTCTAGCAGAGCTAAGCTCCCCAAAACTATTTATGGTGCCAATTTGAAAAGAGAGGTTGTTGACATGCTGGTGTTGTTACACAGAATAAGAGGCAACAAAGAGGCTCTAAATTTAGAGGAATGGGTGTTCTTTTTGGTAAATATTATGTGTGTCAATGAAAGGTACATAGATTGGGCGGAGCTTATTAGTGACAGAAAAGGATTTTTGGTCACTAGTGCATAGGTTAACAATTACTTTTTCATGTCATCTTATATCATTTATGCTCTAGAATGCACACAACACTAGCCCAGTCTAAGTCATGTCGAAGATTTCGACGATGTCATACAAATCTATGATTTTTATCCTTGTTTGCAGCTACATAGAAGCTATGCAGAATACATGAGGGTAAATGATGCATTTACCATGAAATTGACCCAAGAATTACAAGGGTACCCTGAGAAGAGGTTATCTCTAAAAGAAATTAGGGTAATTTCTAAGTATGGTAGCTATTTCATTCAATTCCCAACTTTTATGTACTTTCAAATTGGTGCATTCGATGATTTCCCTCACAAGCTACCCAGATATCTTGATGATAGGATGGTTATGATTAAATTATGTCGGCAAATACTTGAAGTGAATAAAAGGTGTGGTGAAAGACACAAAGTTGGGATCCCTTTTCCTATCACAGTAGGGGCGTATTCATGCTCCTCTAGTTTAAATGTTGCAAATGTAGTCATGGTTGTGACAACCCAATATTCCTTTCAACAATATGAGTCTCTACGGACTCGATATGATCCCAATGGCTTTGTCAGAGATAATTTGCAGCTAGGGCTATCCATATGTCATGTTCTAGAGTTAGAATATTTTTGGGCAAATTGCAAAGATGATTTTGAAATGAGAGAACCATCCTGGTTGAGGCTCACCATAGACCAAATTAAACTCTATGAAGTGAATTTTAATGTTGATGGCCTAGTAGATGACGGTTTTGAGCTACTCGATGTTGAACTACAACTGATTTGGAATCTGATTGAAGAATCTATGATTAAAGATCACTAAGGAGTTACTGATTAGATATGTAATATGATTAAATCAGTATTATGTTGTCATTGATGTCAACTAGTTTGACAGCACTTATCTTGTAAGTTACTATACCGAGACATCTGAAGAAAGGTGAAAAAGATGAAGAACAGAGAAATCTGCATGAGGAAAGATGTGCATGAAAGATGAGGATAAGGAACACATTGAGTAACTTGTTGATGAGTCTATGAGTTGATGATATTGACTTTATTATGTTGCATTCATCTATGATGAAGTATAGAGCTAAAAGACACAAAGCAGTGTTGTCAATAAATGAAGCATTTATAGTATACATCGACGAAGTGTAGTGTATACCAATTGCAGTATTAACCGAGCAGTGTTCACCGACGCATTTCTTTGTTAACTGAGCGGAACAGAATGAATTAAATGATTAGTTTAGCCGATAAGATTAATGAGCTGGAAAGAGTATACCATCAAGGTAACAAATAATGTTTGTTACACAGATCGACGGCTAACAAAATTTAGGGAAGATCTAACGGAGCAGATTGAAATGTGTTATTAACACAAGTACCGAGAAAGTTTGAAGCAGCAAAATCTATGAATGTGGTTAAGCGGAAAAATCTGATGGTGGAGAAGAAAATGATTTACTCGTCTATATAAGAGAACAAAATTTCTTTATGAAGAGGTCGGAAGAAGTAGAAGTTGCAGGAATATCGCGTGAACAAGGTTTTCATGCATTCTAATCATACTGGTTAAGTAAAAGCTGAGCTGCAGAACAATTACCGAGCTACAAAGAGCAATTATCGATGGACAGTAAGTTGATATAGTATTGAATCTGAAGTGAAATATTGATCAAAAGGATTTGTATGGATTGAATATTGATCTGTAATCTGCAATTGAAGTTGTATTAAGGCAGGTCATTTACTGTTACATATTTAACCATTGTATATAGTCAAAATCTCTTAACCGAGTGGACTCTGAAAGTCTTATGATGTATCATTCATAGAATGAACATTGTTATCCTGTCAACCCCATAGTGAATTTTGGTTGGACAATAACTTCTAGTCTAAAATCCTCTAACAAGGTCACACCTAACAGTGTTTTTGTAAACCTTTAACAGGGTTGGGTCTTAACCGACCTCACTTCAGAAGAGTGAACAATTTTGGGTTGCCAGTCCCAAGTGGTTTTTCCTTGTTTCCACGTTAAATCTCTTGTGTTATTTGTTGATTGTGATATTTGTTTGTTATCATTCTTTACATGTTACATGTTAGATTTGATCGGTAACTGTTATGGTATTAGACTGGTAATCGGTAAAAGCACAAACAGTGAAAGTTTTATTGTTTACCGACGAGCATAAATTAGAGAAGTTGTTTTGAATTATATATTTTGTCTTGGGACACTGGATAACTGATTCACCCCCCTCTCAATTATTCCAACAATTGGTATCAGAGCTTCGGTTGCTTGGAACGGAGTTTTAAGGACTTAAGCATAAAGGTCTCAAGATGTATAAGAGGGAAGTACCAAAACTAAACAAAGAGAACTTCGCAGTATGGCAAAGAAGAATGAAACTGCACATATCTGGAATTGGGAACTCAGCACTAGATCTGATGGAGAATGGCTAAATACAACCGCCCACTGGTCCCTTAACTATTGATCAACTGAAGGACAAGCATGAACACAATGTTACTATGATGGAACTTGTTGCTGCCTGTACTGATGTTGAATTTGAAGATATCAAGACATGCATGACTGCCAAAGGAATGTGGGATAAATTAACACAAATATATACTGGAGATCTGAATGTCAAAAGAGCCCGAGCTGAAAGTCTGAGAGGCAGATTTGATGATATGAGAATGAAAGAAGGTGAGAACATTGTACAATATTCAAATAGACTCAAAGAGGTGGTACATGCTATTAGAGCATCTTATGGAGTAATTGATGATGAAACAGTGATAAGCAAGATTCTCATAACTTTGCTACCGGTTTATGCAATCAGGATTTCTGTAATTCATGAAAGAAGAGTTACATCCAACCTTACTCTTGACACTCTGATTGGTAAACTTACAACCTTTAAATTACACAATTTTGATAACAGTGTTGTTCCTTCTATTGAATCTTCTTTCATGTCTTCTTTGAAGATTGGAAAGTCTAGCAGGAATAGTAAGAATTGTGATAGTGATGACAATACCAATGATGAACTTGATGAGCTTGAAGCACTTATGGCTAGAAGATTTCCCAAAGGAAAAGGAAGGTATAGAGGTAAGCTACCTTTGGCATGCTTTAATTGTAAAGAAGTTGGTTGCATCACTGCTAGATGTCCTCAGAAGAAAGATGATGATAGATCCAAAGACCGATCTGAAGGAAGCTATGGAAGAAGAGTCAACAAAGGCTATTGACACTACAACAGAGACAACTGAGATGAAAAAGGAAAAAAGGTATGTTACATAGCCGAAGATATTGAAACTGAATCTGATTTTGAAGATGATATAGAAGTTGTATTTGTTTCTATGAAAGATGACTTAGAAGAGGAAGAGAAACATGAAGAGATAGCACTGATCTCTAAAGTAAGCAGAAATGATACATGGATCATAGATAGTGGTTGTACACATCATATGACCGGTGATGTAGAGAAGTTTGATCATCTTGTTGAATATAATGGAGGATCTATGAGAATGGGAAATGATGCACCTTGTATGGTAAGAGGTAAAGGCTCACTGATGATCAATGACAAATTACAATGTGAAAATGCATACTGGGTAGATGGACTGAACTATAATTTGTTAAGTGTGGCTGAGCTGAACAATTCAGGCCACCGATTGGCTTTTGAGAGCAAAAAGGTGAAGATCTATGATGATGGAGGAAGACTTGTCAGAATTGGTACACAATCCAGAGGTAATCTATTCTATCTTGATATGGATCAGTCTTCTTGTTTGTTAATAAAGGATGAAGATGCTTGGTTGTGGCACAGAAGGTTATGCCATGTGAACTTTGACAACATGATCAAGATTAGTAGAAAAAAAAGAGTTAGAGGATTGCCCAACTTGACAAAACCGGATCATGCCATGTGCCCTGAATGTCAGAAAGGTAAGATGACTAAGTCTAGTTTTAAAAGCAAAGACTATTCAACAAAGAAGATACTTGAGTTGGTTCATACCGATCTATGTGGTCCTATGAGAACTCAGAGCTGTTCCAGTGATAGATATTTTATTCTTTTTGTTGATGATTATACTAGACTGATGATTGTTATGTTCCTGAAAGAGAAATTTGAAGCTTTCAAAATGTTTAAGTGGTATAAAGCTAAGGTAGAGAAAGAAACTGGAAAAGAAATAAAATGCTTAAGATCTAATAGAGGAGGTGAATTTATCTCTGATGAATTTACTAATTTTTTTAATGAGCATGGAATCAAAAGGCAGGTATCTACACCGAGGACACCTCAGCAAAATGGCATTGCTGAAAGGAGGAACAGGTCTATAATTAACTGTACTAGAACATTGATGATACAGAAGAATGTTGCTCAGAAATATTGGAGGGAAGCTGTTAGTACAACTATTTATGTTCTTAATCAAGTACAACTGAAGGACTCCGACTGAACACCTTATGAACTGTGGTTTGGACACAAACCTACTGTAAGTTATTTTAGAATTTTTGGAAGTAAATGCTTTATTTTGAAAGATGAGAGAAATGGAAAATTTGATTCTAAAGGAGATGAAGGGATATTTTTGGGATATTCCACTACAAGTAAAGCATACAAATGTTTGAATAAGGCCACAAATAATATAGTTGAAAGTACTAATGTACGTGTTGATGAGTTTGATGACAAGTACATAGAGGAAAGTACAAAGGAACCAGAAGACTATGGTAGATTCACTTACATTGAACATCCAGAGTATTTATCGACACCACAAGTTGTAACAACTGGTCAGTAGGAAAATAATGCAGGACAACAGGCAACACAAACTGAGGAACAAGATGGAGCTATCGAGCAAGAAAATGACCCTGAGCAGGATGAACAAGAAAGGAGAAATCAATTTTTGGCTAGTTTTGTCAGAAGACATCATCCTAAGACACAAATCATTGGAGACAGACATGTTGGAATGCAAACTAGAAGCAAAACAAGACAAGGTACATGTTTAATTTGTGAATTTGAACCTAAAACTGTAAAAGTTGCATTAGAGAATGAAGAATGGGTTAATGCAATGAAGGAGGAAATAGAGCAAATAGAGAAGAACAAAACCTGGTCCTTAGTACCCTGACCAAAAGATAAGAATGTTATCGGTACTAAGTGGATATATAGGAATAAATTGAATGAAAATGGTGAAGTCACAAGAAATAAAGCTAGATTGGTATGCAAGCGATATGCACAGGAAGAAGGCATTGACTATGGTGAAACATTTGCACCTATTGCTAGATTAGAAGGAGTTAGAATGCTACTTGCATATGCTGCACACAAGAAATTCAAAGTTTATCAAATGGATGTGAAGTCAACATTTTTTAATGGTATACTTGAAGAAGAGGTCTACATTGAATAACATGAAGGATTTGTTGATCCCGACAATAAAGACATGGTATGTATATTACATAAAGCTTTATATGGATTGAAGCAAGCACCGAGAGCATGGTATGAAAGACTGCATACTTACTTGTTAAGTATTGGATTTGTTAGAACAAGTGAAAACAACAATCTGTATGTGAAAGGTGATACTAATGATACTATTATCATTGCTGAAATATTTGTTGATGACATTATTTTTGGAGGCTCAAATCTTGTTTGCAAGGCATTTGCTGATGAAATGCAAAAGGAATTTGAAATGTCTATGTTTGGAGAGATTAAGTTCTTTATTGGACTACAAGTGATTCAGCAGAGTGTTGGAATATTCATCACACAATCTAAATACATAAAGGAAGTACTGAGGACATTTGGCATGGAAGATGCTAAACCTATGGGAACACCGATGGCTACTAGATGCAAATTGACAAAGGAGGATGAAACTACAGAGGTAAACTAGACACTTTACCGATCCATGATTGGTAAGTTAATGTACGTAGTTCACAGTAGACTAGATATAGCACATGTTGTGGGAATTGTTGCAAGATTTTCTACTAATCCTAGAGAATCACACATGATAGCTACAAAAAGGATCTTAAGATACCTAAAGAAAATAGAGAATTATGGATTATGGTATCCTAAGGAAGGGAAGTTTTAACTGAAAGTTTACACCAATGCTGATTGGGCTGGAAATGTGGATGATAGAAAAAGCACCACCGGAGGAGCATTTTTCTTTGGTGAAAGACTTGTAACCTAGACAAGTAAAAAGCAAGCTTTTATTTCTCAGTCTACAGCTAAAGCAGAATATGTTGTTGCTGCCACTAACTATTCAAACATTGCATATATCAAACAAGTGTTGGAAGGAATGAATGAGGTAATCACTGACCCAGTGATTATATACTGTGACAACACTAGTGCTATTAATATCTCAAAGAATCCTGTGATGCACTCTAAGACAAAGAATATATCTATTAAGTATCATTACTTAAGAGAACAAGTGCAAGAGAAGCAAGTGAAGTTAGAATTTGTCACATCTAAAGAACAACTTGCAGATATTTTTACAAAGCCCCTACCGAAGGACACATTTGAATACTTGAGGACTAGACTTGGGGTCCGTCCCCTGTCTATCGGTCACTAAGGTGATCTGGTTGTTGCATTAGCCTACTTATATCAAAAGATCATTCATGTTGATGCAACATAGTTCACACTTTGAATCATGTTCAAGGTTGTGATTAAGTTTGAGAACTTGAACCGATTGGAATATCAGTATTCAAAGATAAAGAGGAAGACAAAATTGTTGTTTATTTGTTTCTTTGGCATTGTTGTCAAAGGGAGAGATAAAATAATATGAAAAGGAACGAGCTATGAAAAGGAACAAGCACCGACAAGAATTATCTAAGGGAGAGACAATCTGAATGAGACAGAGTATTGAAGATCAGTTACAAAGAACAGAAGTAGGAACAGGAGAACTGAAAAGATCATAACTACAGAATGGTAAAGCTGTATTATTTAATGTTGGTTTAGTAACATAGTGATTAAACATATTAAGTCTATTCGACTTACAACATTTTGTTCAGAAGTTGTACAGAATATATGTTTGGTATGTGTATAGTACATTTCATATTACTTGAGTTGCCATCAATGCCAAAAGGAGAGATTGTTGAACTACAACTGATTTGGAATCTGATTGAAGAATCTATGATTAAAGATCACTGAGGAGTTGTTGATTAGATATGTAATATGATTAAATCAATATTATGTTGTCATTGATGTCAACTAGTTTGACAACACTTATCTTGTAAGTTACTATATCGAGACATCTGAAGAAAGGTGAAAAAGATGAAGAATAGAGAAATCTACATGAGGAAAGATGTACATGACAGATGAGGATAAGGAACACATTGAGTAACTTGTTGATGAGTCTATGACTTGATGATATTGACTTTATTATGTTGCATTCATCTATGATGAAGTATAGAGCTGAAAGACACAAAGCAGTGTTGTCAATAAATGAAGCATTTCTAGTATACATCGACGGAGTGTAGTGTATACCGATTGCAGTATTAACTGAGCAGTGTTCACCGACGCATTTCTTTTTTAACCGAGCAGAACAGAATGAATTAAATGATTAGTTTAGCCGATAAGATTGATGAGCTGGAAAGAGTATACCATCAAGGTAACAAATAATGTTTGTTACACAGATCGACGACTAACAAAATTTAGGGAAGATCTAACGGAGCATATTGAAATGTGTTATTAACACAAGTACCGAGAGAGTTTGAAGCGGCAAAATCTATGAATGTGGTTAAGCGGCAAAATCTAATGGTGGAGAAGAAAATGATTTACTCATCTATATAAGAGAACATAATTTCTTTATGAAGAGGCCGAAAGAAGTAGAAGCTATAGGAATATCATGTGAACAAGGTTTTCATGCATTCTGATCATACTGGTTAAGTAAGAACCAAGCTACAGAACAATTACCGAGCTACAGAGAGCAATTATCGACGGACAGTAAGTTGATACAGTATTGAATCTGAAGTGAAATTTTGATCAGAAGGATTTGTCTGGACTGAATATTGATCTATAATCTACAATTGAAGTTGTATTAAGGTAGGTCATTTACTGTTACATATTTAAACATTAGATACACTCAAAATCTCTTAACCGAGTGGACTCTGTAAGTCTTATGATGTATCATTCATAGAATGAACATTGTTATCCTGTCAACCCCATAGTGAATGTTGGTTGGATGATAACTTCTAGTCTAAAATCCTCTAACAAGGTCACACCTGACAGTGTGTTTGTAAACCTTTAACAGGGTTTGGTCTTAACTGACCTCACTTCAGAAGAGTGAACAATTTTGGGTTGCTGGTCCTAGGTGGTTTTTCCCTTTACAGGGTTTCCATGTTAAATCTCTTGTGTTATGTGTTGATTGTGATATTTGTTTTTTATCATTCTTTACATGTTACATGTTAGATTTGATCGGTAACTGTTATGGTATTAGACTGGTAATCGCTAAAAGCACAGACAATGAAAGTTTTATTGTTTACCGATGAGTAGAAATTAGAGAAGTTGTTTTGAATTATACATTTTGTATTGGGACACTGGATAACTAATTCACCCCCCTCTTAGTTATTCTAACACTAGACCCACACTACTTAAAGAACATTAAAGGAACCCAATAAAGCCTCCCAATTGGGATATCCTAGAAATAGATGATTTTGAAGTTTGCATGTCTTTGATAACGAGGAGAACTCAAAATTGGGTCAAGTGGAAGCAAACTAGGAAGAGAAAAGGAAGCTCCACGCCAATGCCATCAAATATAACACAGAGTAAATCTCATGTACTTGTTGTTACCATTCCTACAAGTCCATCAACACCTACATCTTCTCAAGTTGTTGGAGGCAACGATGAACCCCTAGAAAAAGAGCAAGAGCCTAAGCCTACCTATGGAGAAGGGTCCCTTCCATTTGTAGACCTAACAGAAGGTGAGGGGCCTAAAGATGAAGCCCAAGAGCAAGGAGAAATTCCACAAGGGGAACTCCACAATATGCAATAGGAAGCTTTAGCTAAAAAATAAGAGGAGCAGCATGAGGATTTCTCAATGGATTCCTAGGTACCTCAAGCTTTAGCCTCTTCTAGTTCTGTTTTGCCCAAAGTTCCCAAATTTCCTTTCATTTCTTCTCAAAAAGACACTCCTAATATCGTGAGGAAATTATTTGATTTAGAGATTCTTAAGTCTACCTTGAATTTTTTGTCCACTCCTTCCTAGTTAGAACAATCTATTGAGAAAAAGAGGAAGAGGGAAGAAAATATCATGCCCCGTCAGAATGTGATTGACCAGATTTTGAAAAGCCCTCCTCCCTAGAAAAAGAAGAAATTCTTGGTCCATGTGATCATGAAAATAGCCCAAACTAAATCTACCGACCAAATGACTCAATTGAGTGCATCTGACTTCACAGTTACCAGGATAGACATTGGACCTCCTAGGCACGAAAAGCAATTCATATGTGGGAATTTCCCACAAGCAGGTGAAAGAAAAACTAGATAAAGATAAACAAAAAAAAGATATATTGAAGGCAACAATGTCTCAACTTTTTGACTATCTCAGGAAGGTTCTTATGCCCATGTCATCTCAACAAACAACTTCCTCTTCTATTATCCTAGATCCAACATCAAATGAGAACGGAGCCCTAATTTCCTAGTTATAGGAAGATAGACATATGGGTAGGATTAGCAGGGATTGGGATCTTAAGGTCTGAGGGTTGCCCCTAATTAAATGCCTTAGGTCCCTATAAATTTTTTTATTACAAATGAAGGATAGTGTAAGACATCATAATCATCAAAGAAGAGGAAGCCACTTATGAAGAGTCATTTTCAATGCTCAAAGAGGTAATGGATATGAAAATGAAAAAATGTAGTCAAGTTGAGACTATTGGAATCACCTGATGATCCATTGAAAAAATGGATGTTTTCTATAAATTTCAAGCAAAAGTGTGTGCCCAAAACCCTTTAAAAGCATCTAAAGGAAATAACCAATAGCCTTCAGGAAGACATTCAGAGAACTAAAAAGCATTTCACCGATTTGGGGTGTGATTCACACCAAGGCAAGGGAGAAGATGTCAACAGTACGGAGGAATCTTATCAAGAGAATATCAATAGAATAACTAGTCCCGCTATATATCAGAGGACAAAAATTCAAAAGCTTACTCAGATTGATGCCTTGTTATCCAAAATCAGCCATGAAATGCAAGATTATGATGAAAAAGTAGAAGATATGAAGGAAAAACATCTCTATTGGACTACCAATAATGATAACGTCACGGTGTCAGAAGATGAAGATATAACATGTGTCATTGAAGTTCTTCAGCGGCACAAATCCTGCCAAGAGGCTTCTACATATGCGTAAATTAAAAAAGGAGAAGAAAAAACTTCTTAGCTGAAGCATAATTGTTTTTCTATTGTTATTATTCCACTCTTTGACACTTATCCTAATTTGTCAATTTAATTTCAAGATGTCGTTATGTAACCACCTAGATAGGTGAATAGACTATATTTATATATGTTGAACATTTTAAAAGGATCAACAATGTTAATACAATTTCCCCCTGTTGCTGTGACAACTGTTGGAAATATAATTGGGAAATGTGATATTGAGAGGGGGGCTGAATCAGAAATCACCTACTAAACCATTCACATATGAATAAAAATTTTGTATGGCATCACCCATTTTGAACATAATCAAATAACTAACAAACTAAAACATTGTCCATGAAAACATTCAAAACACAAAGATTTTGGTTACCCAGAAACCCTTGAAAGGTAAAACTGGGGTGGGGATGACACCCACAAATCTTCACTACTGCAGTAATAAATTTGCCTGTTAGGGCTTACAAAATTTGATCAAAACTTGATCTACCCTATGAGGGGTCTGCTCTGTTAAAAGCTAAAAGACTTATACAGTCTACCTTGTAAAAGGATTTGAAACTTACAATAAAGTAAGCACTCGGTTAAGAGATTGCAAAAAGTCTGTTAGGACTACTCAGTTAAGAGATTTACCCTGATACACTGGCTAGAATGTCTCAGTACCTAATCTTTCAGTTTGCACTATATGCAAATAACAGATCTTCTCTTTACTGTGTGATGTTGATCTCATTTATCAAATCTATCTCTTCTATGTGCTTCCACTGCTTAGCTCGGTCACTGAACTCTATCTCTGAACACTTCTCTTTTCTAAATCATACCTATCTGCTTATACTCTTCACATTCGTTGTCCCTTGCTATTACCTTTTAGGGTTTAGATCTTGACCTTATATAATCAACAAGAACATTTTACTTATTCAAGATCTACGACTTAGATTAATTCCTTTTGCCACTTAAGTCTTACTAATTTCCGATTGGCTCTAGGTATAACATAGGGATCAATGATTACTAAGTAGATGCATAATTACCTCTGTAATTATCTCAATAGACAAAATACAAAACATAGATGTCGGCCAAAACTATTTACCTCGATCACTGTGCCAAAAAAAACTCTTATGTCATTCTGATACTCGACATCCATTGTACTCAGCATATGTTGATAACTCTGGCGCTCGGTAATCATTGTATACAAGACTCGGTAGAACTAGACTCGGTATACTACTACAATACATAGTGACCATGAGTTTACTCGGCAGTACTACTGCTCGGCAAGTAAACATTACATAGCTCGGCCTTTACATAATGACTCGGTCGCAGTGTTGACTGACCATCATTGCCTAGATATATGACTAAGTGTGAGTCACTAATAGTCAACAAAACTATAGAGATCTACAATCTCCCCCTTTGACATTAGTGGCAAAAACACTTTGTCATGACATTACATTTCCTTTACAAAAATATGTAGTATACACAAAAATGCTTAAATACTCCCCCTTATATATATATATATATATATATATATATATATATATATATATATATATATATATATATATATATATATATATATATATATATATATATATATATATATATATATATATATATATATATATATATATATATATATATATATATATATATGCAAAAATTTACAATTGTTACCTTCCTTGGTTGCCATGTCATGATTTAACTTACCCCTTGATTTTGACATGCCGAATGTCATCTAGAGTGGGGATCTCAAAATGTTTCTCCAGAAATGGTTTGTGGAGCATCATAACCATGTGTAGTGCAGTTTCCCATCCTCCAGCATCAACAGTTAACACTTCAGACTGCACTTCTAGCTCGGCAGCTAGATTGATTAGACTCTCGACAGTAGATAGATTCAGATCCCGTTTAGTTAATTCTTTAGCCTTGACCAACTTTCTCTGTAATGCCTCCAGGTGAGGTGTTAGAATTGTTTGCATAGAAAGTATGCGAGATCCAATCTTTCCATCATTAGCCATCAGCCCGGCTATCTTTCCTTGAGTATGCATTATCTTGACATAATGATTGGAACTGTGGTCCAGATCAACACTTAAAGATTAACTTGTGGTTTTAAGTTCTTGCTGCAGTTGATCAATCAAACGTTGATTCTCCTCAGTGAATTGTTCAATATTACACAATTTGGTGAGCTGAGAGTTGGCATTGATAATGACTTCTTCGATCTCCGCTACCAAAGTAGAAAGTGCAACCAATTGTTGGAAATATAATTGGGAAATGTGATACTGAGAGGGGGGGGTGAATCAGAAATCACCTACTAAACCATTCACATATGAATAAAATTTTTGTATAGCATCACCCATTTTGAACATAATCAAATAACTAACAAACTAAAACATTGTCCATGAAAACATTCAAAACACAAATATTTTGGTTACCTAGAAACCCTTGAAAGGTAAAACTGGGGTGGGGATGACACCCACAAATCTTCACTACTGCAGTAATAAATTTCCTGTTAGGGCTTACAAAATTTGATCAAAACTTGATCTACCCTATGAGGGGTCTGCTCTGTTAAAAGCTAAAAGACTTATACAGTCTATGTAATACCCCTCTAACCCTAATATAAGTTTTGTGTTTTTGAAAGAATTAAGATCCTTCGATGTTTTCTTACAGCTTAAGTTGTACATGATACTTGTTTGATCTATTCCTATAGTTGTTTATAATAATTTCATAAGCTAGTACTCAATGATTCTAATATCAGACATACTATCTAAAGGTATCATTTTTGTATGTATTTATCTCCATGTATGTATTGAGTACCTACAAGACCTTTATGAACATAGTTAGGATGTTATATGATATGTACTTGATAGATATATATGAGTGGTTATTTATATTTTCTTCTATTAAGGTTACCTTGGATGAATCTTGTATCTCACTTGATGATTTGATTATGTTAATTTATTATTAGTATTGATAAGAGACTAACACAATGCTTGAGATTCTAACCTTCATTATGATGATGCTACATGCTTTGAGTGTATATATATACATGATGTGTTTTCATGATTCAGGACAAAGTCGTAGTTACTCACATAGCTGAGGTCCACACGATGTATCGATCCTGGTCATCTGTCTGCAATGTTTTCTTTTATATGTATATCCGTGCATATGTATTTCTTCTTTGTGATGCAGGCTTGCAGGTACCGGGCATCGACTTCACCTGGCTTCACAGGTCTGAGCATGCCCTCAAATCCTTGATGGTTGTTGTTATGGAGATAGTACTAAGGCCCCTACATGAGTCTTCCTTTGTCATTATTCCAATTTGGGAATATTAGGGTTCCTTCTTTGTCAGTCAACCTTTGGGTCAAAAACCCAAATCCAATGCACCCAGTTGGGCATGGTTGTAGTTAGTGCCTTGTGACCACTTGAATTCATTTGGTTGTATGATTTGTTTACTCATTTTATTTATTTCTCCTTCTTGGTATGATTCTTAGTTAATCTTTCTATGTTGTGTTTCAGGAGTTTGGCTTGACTTTCCTTGTTGACTTTGGTTGACCTTGTTTGATCTTATGGTTTTCTCGATATGTTTCATAGATGATTTGTATGGCCTCTTTGGATGATTAGATTTATTTTGAGGCATGTGATTTTATTCTACCTCAGTGTTATATCCTATAGCAATTATAAATAGGTAATAATATTGTGATCTATTACTTCATAATCTTATAGATTATAGTGTTTGGTATTTGGCATGTATCTATATAAATATAAATATATATATATGGAAATATATATATGGGTGCACACATATATGTATTTATATATATATAATTTATATGGGATTATATGTTAATTATTGTAGATATTGTTGATGGTGTATATTTTGGGATTAATGTAAAGTATAATGTTATTAATAATTAAATATTAAATAATGCGAGGTATATTATTCTCAATTGTTAATTATTAATAATGAGGATAGGTTATATATATAGATATTGATGTAATTAATGATGGCATATGCATATATGTTAGGATAATATTACATATGTGTATGAATGAATACAAATAATCTTTTATTGTATATTTGAGTAATATAGTTGTATGATATTAAGTTATTTTATAATACCCTTTAGTTAAGAGTTAGTTGGGAGTTGGTTACTTTTCCTCTCAACCTTTGGAAATCTATTTATATGCACTACTTTATCATTTGAAGAGGGGGGGGATTTTGGGGCTGAAGCATTGAGGAGAGGATGGCCTTAATTTTCATGGTGATTTTGGAGAGAAAACTTGGAGATGTGAGGGAGATTTTGTAAGCATATGTCTTTAAGAATTTTTGGTTATCTTTGCTTTTGGGAGAGAGACATTTTTTGTGAGAATTTCAATAGTTGAGAGAGGGATTGTTTGCTGTGGAATTATTTCTTTCTTTCATGGAGATTTCTGAAAGTGGATAGGGTTTGAAGGATGCATCTCAATTTTGGATTTGTCTTCTCTTTTGTTTCCTTCCTTCTTCGATTCAACCTTCGTAGGACATGAGGTATGGATTGAATATGTTAGTTACTTTATGTCTTTGATAGATTTTAGATCTATTTATATATTATAATTATTTATTATATCTTTACTTTTAATTTCTATGGTTATTTTAAAGTTTTGAGTTTTTGTTTGTAAGAATTGGCATGTGTTTTCCTAGGGTTTTTAGCAACCCATTTTTGGAGATCTATTATTATAATAATTTAAATTGCATCTAGGGTTTTACTAAATTGATTTTCTGGAAGTAAAATTCATAGATCTCAAATGGGTATCTCTCTGATTTTATTTTTAGGGTCGAATTAATGCCTTATTTTTGACATTTTGGCAGACTATGCCTGTCCATTCTCGATTCCGAATTTTCTGTCAAATGTATTCGTATGCTACAGGCTGATATGATTATATTAAAGTCTAAATTTGATATAAAATATTATCCTAAGTCTTATCTTTCATTTCCAATTGGTTTGGAGAATTTTTATTATGTTTTGTGAAAATTACAACCGTTTTAGTGAAGGCAGGTCTGAACCCTAACCAGAATTTTCTATTTTAAACCAGAAGTCATAACTTTCTTTCCCACCGTTGGATCTTCCTAAAAATCAAATTGAGAGTCCATAATTATGTTAGCTAAATCTCCAAAGAAGCGATTGCCTTTATTATTTGTTTTTTGGAAGATATGGATGACTGTTCTATGATGACTATTCTTTGCATTTAATCCTTGCTTGAAATAATTCAGTTTAAGAACATCATTAAGTTTTAAGGTTTCGTATGGTCATCAGAGGCTATTAGAATGTTTTTTTAGTTAATTGGATCTATTTATACTCTGAATATGTTTATAATATCACTTGGATGTCTTCTTATATGTTTGGAACATTCTGTATGCCATATTGGGTTTAGGGTTGTCAAGTGGACTAGGGACAACATATGTTTTCCTAAACTCAATCAAATGTTGTTATGGAATTGATATGAATTCTTGATGATGGATCTATTATGCTCTTATGATTTTTATATGTATGTTAGGGAACCTAAGTACACTAGGTGAGTGGCTCATAGTGAGGGGCCGGGGCCCTAAGTGGCTAGTACCAGGATAACCTACTATGAGTTATTTAATCAAGTGATAACCTAAATAAATGAATTGGGAATGGGAGATTATTGGAATGGGAAATTACACACTAATCAAGATTAATTGTGCCTCACCCATGCCTTTAGTGCTAGTAAAGACTAAGGATGGGAGTGGGAGAAGGTACCTATGCGTAGGTACGACTGGATGACCTTGTCTGTACGAGAGGCATTCGGTTCCGCATGTGCCTACTTGGGGGTCGGGGCCAAGAGTGGCTAGTACCAGGACAACCCAAGGGGTGAGGGCTATGCGATGACACTCACCTAGCTTGTAGCTTAGAGTCTCTACTAAATTTGATCATGCCTCTGGTAGTCCTTGTGGTCTTCTTGTCTTTTCTTTTGTGTTGTGACTTTGGGGAAATTTTATCACCACCTTAGGAATTTCCTAGTTGTTACCTCTTGTACGGGCCTTTGGTTCTATCTCCTAGCTCGGGGGAGTGGGCCTATTGGTTCCACGTGGTTGGGTGGTTAATATTTATATTGAGGTATTGATCGTGATTCTTTGGATGATCCTAGCACATATTCCTTTTCAGATCTGCAGTTGAAGATTTCTTATTGGATATTTTAATATGTTGAGATGTACTTATGTATTTGTATTCATGTAATTTTTAATCTCCTAAAAGGAGTCTTGTAGTATTGATGCAATCTCAATTCAAAGCAATGCATAAGGGAATGGGTAGTTCTAGGTAAAAGAAAGGGAAAAGAATGTGGAATATTGGACATGTTACTAGCATTAAAAGAAAGTGTTTATGTTATTTATCCTATCCTCTTATGTTGTCCATGTGTAAAGGAAATAATCTTAAATATAATTATATATAATGATGTATCACAACAATAATGTATTCTCTCTTGATGAAAGAATTCAAAGAGATTATTGAGAAATGATAGATTAGTGATTGGAATTATTAACAATGAATGGTTATGAAACAATGCAATAGAATAGTAATTTGATTTTAATGTTAATACTTGGTTCATGTTAATGAAGTACCTAGGATGATGCCTACCTTAATGAATATTAATCTCTTACCTAAATTATTAGAGAAAAGTGATATAAAGGATAGTAGATGTAGATGAAATCAATATTAATTTATGGAATGAGTTGATAAAAGGAATAATGATGTTGGATGATTAACCTATGTTTAATAAAAGAAATAAGTTAGGGAAATTTAACTTGGTGCATTAAAATGAATGTAGATCTTTTAAGCTCATGATTCCGTGAATATCTTATGCATGTAAATGGTTTATATGATGTTGCTTTAGTAGCGACGTTAGGGAACCCGGGAGGACTTAAGTTGTATAAATCTTACATTCAAGTAGTAGAAAATTATTTCTTCTTTTAGAAATATGAAGTGTAATGATGAATATTATTCTAGTTAAAATAAATAAATAAAATAAAATAAAAATTCACTACTTGCATTTTATAGAGGTTTTATGTCTTGTCCTCTTGGGTTGCCTAGCGGGGCGTTACAGTCTACCTTGTAAAAGGATTTGAAACTTACAATAAAGTAAGCACTCGGTTAAGAGATTACAAAAAGTTTGTTAGGACTACTCGGTTAAGAGATTTACCCTGATACACTGGCTAGAATGTCTCAGTACCTGATCTTTCAGTTTGCACTATATGCAGATAACATATCTTCTCTTTACTGTGTGATGTTGATCTCATTTATCAGATCTATCTCTTCTCTGTGCTTCCACTGCTTAGCTCGGTCACTAAACTCTGTCTCTAAACACTTCTCTTTTCTAAATCATACCTATCTACTTATACTCTTCACATTCTCTGTCCCTTGCTATTACATTTTAGGGTTTAGATCTTGACCTTATATAATCAACAAGAACATTTTACTCATTCAAGATCTACGGCTTAGATTAATTCCTTTTTCCACTTAAGTCTTAATAATTTCCGATTGGCTCTAGGTATAACATAGGGATCAATGATTACTAAGTAGATGTGTAATTACCTCCATAATTATCTCAATAGACAAAATACAAAACATAGATGTCGGCCAAAACTGTTTACCTCGATCATTGTTCCAAAAACAAACTCTGATGTCATTCTCTGGCTAACTTGGCAAAAGCAGTTTCTGATACTCGGCATCCACTGTATTCGGCATATGTTGATAACTTTGGTGCTCGGTAATCATTATATATAAGACTCGATAGAACTAGACTCGTTATACTACTACAATACATAGTGACCATGAGTTTACTCGATAGTACTACTGCTCGGTAAGTAAAATTACATAGCTCAGCCTTTACATAATGACTTGGTCGCAGTGATGACCGACCATCATTTCCTAGATATATGACTAAGTGTGAGTCACTAATAGTCAACAAAACTATAGAGATCTACAACAACTGTGTGAGACTCAAAATTGTTTTGGGATTGTTGTTCATAGATAGAATTTGATTTATTATTGAATGCATGTATGTATGAGGAGTGAAGAAAATTGATTATAGATATCATACTATGTTTCTTTTGGATCTATGATTATAAGGTGATATGTGAGTCACTATTTGTTTTCTTTGTTGTCATGTTCATGTTGTTTGGAAAAATTATACTCTTTTAATAACCAAATTGTATATGTCAGCTTTGTGGTTGTGGAGTTGTATGTACAAAAATTGAATGGTGATTTAAATTGTTTTTTTTTTTCTCATGGTTGTGGGTAATCAAGCACAGTATTGAGTTTATTCTGATTTATAATTTCACATTGTATTGCAGATATTTCATGGTGACAAATGTCCATTAAGTGCCTCTTCTTCTCTCTGGTTAAGATCATACCCCCTTTTAAATAGTTTAGATATTTATTCATTGCATATCTACATTAGAGAACTGTACCTATCAATTCAAAGATCATGTTGTCTAATAGTTTGTTCAACTGTTGTTAATAGAAAGGCCTTCAGTAAGGGTTTGAGTTAATATTATAAAAAGGGGCCAATCTGCTAATTAACAAAAGGGCATGTCCATCATAAATAATATTCCATATCATTTATATCATTCATCTCTTTCTTTGATGTTTTTCTTAGTTTATAATGTGATATCATTTCTAGTGTAAATATGTCTATTTTACATTAGGATTTTTCTCTGGTTTGCAGCTTATTTTTCTTGGAACTGTATATCTATTATGAAGTAACTATCATTAGGGATGCATCACATATTTTATCTTTCCTTCACACTTGGTGGGAAAGGTTTCATGTTTGTTTTTCTCTCTCTTCTAAGGATCTACTTTCCTTAGTATAGTGGCATTTGTTTATCATGTGACATTCTTTTCCTGTAAAGAATTCTTCATTTTGATTCAACATTCTCTCTTATACAAGAGGTGTGCATCCTGTGTGATCAAAAGTGTGACACACTTTTGTGAACCATTACATTTGAAAGAATCCATGGAAGAGGAAATCTCAAGAAGTGGCTCATAGCTTCCTAGTTGAAGCGATTTTAATCCTTCTCATGATGCTCATCAAATTGGCATAGAGGATTAGTGACTTGACTACTCCAAAATGAAAGATTCAAAGCTAGAGATGAAGCTAAAATACAAGAGTAACAAGCTAGAATGATAGATTAAACTAGAATGGATGCAAGCAACTCATATTCTAGAATGAAGATGCAAGAGTTGTCCAATTGAAGCAATGCAAGAATGAGACTAGATTAACAATGCAAGATTAAGCTAGAAATGAAGTAAACTATGAGCAACTAAGAACTCAAATTAGCAAGAGTAATCTAAGAATGCAAGAAAGATAGAAATTAAAAATGCAAGACAACAAGATGCAACCTTTTAGAATGCAAAAGAATGGACCCTTGAGCCAAGGAAGAGATTCATTTTAAAGGAATTGCCTCGAGAATGAAGGGTGGAGATTAAGAGACAAAAGAATGTGTGATTGAGATGGAGAGGCAAAATGAGAGTGAAGGAGATGCAAGGTTAGGTAGAAATGAGTGGTGAGGATTAAGAGGCAAAAGGGGAATGTTAGGTAAGATAAGACAAAATAGAAATTTTGAAAGCACAAATCCCTTTTTAATTGCTAATTAATCAAGATTAAGTATGTGAACACATGTGAATGTGTTCTTTTAATAAAAGTGTATAAAATTTATATTAAAAGCAATATTATAGCAATTAAATAAGTATGCAAGCTCTAGAAATTAGACCATAGTATAAGCTTGATATAAGATTTTTTATTTAATTATGCAAAGGACATTTTTAGGTTTACTTTGCACAATTATGTCTAGTAAGTATGCCTTTGAGATTTAGGATTTAATTTGAGGTGATTTGATCGAAAGGGGGCTCAAGTTCTACTAGACCAATTTTAGCGGATTACATTTACTCCTCTTTGACTAATGTGTGAGCGATCTGGGAACACATTGAGTCAAAGAATGATGATGTCAAGGTAGCTAATAGAGATATGACTCTGAACCTAATTGAACAAAAATTGATAAGAAAGATGAGAGTATCTAGTCTGATATGAAGCGATGAGACTGAATATCTGTCCAAAGAGATTGAGATAGCTAATCATATGAGAGACAATACCAGATTGATATGGGTCTCGATGAACATGATATGCCCCAAGAGATATAAAAGATGCATGTCCAAGTGACAGATTTGAAGTGATGAGAACACTCTTTCAGAAAGGAGATGTGGATAATCTCAACTTGATATATAGTGATGAAGCTGAGATACCCCGAGCGATGATGTTTAGTCCTGATTGACTTAATCGATTTAAGATTTGGTTTAATTGCTAGATTTTCATATTAGGAGATTTGATTGAGGAAAATATCTGATATATTGTCATGCCCCTTCGAGATTGAAATGAAAATGAGGTACAAGGGGTGAAAATTAACCTCACAAGATCCAAGAAAAGAAGGTGGAGGCGAGAAATAAATGATAGCATCATCGGTCAACTGTGTTAGAAGATTTGACTATGTCATGAAGGATTTTGATTTCAATCCCAAAAATGAATCTACGATGATAGAAATCAAATGAAGCTTACGAGAGTTTAATACTTGGTGCCCCTAGCAGGGAATTGATCTTGATTCACACAAGTAGTAGTCAAAGTCATTAGGATATTTTTGCTACTAAGCACTTCGGTAGAGAGAAGAGGGAGGATGGATCAAGGGAACCAACAAAAAAAAAACTAAATGCATCCCTAAAATGAAATGGAGCCTAAGACACAAGAGTAGTCAAGTCATTAATCTTGTAGCCGTTTATTTTTCATCATTTGATTACAAAGTGTTCATCAGGAAGGACTGATAAACTGACTCAAGTTAAGCTCAAAAGGTTGATCAAGTGATAAAGCATTGATAGCTCATATAGGCTTACGATTGCCCCCAGACGACAAATAAGAATCGAGGACAAGACTAAGACTAGTTCCATCCCATGACCACATAAGGAAACAGAGAGCGAGATGGATGTAGGGAGACTACTGGAAGCATGAGAGCTCAACCACACGTTGATAGATGGAGCGTTGATTACAAGTGATGCATGCTTTCCAAGCTTTCACCACTTGGGATTATTTTATTTTTCTACCAAGGTGCCTGTTTCCAGGTTTTCACAAAGGCGCATTTTTCTCTTTTTCAATTTTTTTGTTCTTTTTAGTTTTTGTTTATTTTATATTTTTTTATATTTGATTTTTTTGTGGATACATCAAGGCGCCCGTTTCCAGGTTTTCACCAGGATGATCATTTTTTTCAGGACATTTTACATTTTCTTTGGATTTTTTTAGGATCATATATGATTTTTAAGATTTTTTTAAGATCATAAATTATTGTACAATGAAGCATAATGTCTAGCTGTAGAGTTACTTTAGGTGAAGATCATTGAGAGGATATTTGAGAACAACACTATTTGTTGTAGCCAGATGATAAGCTTCAAAACCAAATGTTGCAGTGATGATAAAAAATCCAGCCAATAATGTCCAACTTTCAAGAGTTTCTTAGCCAAGGAAAGACCAATTGAGCGAGATCCACAAATACCCTCATAGACCTCTCTTAATGCTTTATCAAATTCCTCATGTTCTAAACACCTAAGGAGAGTACCATCTAGACTCATTTTAAACAAGTCATTAGCAATGAGTAGATACCAAGATGTACTTATTGGGAAGTTATGATAAATTTGAGAGTAGTAGGAGGCATTGGAGGTAATGATGGTATAGACAATCTGGGGATCAGGTGTGTTATAGGCAGGAAAGGAGAGTTCTTCAACCGGGAAGTCATAGTGAGATTTATATTATTCAAGTTGCAGCATGGAGGCTGAGATGGACATAACATCTATTGTTCTATCTTTGTCACGTAGTAACTAGTAACTAGTGGAGAATGATAAACACAAAGTATTTCTTTAAGTCATCAACAAGAGATAGTTTATATGATAGTATATTGTCATCTCTTATTAGGTATTCATTAATAACTTGATTGATTATCAATTGAAAGTCACCATAGACATGAATTCCTTTGATTTTCCATTCAATAGCCAATTTGAATTCATTAGTGAATCTTTCATATTCAACCATATTGTTTGTGTGGAAAAATATTATCTTTTATGCTTGTGGAGCTTTATAGTTTTGTTGAAACATGAGCAGAATATGAACATCAACACCTTGTTGTATAAATGAGTGATCAAAGTATATCATCGATGGGTTTTGAGTCAAGTGTAAGATAGATTCATCAAGTATCCCATCCACAGGCACCTCAAAGAGGTTTTCACCATTGGATACATATTTTATTTTTACTTTTTTAGAATATGATACTGCCGTAGAGTGGCTTTCACCATCAGATTGCATTTTCTTGATATTTTTATTTTTTTTACAGAGATATTTGGTATCTTCCCCTTCCATATCTCTTCTCATTACACTGGTGGAAGAAGGGAAAGGCTCATCAACATTTAGTTAAGAGGCTAGTTTAGGATCAATGTCAAAGGATATGCACTAGATAGATTCAAAAGGATTCCAGTCAATTATCTCAGGATGGATGAGCGATAAAGGCTCAAGGGATTCAAGTGCAAAGACACTAGTATCATCATCATCATTCATGAATGAATCTAAGAGATCAATAAATTTATCTTCCATAGAACGTCGTTGATCATGAGTAGTCCTAGAAGTGTTAGAGGAGTTTAGAGGAGTATTACACGAGTCTAACCGGGATGACTTATTCCCAAAACTAAGTCCCTCTTGTTGTTCAAGAAGTATGTGAACATGAACCATCTCAATCCTAAACCTTCCTAAGTTCCATGTTGTTATCGTAATATGAGGTCTTAAATATCCATGATTTACTTGATTAGATGGAGTGTTGGTTTGATGATGAGAAGATGGACCTAGAAGTATGTTATATGTCAAAGGAATATCCAAGACCTGGAAAATGACATCTCGTTGAACAAGACCTACCTGAATAGGTAAGACTAACATTCCTTTAGAAGAACATTCCTCTTCATCATATGCTTTGATCATTATTTTAGGTCGGGGATCAATAGCATACTCTAAGAAATTGAGATCTTTAACCAAATTGAAAGTGCATATGTTCAAACCCGCGCCTCCATCTATCAAAACACACTTAAGTCTATATTTATGGATAGAAAATTTAATATGGAGGGGTTGATTATGCACATGGCTAAAATATTTATCATCTTCTTCAGAGAAAGTTAGATAATGAGGTGAAGTGAGATGACCAACCATGGACTGGAACTTATCAATGTCTAGGTCTTTAGGAACTTTTGATCAAGGATCTCCCTATGAGCGAGAGATATTTTCAGTAGCTCAAGTATTGAGATTTGAGATGGAGCATGTTGAAGTTGGTCAACCGAATTGTAATGCTATGTAGCTAACGAGGTAGTTGGTTTAGATGTTGAGGTTGTTGATTGCTTAGGAGCAGAGGAGGAGGATGAACCTTCTCCTGGTAGAGTGACTTTTGCTTGAGAATGGGTTACCACATTAGATGATTCAGCTTTAGCATTGATCTTGGCTTTGATAGTACTAATAGTATGATTGGAGGACTCAAGCATGTTGATCACATTGTCACTATTAGAGTAGGTGTAACCAAACTTATTATTTTTTTCCTTAGAAGAATCCCCTTTTCTCAAATTTGGGAAAAGGCACCTTGGAAGCCTTATGATCATTGTTCATTTGTGGGGGGTCGACCACATTAGTCTCATTATCAATTAGATCCTAGATGATATTCTTAAGCTTCATGCATTCGTTAGTCTCATGGCCTTTGTTGCGATGATAAGCACAATAGTGGTTGGCATTCCACCATTTAGGATTTGTCTAAGGATCATAGGATCTTAAGTTATCAGGAAAAGTAATGATCTTATTAGTCATAAGCATCTTCAAAGGTTCCTCAAGCAATTCTCTGAGAGGAGTGAAGTCTCTCCTAGGCTTGGAGGTCAAAGACCTATCAATTTTGGAGCTTGTTGAGTTGTTCTTGTTAGCTTTCAAAATAGTAGTCAAGTTGAAAGCTGGCTCTTTAGGCTTAGTAGTGATAGCACTCAAGTTGTACCCACAATTCTATCATTGATGCCATCTTTGGTTTTGTTCCAGCATTTGTTCTTATCCTTGTTATGTTGGTTGTTAGAAGAGGATTTATGTTCTTTATATTGAAGAGTGATTTTTCCCTTATGAACAAGGACATCCTCTATGCAAATAGATGATTCAACCAATTTATCAAATGAAGCATGAGTTTTCATTTGCAATGCATAATTCATTTTAGGAACCAAAGCATTGATGAATATATCAATCTTTTCAGTCTCGGGAATCTTACGAGGTACGTGAGTAGAGATTTCACCATTACTAAAGGAAAACCACAAAGGATTCACCTTGGCATTGTTTGATATTGCAAAGATCAAGCACGGTGATAGCATGTTGGATATTATAGGAGTATTGTTGGATGAATCTATGCACTAGCTGGTCAAAGGATTTAAGAGGAGGGTATAGTTGAGTAAACCACTCCATAGCTTAACCACTAAGACTCCTAAGAAAGAGTCTCATAAGATATGTGTGTTTGTGTAATAATTCCATTCTTAGTGCACAAAACTCCCTAATATGATCATAGGGATCTCTGCTACCATCATACTTATCATATTTAGGAAATTCAACCTTTCGAGGAAAATGAGGCATGTATAGATCTTTTTCAAAAGGGAATGGGCGTATAGCCTAAAGAGAAAAATATGTGCTTGATTTTTCCTTTTCCTTTTCCAAGCGTAGCATTTGTTTCATCATCTCTTCCATTTGTTTCTTCATAATCTCCATTTCAGATGGTTCCTCTTTCTTTATCAGATTGTCAACATCAAAGTTACGAGGTAACTTGAATCCTTGCAAAACCAAGTGCAAGAAGTATTTGTATTTATCTTGATTCAAGGTCAATTTCACAAGTCTTTGCAAGCATTCATCTTGTTGAAATTGTAGGATATCTTCTTCAATTATTTAATTATCTGAATCACCACCTTGTAAACCATGTGACTTAGGCCTAGTATGTTGAGAGCCATGTTGTGATCCATGTCTAGAGTTGTGATTATCAAAGTCTTTGTCCAAGCATTCTTGGTTTTCTTGTCCAAAATGCTTGTCACCCAATTATTTTAGAAATTCCTTAATCCTTTTGTTTGGATCTTCCATGATTGGAGTGTAATAAACACTATGTGCCAACCTAGGAGAGGATAAGGTAGATTCACTAGAGATATTAGCAAAAGGTTTAAAACCCCAAGGTACATGATCTCCTTTAAATTATTTGTCAAAGTTATCTTCGTGTTTCTTTCCTTCGCGGATCTGAGATCTAGTTGTGACTAGAATGAAAGAAGATTTTCCAAAATCCAAATAGGATGACTTAGTATAACTTGATTTTCAAGCTAGGTGAGAAAAAGTGTCCACTTGTCCAAAGTGTAAAAGTGCAAAAGAGATAACAACTTAGATAACTTGCCACAAGATGTCCAAGTTGCGGGTAGATCCTTGTGTATGACACTTGTGAACAAGAAAAGATAGGATAGAGCATCAAAGAGAGGTGATAAAAAAATATGATGGACAAGTGAACATTATACTAGCCAAGAGTGTAGTCAATAGATCAAAGTAATCTTTTCTAGCTAGAGGCAATTTCTAACATGCTGGAATGTACCAAATAACATGATGAGCTAAGGATGAGAATGAAGAAGCAATGTTGATAATATTTGAGCTTAGTCCAAAAGTTTGGTTTCAAAGGATTGCAATGGTTGATTGACAAGTTTAGAGCACTTCCTAGACAAAGTTTGTTTTGAAAGCAAGTAGTGTGAGCAAGAAATTGTCATCAAACAATCCAACAAGGGACAAAGCAGCCTTGTGGATAAAAGTATATGTGAGGTCTCACAAGGTATAACAATATGTCAAGTTTATCGAGTTTATGTTTTACAAATGTTTTCATAGGTATTAGAATATTAAAGCACATCAACCAAAACTACCTAAGGTCAAGAGGGAAGTGTTTCAGCCTTTGCCCATAACTTGATACTCCTTCGCCTCACATAAAGTGATGTTGGCTTTGTCATGGATTTACATCCAAGGGAGTACATATGGTGATTATCTTGGGGTGATCTGGATAATTCCACTTGGATCAATCCTTGCACAAAGGAATCCATACAACCAAAAGGTTAGCCTCTAAGTCCTAAGGTATTTAGTAAAGATCTTCGTTCATGACTACCCCTTGTAGTTTTGCAAGCGAAATTAAGGCCTATAACCCTAAAAGCACCCAAAATGCATAGTATTCAAAGCAAGATTGATACCTCTAGGCCCTATACAAAGTTAATGTACTCCTCTTGTAGTCTTGTAAACAAGATTGAGACCAAGATGGCCCTACAAGCACCCAATCAAGTGTAGTCTTTCTTAACAAGATTGAAGAAACTAGGCCCTACACATGAAGAAGCATTAAAAGTAGAAAATAGACAAGTCTTCCCTCTCTTTAGATTGAAGGAAGCTTTTTATTATAGTGGGATGGAGTTACTCAGGTTCGCTTGTTTCCCACTTGGGTTGTTCCCAAAATATTGCTCTCTTGGAAGGCCTTCTAAAGGTAAATGCAAGAAAGGAAATAGATAGCTAGCAGAGGTATAGATTTCTGATTTTTCATAAGAAAAAGAGCATACTCTCCTACTCCATAGTGTGTCTCCCAAACACATCAAGAACATATTCATTTACCCAATACTCTTTGCAAGTGATCAACTAAGTAGGTTAAGGTTTCTGATTTTCCAAAAGGAAAAGAGCATACTCTCCTACTACTCAACTAATCACAAGACAAGAAGCCTTCTAATTAAGCTAGGTGCCTAGAAAATCAAATTTAAGCAAACACAATGTTGATTTGTATCTCCAAGGTAACCTATAAGATAAGTATCATTAGTAATTTCAAGATTGAGTCTTTGAGAAGCGTCCTACATCACAAAGCATTAGTAGTCATGAAAATGTTGATCTCTTTGACAAGCAAATCCTACAAAACCACAAGTCAAGGCATAAAAGATATGCAAGATGGAATCAATAACCCTACAAGATCACTTGTTAGATGCTATTAGAAAACCATAAAATCTGAAAATGCAAGAAAGAACAAGAAAACTCAACTAAAAACTCAGGCTATGAATAAACTAAATCTGGATGAAACTTCACAGTCTTTCAAAAATCTATACGATAAACCTTAAAGAGGCCAGATGATATTCCAGAACAGAACAATATACTACAAAGAGAAAAAAAGATATTTCTTTGGGAAGGAGACAATATTTCTCAGAGAAGCAGACCGATATTGCCAAAGATGTGTGATCAAAAGTGTGACACACTTATATGAACCATTACACTTGAGAGAATTCATGGAAGAGGAAATCTCAAGAAGTGGATCATAGCTTCTCATGATGCTCATCAAATTGGCATAGAGGATTAGTGACTTGAATACTCCAAAATGGAAGATTCAAAGTGAGAGATGAAGCTAAAATGGAAGAGTAACAAGCTAGAATGAGAGATTAAGCTAGAATAGATGCAAGCAACTAGTATTCTAGAATGAAGATGCAAGAGTTATCCTATAGAAGCAATGCAAGAAAGAGACTAAATTACCAATGCAAGATTAAGCTAGAAATGAAGTAAACTATGAGCAACAAAGAATTCAAATTAGCAAGAGTAATCTAAGAATGCGAGAAAGCTAGAAATTAAAATGCAAGACAACAAGATGCAACCTTTTAGAATGCAAAAGAATGGACCCTTGAGCCAAGGAAGAGATTCCTTTTAAAGGAATTGCCTCGAGAATGAAGGGTGGAGATTAAGAGGCAAAAGAATGTGTGATTGAGATGAAGAGGCAAAAGGAGAGTGAAGAAGATGCAAGGTTGGGTAGAAATGAGTGGTGAGGATTAAGAGGAAAAAGGGGAATGCTAGGTAAGATAAGACAAAATAGAAAATTTAAAAGCACAAATCCCTTTAATTGCCAATTAATCAAGATTAAGTATGCGCACGCATGTGAATGTGTTCTTTTAATAAAAGTGTAGAAACTTTATATTAAAAGAGATATTGTAGCAATTAAATAAGTATGCAAACTCTAGAAATTAGACCATAGTATAATCTTGATATAAGATTTTTTATTTAATTATGCAAAGGGGATTTTAGGGTTACTTTGCACAATTATGTCTAGTAAGTATGCCAATTTAGGATTTAATTTGAGGCAATTTGATCGAAAGGGGGCTCAAGTTCTACTAGACCAATTCTAGGTGATTACACATCCTTGATCACAACCTCTTCTTTATTTGTAAAACTATGTTCCTCATAAGAAAATTCCCTTACTTTGTGTTTCAAAGTATGTCACCCTTCATCAAAAATCCCCTTTTCACCTAGAAATAGAGGGATAAAAGAGTGCATTGTTGTTTTCTTCCTCTCTTTATCTTCAAGACACTATCTTTGTTCAAGAAATCCTCTTGAAGGTAAATGTCTTGCAATGAAGATCTCTTCCTTTCAAGGGTCTCTTCCCACAAGCAGAATATCATTTCATGATTATCTATTTTCCTATCTCACAAGATTCATCCCTCTTTGCTAAGTTTATGGTATACATTGTTGTTTTAAGGACATCTCCTGGTTCTTGGAAGTAGGTATATGTGTTCTCTTTTGTTATGACGTGACCAATATTGCCATCATAAGGAGGGGGGCATACATGTGGCCTCTCTTGTATAGTATATGCAGATTTTTTTTATTGATCCTTAAGGGGACAATGCTTTCCATAAGATTGATCCCTAAGTTGTCCCTATGCGCGAAACATTTTCAAAGCCTCCCCTAAGTGCAAAATAATTTCAAAGTCGCCCTTGTGCGCAAATTTTCAAATTAGAATTGACTAGCATAACACATCTTGATAGACCATCAATTATCATTTCCCTCTTTGAGATGAGTGGAACTACCATAACACAACTTTCTAGTCTTTCTACTCTTCTCCTTCTCCTTCTCTTCCATAAATCACCTAGCATTACACAACTTTCTAGCCTGTCAGATTCATGATATTTATGCCTTCTTTCCATGATCTTATGGTTATGCTAGTGGCTTAGATCATGGGGTTTAGTATCATCTTTGGTGAAGCTCTTACACTTCCTATGGGGTCACTTATGCTCTTGAAATAGCTTTCCAGATATGATTTTAGTGGATGGGACATTTTCGATCGAGGCCCCTTTCACTTGATGATTTGGAGTTTTGTTTTAGTACTAACCCCTTTTGTGTGTTGTGTCTTTTCTCTTTGTTTGGCTTTGTTTTAGTGCCCTTTTGCATGGATGTTGAGTTAAGATCCTTTGTTTGGGGCTTATGTCCTTGAATTTAGTGTTGTCTCATCTCTTTTGCAATTCACCTATGATCAATTATCTTTCATCATTCTTATTCTCTTTTATCTCTTCCTTTACCATGAGCATGAGCTTGTTTCATACTCCCGCTAAAGTTGGGGCTAAATATATCATCCTAAAAAGTAAGCACCTAACTTGTGCTCATTTTGGGATTATTTTGTGCCAACTTTAGTGTTTTTTAATGGTAGGACCTCATATTGTGCTTAGATTCATACCTAATTCAAATATGGATCCTCTTCCTCCTATATTTCTTTAACTTGAGGTTGGCTCTCACTTCTAGGAGTGATTTGCCATTTCCCTTCCAATCCCATACTTAACTTCCTCACCTAAGACCCGTTCATTTATTTTCCACTTTCAGGATCTGTTCTAACCTCACAACAACTTGAATTTTCTCCCCCTGCTCCTTTTCACCTTCCCTGACATCCTCATGAAATTTGAGCTCATTTTGACTAGGACAAGTCGATTAGCCGACTTGTCCTTGGAACATGTTGACTAGTCGACATGTCCTTTGGGTTCTGGGCCCAAATTTTGCCTAGATCTTGATGACGGGGTTTTCCTCCAAGGTTTAGATTTATGGTTAACCTTGATGAAATTTGAATCCAAAATGAAGGGATTTTAGTATAAAAGTTTATAATCTCCCTTCATTTTTTATCCATCATTCATGTCCAAGTGCAAGCTATCAAGCATCAAAGCATTTAAGCAATCAAGTTCGAGGAAGCCATCAAGCATTCAAGTTTTCATTCCCCTCATGCAATCAAGGTGTTTTCTTCCATAGATATAGCTTCTTTCTCCAATTGGAAGCCAAGAAGAGGATTTTTCTATCGAGGAAGGAGATCCACGTTCATCTATCAAGCTTTCAACCCTAATAAAACATTGTGGCATATTACATCTACTTCATAAGGTTTTGTCTTTTTATGATTTCCTTTTGGGTTTTTGTGTTTAGTCAAAGCTATTGCATCAACATACTTGATCACATTTAAAGAAGTAATTGCATCTACATGGTATGATATACTTTATTATCTAGATCTAGCCTTTGTTACATGAGAACACACTTTTCCTTTATTTAATTGCATTTGAAGGTTGATTCCTAAACAGGGGTTTAAGTAAGGCAAACCCCTTTCTTCAACCATCTTCCCTATTTTTCTATGTGCAGGAACATGTTGCGAAGCTACGATTCTGAATTTGGGTAGTACAGGTGGAGTAGCAGATTTTGGGAAAATTTCATCAATTTTTGTTAGGAACAAGACAACTAGTCGCCTTGTCCCTAGAAATTTGACTTGTTCCCAAAATGTCAACTTTTCCATGCATTTTTCAGTGAAAATTTGAGAAAAGAAAGATTCAGGCCCCTGTCATCCAGATCTGAAGTTATAGTAGAGCTCGAGATTTTGGTGATAGTGAAATTCATATTCAAAGTCCCGCCTTCTCCATTTTTTTTCTAGGATCACTTGTTCTTACTTCTTTTCCCTTCGCACTTACTTTATCAAATCAAATTCCTGTTAAGAAATTAAAAACCCTACAAAGCATATATCTTGTATTGGCACTCGTCCACCTTTTGGTTGTCTTGATAAGATTCATTTTGTGGGAGGATTTGTATTCCAATGTAAACACAAATTTGGTGAGTAATCTACATCTTAGCATTGCTCTCCCATTTTCTTCTATACGTTGATCAATAAACATATAATCCTTTTCTTCTTTATGAGGAAGAATGAAAGTCACCATGCTAGGTTGAGAGATATAAATTATGGAGCATTTATAGGATATAGGAGGTGGAAATGAAGCATAAATAGTTGTTGTGGAAGGTGTAGGAAGAATTTTAGGTCTAGGGAAAGGAGATGGAAATATAGGAGAGGAATTGCTAAGTTCACAAATCTTCTTAATTTTGAATTTTTTATTGGATAGGAAATAGTTATCTTTGCAAGGTTGGACTGGTTGAGGAATGAAAGTTTGAAAAGAAGCCAAGGTCAAAGTTCCCTCAAGTAGATAAAGGTTGATAGAGACTATGGTTAATCATGATGATTTGTACATCATGGGAAAATTTCAAACACTTACAAATATGAGTGACTATAGCTTTTGTGGATGCGAGCCAAGGAAGACCAAGCCTAACTTGAAATTGATTGGAAATTGCGATGACAACAAATGTGACATCTAAGGTTTTTTTGACAACTTCTATAGGAAGCATGGGTAGGATAAAAGAAACCATAAAGAATGTTTTTATCGTCACATCAGATTTGTCATAAAATTTGGCTAGAGTTGTCTAGTATAAAGATGAACTCTTTAGTTATAACATTCACTGTGCAAGTAGGATTTATAATAACTCCACAAGAGGGAAGACCATTAATCTTCACAACTATGAAAAGAGGACCATTAGGCTCCCTAATAGTCTCACTAAGATCAAATGTATTGCAAATATCAAGTTTGGGTTTGTTTTTAGGTTTTGATTAATCAATAAGGTTGACAACATTGTTGGTCTCAATACACTTAGTGTCATAGGTTACAATGGTCGGAGATTCTACAACATGGTTAGATGAAGAATAAATGGACTCAATGGTATTAGTTGAATGCGAAGGTAGAGAATTGGTATAAATTTACAAGATTTATTTGGGAAAGGCAATGGATTTATTTCTTTTATCATTAAGGCCCTCAATAGATATAACATTAGAATCAATAAGCTCTTGAACAATATATTTCAAATGAAAACACTTCTTAGTATCATGATCATGTTGATGATGATATTGGAAAAAAGTTTGGGGATCAAAGTTCTTGTTGGTTTTTTTGGAAGGATCAATTGGCTTAATGGGAGGAACTGTTAAGACATTAGCATTAATCAACTTCAACATCACATTATGCAAAGATTCAAAAAGAGGTGTAATATTATGAGAAGGTTTAAAATAAGATGACAAAGGAGGCACACATTTGGATGTTGTTGCCACTTGTGCATCAATTTTGTTTGATGAATTGTTGATCTTGATGAGGTCTTTTGGTTTTTAAAACTTCTAAAAATCCTGAGATGTGGAATCACTCTTATCAATCGAAGCTTTTGGAGCGGTACTCTAAAATTGACTCACTTTAAGTTGATAATTATGAAGTGTTGCACACAATTGTGTTAAAAAGGGAGAATTAAAAAAACAATATCTTATTCCTAATTTCCTTATGTAAATTAGCAATGAGAATGTGTTGAATATCAACATCAAGCACATGATAACATATATGAGCATACAAATGTTAAAATCTACCAATAAAATTAGACACTTTTTCTTTAACACCTTGTTTACAATGTTTTAGATCAATCAAAGAAATCTTAGGACCAATATTTTTTTGAAACCATTGAATGAAAGCATTAATAATTTTTTGGAAGGAATCAATGGAATAAGGAGGTAAAGAAAAATACTATTGCAAGACCTTATCTTGAAAGGTTCTAGTAAATAGTTTAGCCATGAATCTATGATCATGATAAAAGTCACTACACAATGTTTAAAAGGTCTTAACATGGGTCAAGTGATCACATTTACCATTGTAAGTCTCCAAGTGAGGTATTTTCATGTATTGAGGGATAATGACACGAATAATGTCCAAGGACAAAGTGCTAGCAATGTCACATGTGAGAATGGTGAGTATGGATTGATTCATAGAGGCAATTTATTATTCAAGGATGGAATAGTTTGAGAAAGGGTATTGATAATGAATTTGATAGAGATTTTGGTATGAGACATATGTGAAATGTTGGGACCATTATGGGAAATAGAAGAAATATTTGAATATGAAAATGGAAAATTGTTGTATGTAGACATGGATGAAGGTTGTGAAACACTTGAAGGATGAGGAATAATAGGATTAGAAATGCTTCCAAGGCTAGCACATGTAGGATTTATGTTTGAAACAAATGTAGTCATGAGAGGTGTAGCATAAGTGGAAACACTAGGTAAAAAAGTAGGAATAGGAAGGGAAGTCTCGATACTAGTGGGAGGTGGACTTAAACCTATATCTTAAGCACAATCCTTAAGAGGTTTAACATTATTGTCAACAATATGGGAAATATTTCTTAACAATTTGATACCATGTTCATCATTGTAAATCAACTTCCTTAAACCTTCTACTAAAGAAAGGGCTTCTGAATTAGAATAGAGTGAGGATCCAATGCATATATAGGGAATTTATCACCAAAATAAAAATGTAAATGGTATGTGTTGGGTTCACCAAAATGTATAGTGGAAAAAGGGAAAGCAAGATAAACAAGGAATTTCTCCACCTTTTATGAATGCACAATCAAAAGGAAGATGAACCAATAGGCTCAAGTAGGACTTAAGCCCTAATTGAGTGCAATGATCCTTTGTGATAGTGATTAAGAATGAAATGGATTTAGGTAAATAATTTAATGATGAAAGATAAAGACTAAAATTAGAAAAATTAAGCAGTTCCAAAAAAGATAAACTAGCATAAAACATACATGAAGCTATAATGACTTGAAATGGAAACCCATAAACTACATTGGCACGAGATTTGAATCTGAAGGTGTTTCGACAGATACAAAATTCCTTGAGCATTTTGTTCCTAGGAACAAGAAGCTTGGGATCTCTTATTCATAAAGACTTTTATAGAAACTTTGACAATCAATCCTACAGATCTTGAACTTTCTGAATTTTGTCCCAATTGTTGCGCCACCTGTACCTACACACAAAAAAATAAGGAAGATTTTGTGGAAAGGGATTTACCTTGGTCAACCCCTTGTTTATTAATAAACATTGAAAATGAAATACGATTGCATAAAGGAAAGTAAATGTGAAGGTAAATATTAGATATACCTTACCAATACCTTCATGAACAAATATTGAGATCATACATATTCATGAAGATGGTCGAATTTTTCTTGAATTGTAGTTGTTGACCTTGTAATGTACAAATGAATCAAGGATGCCTTCACAAATGCATGGATTTATGAATACCACTCCTATATATTCAATGTAGTTATGCTTGATTGAACACTTGTTGTGGAGGATGTTAGAAAGTAAAGACCACCAAGATAACTGAGAGGGGGGGGGTGAATCAATTATTTGATAATTAAACCATTTATCAACTTCAACAACTTTAAACCATATAATCAATGCAGTAACCAACCATAGAAAGATAATCATACACAATGACACAATAACACAAGATATGTTAACTAGGGAACCTCTTGATCAAAGAGTAAACCTCGGTGGGAATGATGCCCACAAAATGATGCACTAATATGAAAGTTCCTTGTGAAAGGATGGACCCTGTTAGGAGTCTTATGAAATACATTCAGTACATATGAATCTCTGTTAGGAGATTTTGAATCCCTGTTAAAAGATTCTAACCTTGTTAGGAGTTATGGAAGACAGAAGGACCCACTGCCCAAATAGCTTCAAGGCAAGATCTCTGAACTCACTGTCCAACAGATCTTAGGATTATTCAACAGAATAATATGAAATATGTTACCTCCTTCACACTGTGCCAAAACCGCACTCTCTACTACACAAGATCACAAATCCAGATCTTTGTACTTCACAAGTCTTCCTTCATCACTGAATTAGCTCTTTTCTTCACTTCATGCATACATTCGCATCACAACTTTCACAATTTCATATCACAACTATTAAAATCCCATTACAACAAGGAAAACATTCCTTCCTTTATACCACACTCAAATAATTACAAATGAGTCGGCATGCAAATACAAAATAATAATTTTAACACGCTACATCAAAATTACATAAAATTGTCAGCTTCCAGATATAATAACTTTCCAAATCATGTGACCTTGAAGTTTGTGCTATGAACCACATCACCACCAATGAGTCTCAAACTTCCCTTTAATTGCACAGAATCAGATTCCATCCCGGTTAGGAGATCCTCTGATTACCAAAAACCGCTACTCATGAATATTGCCAGAATACTGCTTCCACCAAAATGCTTATAACTTTCATGAATAAATGAATTTCCTTTTGCACTCTTAACCATAGGCTAATAACACAGCAAAGAACATACCATCAATTGCGCATAACTCAATCTACAATATAACATGTGCGCAAAACAAAACTGTGCCTGCTTCTCTGCTAAACTTCAGAATATCACTGTGTTGACATCAATGACAATCATAGTCATGAATGCAACAACCACTGCTACAGAATGACTGCCAAAGGCTTTAGCATTCATTCCTAATAGAGGAAGAATCCATAAGGATGGACAAAGGATCTTCTTGCTTGTTTGATATCTCCTCTACTTGGCCATCATGGGAGAGAAGCTTTCTACAATGGAGAAGATTGCATTCAAAATACCTTGGATTCTTGTCTTCAAATCTTGAATTCACTTGAACATGAATGCCTTAATGATCATGGATATTCTTGGTTCTTCAATTATCACTTGTGGATGATAATGGATCTTGGTTATGGTTACCAAAATGAGGAGAGATAGGGTGTTTAATATATGTCTCATACATTTCAAGATTCAAAATTAAGCCAGGCTGACCACAAAATCTAATTTTCCATTGAAACATTTTAACGTGGCTCTAGTTGAAATTTGGGCCCAAACCTCAGGGAGAAAAATACCCTAGGCATTTTGTTCCTACAGAAAAACACCAAAATTTAAATTGAAGTCAGGAAGATAAGGTAGATGTTGGATCAGGGGGATATAGCTAGCTGGATCAAGCGTAACAAACATCAAATCTTGAAATCATCAAAATGGGGCCTAAGTGAGCATCCAATTACGGGTGCTATCTTTTTAAGATGGCACAAGTTTGTAAACAATAAAAAATCTATAAATAAACCTATTGATGGTCGACCTACTTTCATTAAAAATATTTTTAATTTTGAGTCAGATTAAAGAAAAGATTAAAAAGAAAATTAAGGAGGATATGTGAAGACTTTATAACCAAATTTTTTTAGACATCTATGAGCAAAAATCTAACACATTTAGATAAATCCTAAGGTAGAAATTATGAATTCAACATCCATATTTGGGGGAAATATTTGTAGATTTGAGCAACGTAGATATGAGGGGAGAAGTTCAAGCCTAGTCGGTAAGAAGTGGCTAGATTAGTTGAAGTACTTAAAGGGATCTAGGGTAGATCCAAAACATTACAATCACTTTGTTTTTTGAAGGTTGGTGCCTTCTGCTTGGAAAGATTAGGAGGTTGGAGCCTCTTATTGAAAAAGATTAGAGTCTCTTGTTGAGTTGGTCCTTGGTGGAGTGGATTAGTGTCTCTTATGGGTTGGTCCCTACAAAGATGTAACTTTTTCAAGAAAAGTAATATTTTGTCGCGGTACTCTCTTTTAAGGGTTTCCATGTAAAATTTTGTGCATATTGTGTTGAAATTTACTAGATCTTACTCGTGTGGATATTTTGATTACTGTTTATGATTGATAAAACTTATAAATTGAAAAGATTGTTCTTATACTTCTTCACGCACCTCACACCACCAAAATGAAGGATATGGGAGTGGATCTATGATGGTCTATGACTAAATTCTAGACACTATTCATACTAGTGGTTGGGGTGATGTGTGTTGTACTCTTCCCAGATTGAAGGTTAATATGTTTCTCTATTAAATGGGGGAGAGTTCTATAGAGTATACTAAATGCGGGGAATTACTTATGCATGGGGTAAATGCATCCTATCCCATCTATACCACAATATACATCAAGTAGTATGTAGATATGAAGATAGTTTATTATACGGACGAACCCTATTTCATGTGTTAGCATGAGATCATGTAGTCATCATGAGAGAAACTACTGATAGGTTATGTGGTGTGATATTTTCTTATATTTTTTGATGTAGAAGGCCTTTAATACAAAGACAAGTAGGAGATGGATAGTAGTAGAGATGAATTTTAGATGACTTGGATGTCTTCACATAGAGTCCATAAACAGATTAGGGGGGATTTGAAAATATTAATGAGAATATACTATATTATAGGAAATCAAGATACCATGTCAAGAGGAGAACTTTGAGAGACACCTATTGGAGAAAATCAAGAGTAGTTGGACAACAACATGGACAACCTATGGGAGAGGTAGTATTTGTCAACAATCAAAGGGAGGTAGGTGAGTTGTGTCCTACAAAAAAAAAAACATAGATATAGTAGACTTCACCTGACTATGACCTTTTGACATGGGATTAAAGGCTCACATAGTATAATTAAGCATTTAAAGAATGATATGATAGGTGGTGGATCAAACATAAACTAGCTAAGTTGACAAGTCCAAGTAGAGTGATGGGTAAGAGATAATGAGTATCAGTGTAGAGAGTCCAAGAAAGAGAGGTTGAGGAGGTTCTTATAGGAGGTGGAAAAGAGAATTAGGATATAAGATAAGACAAGGGTATAGTTGGAGAAGAGTGGGATGAGCAATATGAATAGGATAAAAGAACTATAAGACAATAAGGGGCCACTAAATAGTCTGAGTTGGATAGAGATGATTGTAATGACCTATAGGTTTAGCTAAATAAAACATTTTTAGATCTAGATGATGCCCTTTAATAGATAGATGGAGCCATAAGAGATATATATCAAGTTAGGGTAGAGGGTCATAACAATAGTGCAACTATATTGAGCAAAGCTAGCTATATAGTGTATCTAAGACATTGCAAAGGGTCTTATAAAATTTGACGTTACAGAGATGTATAGAGCCATGTAGGATGATACATACTACAAGAAACTATATGAGAGGGATGCACCTCAGGAGAGGAAATCACCTAGGCTCACGACACACAATGTTAAGGTCCTACACGATAGTTAGTGAGAGCATGATAGGACCATCCCCACCATAGCCACCATGATATGATCACATTGGAGGATAATATCAAACAAGGGTAAAAAACATTATAATTTCCATTTAGACCACAAATACCATCACTTGTATACCCTAAAGGCATGAGCTCATTTTAGAGGGCTAAAATTGTAGACCATGCATTAATATTCTTTTGTATACATACAAGAATTATAGATGTATATGTAATAGTGTGACTTATGTAGTCTATATTATATCGTGATGTATTTTGACCTATATAATGTGTGAGACATTATTTTGATAACATGTGTGCATTTTATATGTCCTATAGATGACTATGAATATCATGCATATCTTGTTATTTTTCTATATTCTAGATGCATGTCTACATAAATGCTATGCTCATGATAAAATAGTTTGGTGACTCTTACTTGTGTACATATCCAGGACATGAAGCTACATGCACCTATATATGCAAATTAGAGCATTAACCAAACACAAGATCAAGCTACAAATAGATAATGAAATAGAAGCCAAATAGGAAAAATGGAAGAGATATGATACAATATACACGACAAATGGACATGGGAAAGGATATACAAAATGGATGGATTTCTTTGTTTATTTTTTATGCTTTGTATCATGATCAAGTTTTTTATTAGAGAAAATGGATATATGTACACATAGGTATGAATTACCAAGGCTAATTTTCAATCCCTTTTTGCAATGGAGGAAAAGTGATCATACAAAGGGAAAATTATGTTCCCTAGAGAGAAAATTTTACAACATACATTCAAATATCTCCAACTATCTCTTAGTGCTTTTGAATTCAATTGTGTATATGTTTATTAGCATCGATATTTCATACCACACTCTTTGATGATTATCAAGATGTAGAAGAGTGCAAGGGAATGAAAAAATGTGATTCACTCTTGTACACCCTGGTGACAAGTCACAAATTATGATTTGAAATGTTGATGCTCATAAACATAAACATAATCAAATCTAGAAGAACTAAGTGATAATCTAATGGATTGTATAAATATAATAGAAATATCTAAAACTAGTTAAATTGGAGAATATATCTAATTATAGGTAGGTAAAATAAGGTTTCAATACAAATACAAAGATTTCAAATAATAGAAAGTCATTGGTCCAAATTTGAGCGTCCTAACCAACGAAACTAGTGCGTCACATAAACATTTGCAAGATGTGGTGTAGTCTCATAAGGAGGCATAATATAATACACTCAAAAGGTGGCAAACACTTAACTCTATACTTCGACTAATCTACAAGAACCAAAAGTTAGAAAGAATGTCTTTGAATACCTACGCACAAAAAGAAGAGGAAAAATGTTTGGGGTTATTTGGAGACTAGCCTTAATTAAATCCCTATTTGGGTGTTTCTAACTCCACAACATCCAGATACATAGAAATATCAAAAGACATAGAGACATAGATTTGATAGAGAAGGGATGTGATGAATTTGAGAATGCTTAAAGATATAAGAAAAGTAGAAAGATATTAACTTTAAGGATTGAGAAAGCCAAGAGAGTTGCAAAGACTATTGTGAGATCTTGAGATTGTTGCATAGACAAACTACAAAATTATGTGTTATGAGAGAGAGAGAGAGAGAGAGAGAGAGAGAGAGAGAGAGAGAGATTTGTTGATTCATTTTGGAAGATCACGAGTCATTTTGGAAGATCATGAGTCATTTTCACTAACCTAGGTAGGTGACAAGGGAAAAAATTCTCAAAAATTACATGTCACAGGATGCTAGTGTAGTGCATAAACATCTATGCAATACACTAATGTCTAGACAAATAATGCTAAAAAAGGTAGGAGATGAGACGAGCACGCGGTTAATACAAAACTCATTTAGAAAGGTGCCTTGAGTATCCTAAAAGGGAAAAGAATGGTGCAAGGGTTCAAATGAACCTACTCATATTCTAGGGAAATGGACACTAAAATGGATACAAAAGGGTAGGAAAAATTGTGAAGAGGCATACAATTTTTGACTTTACATTTTTCCCCATTTAGTAGGCTTATTAACATGACCATGCATGCTAAAGGGGAGCTATAAAAATCAAATAACATAATGATGCCAAAAGGATATTATAGAGGAAGCAAATAACTCTTTAAACCGATGAATAATGCCCCAAAGTTGAAGACCTATAAAATAAATGCATTTGACAAAAATAAAATAACAAAGCAACAAGCTTAGAATATGAAAAGCAGAAAGCTAGAGGGTTAGAGTATGATAAAGATATACGTATACAAACAAGAACATGGATAACACATACACAAATAAGAATAACACACAACAAACAAATTATAATTTGAGTCAATAAAGTAAAAGAGAGCATAATGAAAAAGGAGTGTCTTGGTACTATGTGTCATCCCCAAAATAACAAGAAACAAAACATAAAGGAATTCTTAAAAGAAGAGAAGATTGTAGTGATTAATTCCTTCAAGGAAGAATGCATCCAAAAGACAAGGAAGCAATAAATGTTGAAGAGGCTACATGATTTAGCCACTGACTTAATCTATTACTAGGGGTCATGCAGACGATAATGATTAAAAAGACAAATCATAGCCTAGAAAGTTGTGTGTAGAATGTGTGTCTACAACTAAATATGGGGCATCTCCATGTTGCCCTTAACTCATTCTAAAAGAATGTTTTTTTGGCTTGTTTGGGGAAAGCTTCTTGGAATGATTTATTTGTTTAAGCCTAAATAGAAAAAAAAAATTCTAGAATATGTAGCCATCATTATTTCTATTAACAAGAAAGGGAGCTAGCTCCTTGGTAGTAATTTGTTGAAAAAAAATGACACATGTAAAATAAATGAATTCTTTTTCTAAACGATTAAAAAATGAATTTTGTGTTTTTTGATTCTTAAATATATCTATCTATAAATAACAAATTTATTATAGACTTCAAAAGCTCTCTATGCAAAAGAAGGATAGCATCTTTGATTTGATATCATCTTGTCAATTTAGATCAAACCATGTGGGTGAAAGTTATTCCTACATAATCATTGAAGATCACTAGAAGGATATTGATGCTCTCAAAGTGGAAGATGTGTGTCTATTGATTCAAAGTATATTTATTTTGGATGACTTGCTAAACAAGTGACTGGCCTTAAAAGGAATAAAAATTGAGGAGAAAATATTAAGTTTTTATATTGAATCAAAGAAAAAAATAGGACAAGTAGAAGATAACTAACAAGCTTCTAGATAAAAAAATGATATTACATTACAACAATCTGGCAAAACTGAATCAACTACCTCTAAAGGAAAAAAAATGGAATCATAATCTAAAGTTCATCTTTCAGTGAAGCTGTTTGGAACATATAATCTCTTCTTAATGCAACTGGAAATTAGCCATTTGAACTTTATTGAAATGAATATCAATTTTTACATTTTCTTTAGGGTCTTCTTGCAATCATGAACATAGAGAAGTGATTTGAAAAATAGTGTTAGTGTAAAACCTTAGTGTTTTTGTTTCCTCACAAAAATTATGACTTGAAAAAATAACCAAGCATCTACTTTTCTTGATGGAAATTATGACTTAAAGATAAATAATATGATTAATAAATGTTTTCAAAAAAGAATCAATCTAGTTTTAATACTTTTTAAATTACTAATATATAATATTGATAGATATGATAAAATAAAAAACTATTATAATCCATTTAAATTTAAAAATTTCTAATATTTTTTAATTCTCTAATAATTATTCTCTCATCTCCTAATTTGTGACTTCCAATTGTACAACGTATTCTCTTAGGGTCCGTTTGTTTGGTCGAATTAAATAATGATGGAATTGTCAAATTTCAATATTTGACAATTTAGGAAGTTTTAAATTTGGAAAATGGTTTTTGGAATATGGTCAGAACCATTTGGTTTACCAGGAATTCATAGCGAGAAGATGCATTTTTTGCATTTGGTTTACATGGAATTCATAATGAGAAATTTTATTTATAGAAACCCTCATCAATCAAGATAGTTACACTCGCTTCTCAATTAGCTATATATTTAGGTACCAACATCAGAGATGCGACATATCTAGACAACAAAAGCATAAAATTACACTAATTTGTCTTCTTAGATGTTACTTCAAACTTCAAAAAGTAAAAAAAAATGATTTACCCCCATTCCCATTTAAGTAGAATTGGAATTCATTTACCAATTCCACCTTTTTAGATGGAAGATTAAAATGCTAGTTTCGAGAGTAAATGGAATTAACAAATCCTTATTTCATTTTCGTGTTTTGAAAACAAATATAGAATATATCAATTCAAAGATTTGACAATGATAATTTCATCCCAATTCCAACAAACAAATTGACCCTTATCTCTTTATTCCTTCCACTTTTTAAAATAAAGTAGAACAAAAATATCTTACAGATTTAAATTCTATACAACCTCTTTAAATATATTTTCATAAGATGATTTATCTTTAAATTTCTTTATATAAAGATGAAATGATGTCACTCACAATGAAAACAGGAGACGTAAAACATGATCCGTTTTAGATTTGTGGATAATAAACTTATATGCATGGGAAAAGATAAGGTCTAGACATTTGTGTCATTTTCCTTATATATTCTCTTTCTTGTTATTTATTTATTTAATGGTTAATGTGCCTACAAAGTTTTCTCTTTGGAAAAGTCGCGTCTCGTCTTTGTCAAAAAAAAGAACAGGAAGGGTAATATATATCTTTACTTTGTATTAATACTTTTGAGATAACGTGTTAAAGTTGAATTATATTTGTGCGAGGTCATTATTAATTGTTAATTGTTAATGTCTTGTCAAGTACCGTAAGGAAAATATGCCTTATTTGATTAAATTCCATATTTTCCGTTTTGAATGTTTCTTCCTTTAAATAGGATGAAGATGATGTGGTGTTTGAGATTGTTACATTGATATATGGTAAAATAAATTAGGTTTTATTTCAAATTCATGTGTTCATTTTAAAAGGTTTTTATTTTCTGAATATGGTAACCTTCCTAATCTTTATTTTTAAGTAGTTTTTTGAATTTTTGTGGGTTTCTTTAGATTTGACTGCAATTCAATAGTAAATCTTATTTGCTTTTTTATTTTGATAATATGTTACAGAATGTGGTTTGATATTGATATAAAAACTTACATAATCAAAGTCAAAAACATCATTCACAATCAAATTCCTTGTGCCTTCCTATTTTCTACCCTATTTTCTTCCTTTATATTTGGCAAAGATAAGGATGGTATGGTAGGTGTGATTAAAAAAAAGATAAAGATGACCTGGTATGTGAAATTACAACCATGTGATGAAGAAAATATATTCTATTTAATTAAATTTTATATGTTCATTTTTAAAAACAAAAATCTATAAAACCATCAACATCCTCAAAATTTGAATTAAATTTTTTAATACCGGGGCCACCTGTTTCAGAATTCCATAGAACCAAAACCTAAGACACTTTTTAGTTGGAGACTGTTTCCCATTCGATCGCCCGCGAGATGTTTGCAGATCTCCCGCTTAAAAAGCACATTTTTCACGAATTTGCGCAATGTCCACCAAATGCCATGGCCGCCATTGACCGCTGTATTCTGACAGCCATCTGTCGATTTTCACGAGATTTGACGCGCATGGCAGCGTGCGTAGGGGGCGGAAAAGCCCCCTAAACCTCCGCCTCCAATGTGACCGTGGTCTAAGAGAACTCCAGAGGACCAACCCCGCCCCTGAAAAGCCAGAGGAATTCAAATCACGCTATAAATGGAGACAAAATATCAACACATACATCCAAAGATTTAGGGTTATAAGAAATCGTGAGGTCGTGGGTTCAAATCGCAGCAAGGAGTTCTTCAACAAATCTGAATTCAAAAGCAGCAAAGCTTAACAAATGGGCGAAGTCAAGGCCTCCTCTGCATGGGTTGCTGGACATTCTTCTCACGTATTTGTTGACTCATTAGGTAAGGTGGTATAAATGCGTGCGAATAAAGATTTCTGAAGATGCTATATATTAAAAAATTCTTCCATTCCATGGCAATAGCTGGCATTTGTATTTAGTTGTCTCTGTGAGCATGTAAGAACGTTTTATGTTTAAAATGGCTGATATTTGTATTTATTATGTTTTTTCAAATGTCGTTCAGGATTTTTTATTGATACTTTTGTCCGCTCGCCTAAGATAAATTTGAACTGTAATGTCTGTTTTATATTAGTAGTCTCACTGTATGAAGAGAACTTTGTTTTGCGTTTAGTACAAAGAAGTCGCTGACACCTGTACGTAGTCTTTGCAATGGCTTACTTTTGCGTAGGCTGATATTTGTGCGAATTTCTGTGTTTTAGGTTAAACAATCCATAAAGTAACTTCATTTCGTGATTATTTTCTTGAATAGGACTTTAACCGTATTGGCCGTTTTTTTGGTCTTTGGTCTGCAAGTTTCAAGTATTTGGCTCAACTGTAAAGAAAATTAACGGTATTGGCTAATATTTGTACTTAGTTTCTGTGTGAGGATTTTTCTTCTCTGAAATGATTCTTGAAGCAGTTTTCAATGCACAGTTGGCGCATTAAGTGAACCTGCTGGCACTCGAGATATTCCAAGCTGACGTTTTTGTTACAATACCGCGTTACTGTTATCTTTATCCGTTATTAGTAAATGTTGTTTTGTAGTTTTCTGGAAATAGACAGTATTTCGGGATTCTTTATGCTCTACGTCATGAAAAATCTAGTTAATGCCCAGGCTTTTCACTGTTGCTGTTTTTGGTGCGAAAATTTCAAGCTATGATTTTTTTTGCGTTTCTGTTTTAATTGGGATTTTTGGCAGTGTAAAAATTTAATTTTATATACGTTCAATTTTGTGTCTAAAGTATCGAGTCGGCGTTTCTGGATACTGTAGTGTTTTGCAATCATTGAAACTTTCGCATTTTGAAGAAAATTATAGCTTTGACAGTGTAAAGTTATGTTAAACTTTGCAAAATTCTAGTGGTTTTGTGGTAGGTTTCTATGCCAGGGTTCATCTTCATCAGTATTTTACGAGGTTATGTTTTTTCGCTGCACCTTTCGTTAAATCTTTGGCTGTTTAAATCAGGGTATACTTCCAGAATTTATGGTGGTTTTGAAGCAAGGTATTTATGTGGGGGTTTATTTTGTTAGTTTATTAAGAGTTGAGCTTCTGCAACTTCTGAAATTACTTTTTTGTATTTACCGTTTTTTCCTTAAGCTTTGGCCGTTTACTTTACAAAGTAATTGGTTTATTCAGTGGGGCTTCATGTTAGGGCTCGTCTTTCACATTATTTTATGAATATTTGAGGTTCTTAAGTTCTAGAAACATTTTCTGGAAGTATTGGGCTATTAAATCTAGCGTACAATCCTTAAAAGTTATCGTTATTTTGCATTAGATGTTCATTTTCTTGTCTTTTTTGTTTACTATTATTAATATTTTTTATTTCAATTTGAGGGTGATGGTAGAATTTACACTATTAATTTTGCTTTTGTAGTAGAGTTTCATTATGCTCCTTATTTATGGATGTTAGAGGTTGAGGGCTTGTCATTGAAAATATTTTACAATGGTTCCTTCCTTTTGAAGTTAAATGAACTTCATTCTGTGTCTATAAATAAAATTTGTTATCCCGAAAATTTGTGAAGGCAAATTGTTTGGGGGCAATCCTTGGGACCGAGCTAGGAGATGCTTATTCTTGTTGGACACTTGTGAAACTGTTACAAATGGTGTAATTTATATAAATGTTAGGTAATTTCATAAAATGATGAATCATTTAGTTACGTGCATAAGGAAATTTACACTACAAGAAAATAGAAGTCAGAATTCCTTCTTTGGTGTTGAGCTGCAAAAGATAAATATTCACATGGAATAAGACAAAGGATGAAGTTATCATGGTCAATTAAAAAATTAGCATAATTATTAATCTTCATAAAATCATGTAAGTTTGAAGAGGAAGGAAGAGGAAGTGTGCATAGTCTATGATTAGTGGCCCTTGAAGATACATGTTTCTCAAACAAATTGAACTCATGGCTTGAAGGCAAGGGATTAAACACACCCGACTTGATGCCAAATATAATTGTTTTATACAAAATCTACAGTGGGCTCAATGGCACCTAAAGAAAACTGGATACAACAGATTGCTTGATATTTTTGGTGCTCTCCCAATCAATATGTTGATGGGATCATGTGCTGTCACTCTGTTATTCTCATCACATTATAAGCTTGGAATCATGGTGATTCTATGTTTATCAGGAGGACCATTTAGATTGTTGAGTAGCATTGTTCAGTTGTTTGGTTCTATAGAGTAACAGACTGGTCATATTATATATTCAATACTTTTGCTAAGGCTAGTGGTTAGCTTAGTCACCAAACAGGGGCCACTGTAGTTAATACTTATTTTAAGATGATACTTTTTTGGCATCAAACTGATTTTGTTGGGAGTGTTATGAAAATAGTTTTGCTGATCGCTGGACTTGCATATATATTATTAGGGTCAGGGGCAGGACAGTCCGGTGTTTTTAACAAAATCTACAGTGGCCCCAATGGCACCTAAAGAAAACTGGATGCAGCTGTTTGCTTGACATTTTTGGTGCTCTCCAAACTATTGCCGTTGAAATGGTTAATATTTTTATTAATTGTGTTGGCTATAAATGCCTACCAAAATTCGTGACAGTTTTGGGCTTTGATGCCCTTGTGGCCCTATGTTGAGTAATGGTTAGAGAGAACTTATGTAAGGGTTTGTAATGTGTGTATGATTGGAGTTGATTCCAGACTTTGGTCTTAATGATATTTGGGTTGTCTATGTGTGTCATGGCTTCTAGGTGGTCTATGTGTATTACTTCCTAGATGTTTTAATGATGATCCATTGGCTTGACCTTATCACTCTTGGAGTCTATTGTATATGCCTTCATGGTGGTGCCATGTGTGGTTCCTTCTTCAAATTCATGTCTAATATGCAATCTCTTGGAACCTATATTTGTATTGCCTAGTCTGCTGAAGTCTCCACACACTGTAGTGTTATATTTGCCTTGTGGATACCTCACACCCTAGGCAGTTAGTTATGCAACTTGTGTATAGCAGTGCTTGATGCTGATCTATTGAGGCTAGCTGATTAGAATGTAGTCCTGATTTAAGTGATTTTTGTTATGTAGCTGGGAAGGCCGAGTATAATTCAAATTGCTAGACTTGTACACTTGTAATCTAAGTTATCAGATTCGCCCCTGGACCTGGGAATTCCTGGTTCAATTCTCTCAAAAGTCTGGTCCTTGTCAGATTCTGTCAAAAGTCTGCCACAGAGACCGAATTTTGCTGGAAATTCTCTCAGAGGAACCCTAGCAGAATTCAGACAGCTTTTGGGCGACTTTGGTTTCCAGTGGAGGAACCCGGACAGAATTTTGGAGAATTTTGAGAGAATCTGGTTGGTAAACACCTTTTGTTGACTTCTTCAATTTTTTTTGCCAAATTAGACTCAGAATTAGATTCAAGCACATGATTAGACTCAGAATTAGATTCAAGCACATGATTAGACTCAAATTACTAATCATATTTAATTTGAATTAAATGCTACTTGGGAAGAAGAATCAGGATGTATAAAAGTGTCGCGCATCTATTATGGAATGTATGCAATACACCATAATTCGTCCATATTGCCTAACATGTATAGAAAACAGTGGATTGAACAAAATCTGAAGAGATCTTTACTGTGGATAATTCTGGATCCAAAGCCTGCTTTCTTGGCTTCATCCAGTCTGATCCAAAGCTGCTTTCTTTGAATCATCCAGTCTGATAATTAATGTGTGAAGCTTACAATATGGCAACAATCACAACCTTGGCCTTAAATGGGCCTATAGCGTTACTTTTTGTGCTTCTAACTTGCAACAGCAGAATGATGATGATTTGCTTGATGGTTTTTGATGATATTTGATCAGTGATGACTGATTATTAATGTTGACATTATTGTTTTTGAACTGAAACAATAATATGGTGGTGTATTTTGCAATGTTGCTTTAATATTAGCATAGTGGTATATGAACTTATTTGCTGCTGCATATATATACTCATATATTTAAAAAAAACATATATTCTTGTAGGGACGAATCCAAAATGAATCAGAACCCAACCCAAAAAAGATCGAACCGGCAACTTAGCTTGTAATTGGTGGCAAGGATTAGTCTCTTAAGCCAAGCTCTTGCGTGGAGGTGCCAATGTATAGTCTAGGGATTCAACAATTGTGAAGTTGGAGTTTTGTGAAGATAGAGCATATTTGTATGAATTTTAGGACATATAATCTATAAAAAAACCTTTAAGGCTTTTATTGCCATTAGATTCCTCTGATAAAATTTTTCTGGTTTGTATGCTCTAAGATTGGTTTACTTGACAATGTTGTAAAGTGCTGCAAATGCTTTTGTGGCAATCCTCTCATTAGTGTATACGAGTTCTTTTAGTTTGGTGATGGATGTATAAGAATGGCTTGATATTGAAGCTTTATTATTTCAGTGATATGTACACATGCACACCAATGTCCATTTTAGTTTCATATGTGCTCTCTTTACTTTTGTGAGCTTTGACTCTGTTTTCTCAATGGATAAGGCACCAGTTTGGAAGGCCAAGTAATCAATCTTTTATCAAAGCATAAAATATTTCACTATATTTAAGCATATTACTATCTGTTTGCTTTTGTAGTAAATATTGATAGAAAGCCCACACATCAATCATCCTCAGAGGGATATACGTTCTGGTTTTATCTTGGAGCCATGCGTTGAAATGTCATATGAGATTGAGAGCATCCTTGGGGATAGATGGTATATTCTGTGTCTGGTGCATGGTTTGCTATTAGCTTAACGAGAGGTGTTTGCAAGTAGATAGTATGTCATAGACTTAGTGACATGCATTGTGGTCTGTCATGCATTGGGTGTAGTTGTTATTCAGTTTAGTCTCCTCCTCTTTACTTAACCTGTAATAGATAACTCTAGAAACGCCTTCCCAGGTTTAGTTGAAGCCAAAGTGAAGGAGAGACCATCTACTCTCAAGCATTTGTCTCTAGCTGTCCGTGTTTGGTTGATGAGTCTCTACCTTTTCCACTCGGTTGGTTTACACTCTAGGAACAGAGTTGCAGTTTTGAGAGCCAACAAAAGTTGCAGTTGCCAGAGATCAGAAACTCTGGTTTTGATATTCTCTTGTGCCTAACATATGATAATTTTGTTGGTGGAAGATGCATATTTGCCTTTGAAGCTTTTTGCTGTTTCAAGTTTTTCCCTTTTGGAGGTATGGCGAGTCTGCTGACATGATCTTGACAGCTGCCACTGCTATCTTTTGTTGGCCACACATTCTCCTTGCACACTCCATAGATGTAGGGTAGGATGTTCCAATGTAGTAAGAATGGATATTTGTGGATTCGTTGTGAGTTATGTGAGGTTGGGTATTGTTGAAGAAGATAGTGGAAAAGGATTTGCACCAAGAAATGATGTGAATGATGTTGAATAATTAAAGAAGCAACTTGCACAACAGAAGAATATAATAAGAAATATGCTACAAATACTTGATAATAATAGGCCAATCTAAGGGTGCAACCTCCCAATCCACTTACCTACAATAGTCTTCAATAAGACACCATACTCAATATGATCATAATAACTAACATCACCTTTTGTATATACCATAATTTATGCCTTGGATGTAAATTAAGATGACTTAATTACCTATAAGACTTAATGATTAAATAACTTAGTTAAGAGTTAAGCTAGCCAGAAGCTGACTACTCATAAACATATACACCTATTAGATTAAGGGCACAACATGCCCCCCCCCTCTTCAAAGAAGCATTACCCTCAATGCTAATTAGCTATGGATGCTTTTGCATTAAATCTTTGTCTCGGTCTTCTTGATCTTTGTCTTGTTCTTTTGCTTCTTCATCCCTCCATCTTCTTCTTCCAAACTTTTGCTTCTTCTTCCCTCCATTTTCTTCTTCCAAATTCTTGTGAAGATCCACATGTTGGGAATCTCTAGAACATTGGTTATAAACTATGTGTAATCCTAACTTTGATAGTTTCTATCTTTGCATCCATCCTTGTCAATGTATCATCCTTGATTTTCTGTAATGTCCCCAAATTAGCAGGAGTATGTGCTTGTGTTTGTGACACACTTACTATTTTTAGTAAGTCAATTGAGCCCGGTTTCTATTTCGGGAAAGAGGTTTGGGTCGTGGATGTGGTTTTATACTTCAATTATGAGTCTATTTCCTTGCTCATGTTTTATTGAATAAAGCTTGGCTTTATTTCATAAGGTGCTTTAATGATGTTATATTTTTGAAGTGTGTTGTTGAAGAATTTTTAGTGAGAAGTGTCTCCTTGAAGTTAGATCTTTTGGTGTGAGGAAGAAGATATCCTTGGAGTTTTATTTATAAAGCAAAGGAGTTTTGATTCATCATTCATGCTATGTTTATCGAAATTAATAATTTGGGAGCTGTTTGAAATGAAGGAGTGAACAAGGGTTTGTTCGATAGCATTTGGAGAATGTTTCTTCTCCTAATGAACACACCTTGAGCTGGATCTGTATGCCAGTAAATAGTGTGAGAATGCCAATGGAGGAATTCTACAGCCTGTTGTGAATTGTCCTGGGCCGTACGAAATTTTGCAGAGCCGTAAAAAATGAATGCTGGCCGCTTGCACTTGGAATTGTGACGTTTGAGATTTGAGGTCTTTCTTTGTGGGTCTCACGCTTGCTAATGGTGACTGGATATCAAGGCGTCTACATCAACAGTCGCAGTTAGGAAAGGCTTGCGTGGAAGACTAAGCCGTGAGACATTTTTGCAGCTTGCGTCTAAAACAGGTGCTTAGCAATTGCAATTCGGTTTGTACAATGATAATAATATGAAGGCGTGAATGTTATTTGTTGTTTGGAAATTCAATTCAATAAATTTCTCAATGCTATGATCTAAGTTGAAATTCAAGTTGGTGGAAAATTAATTTATAGAAGCATAAGAATTCCAAAATTATCAGATTTCTTCTAAAAATCATTATTGCAAGAATAAGAGCTACAAAGGCTCCTCACAGTGGTATCAAAGCTATTTTCTTGCCATCCTGTGGGGTCTGGATTCATTTTTATTCAAATTTTTTTAAAAGTGATCAGCACTTCTATTTTCTCTAGCTATGGATAAATACAGGAGATCCAGTTCTGGAAGTCATCATAGCAGTAAGGGAAATAGAGCGGAATTAAATGCTTTAGTAGAAAGCATGGAGAGACTCAGACTGCATCAGCAGAGATCGACAGAGAGTTTGTCGGATTCAGTTACAATAGATAGGGTAGCGAGAAATATGGTCTTTGCCTTTAGAAGCCCAACATCGAGTTTGCAGGGTAGAAGGCTAGAGTTTTCTCCGACAATTGTCCGTGATGTTGATGTTCCTACATCTAGTTCAGCACCTGCTATTCCCTTTCGCAGTGCTGATGATGGATTTATTACACCGCAACCAGTGGATGTTTCAGTGCCATTGGATGACAGCAGTGTTGAGCATCACCGGGTTGAGGTTCCCAGAGCAGTCACTATGGATTGTATAGAGGCAGCTGATGTTGCAGTTATCATCGAGAGTTCAAACTCTTTCATGGAGGGAGTTATTATTGGTGATGTTTATGTCAGCTGTAGTAGTGTTGCTCCAGTTCAGGAGGCAGTTGCTTTCTCAGATAGGACCGAGGCATGTACGGAGTCTCCCAGTGGTGAGGTTGGTGATTTGGGCATTACAACGGGGTCAGTTGATGATAGTTCGTGCTCTAGCATTATTGGTGCATAGCTTGACGTTGAGTCATGTGTGCAGAGATGTGTCCGCAGATGAGATTTCAACAGGAGATGTGGGAGTTATAGTATAGACACATCTGATGACACTTTTGAGGATGCTGTGAGTTGCATTGGAGATGACACCCCCTGTGAGATGTTGGGTGATGACTGCAAGGAGCGTATGAGCTCTGACAGCTCAGAGATTTATGATAGCAGTCGCAGTATGGGATTAGTATAGGAGACAATGGTTTTTTCCTATGTTGAGGATGTGTGCATGGAGCTTTTTGGTGACGACACTCAGGATGTGAGTGTTGCAGTTGATTTGGGCGACGTAGTTTCATGCCATTATATAGTTGATTCACATGGCGACATTGAGTTGTGTTTGCAGCCAGAGTTAGTAGAGGAGATGCGGATAGATGATGTGGACACTAGCATTGCAGATATCTCCGATGCTAAGAGCGAGGACGATGAGTGTTGTAGTGTTTTTGGCTTTCTATATTTGACTTTGGGTGTAGATTCAGCGTTGTCATATGGTGATGGTGGGTTCCAGGATTCTGTGTTACAGGGACTCATAGATGAGGACAGGGAAGCTTATGAGTGGCAGGAGTTTGTTATAGCCAGGGCTTCCACTTTTAGAGATGGGGTTACTTCTTCGGTAACTCATGAGGATGTGTCTCAGGATCTGGATTGTCAAATGGTTGCAGAGGACGAGGTAGTTGGAGATTGTGTTGAGTCAGATTTAGTAGCAGCTTCCTCGGGGTTAGATGAGGACGTGTTCGATGCCTGTACTTAGTTTGTTGATGTGTACTTAGATGAAAGTAAATAGAGGCGGTGATCTTGAGGGGAGTTTGTTGGATATAATTTCCTCTCTTAGTGTAGATAATGCGTTTGAGGTTGTCCGTAGGAGGCCTGTTGTGCAGAGTCATCATGTGACTAGCCAATTGCGAGTTGATGAGAGAGATATTACTTCTACTCTGGAGCATTTTGATGCCACTCGTCAGTTGTTGGCTGTTTATGGTTGGGGTGCTCCTATGACAGATGAGGCCAGTGGTGGTTACCTCTCATTGACAGAGATTCATACTTTGCGTGAGGCTGTCAAGATTTTGAGACATAACTACTTATAGATGGTAGTCGACCGAGATCACTTAGTGGAGTGGGGGAGTATAGCTTATGAGGCACTGATGGACATAGAGGAGGTGAGTGAGCTTACCCAGGAGCTCACAACGACTATTGAGGTTTTAGAGGACACTCAGCGGGCCCTTCAGGAGTCGCAGATCCAGTTAGAGGAGGTGACTGTGGAGTTGGAGCATTTGCGGTCCACACTAGCCCCAGACCCAGTTCGATTGCACATTGATGTGGTTGGTGGTGAGTTTTCTCTTATGAGTGGTGATGAGGAACATGATGATGTGGCAGACACACATGTTCAGGATATGGGAGCTCTTGGTTTGGATGAGGTAGGAGTACCAGTGGAGTCAAGCTCTCAGGTTGATTTGCTTCCCTTAGTTGGGAGTGAATCGATTTCATCATCTCACATAGCTGATAGCATGGAACAGTTGGCTTTGCCACATTTTCAGAGGGATCAGCTGTGGATTGTGGGGGAGCAAGTTGACCCTTCCATGTATAATTTCTATTGCACCGAGTCATTTATGGAGTATTTACTTGAGAGTGCAGATGTGTGACAGGATTCTTATAGAGTATTTGAGGGTACTCTCATCCGAGGCTCTTGTGCTATTCAGAGCTTGGTAGGGAAGATTGTGGAGACTTTATCTACTATGCTTCCCCATAGGGATTTTGAGGTTGGGTTTGTTGAGAGGGTTGCTCAGGTTCCTACCCAGCCTATAGTTTTGCGGAGTCAGAAATTGGAGCCATTTCATGATTCCCAGTTTGGTAATGATCAGCTATTGACAAAGATTGGGGCTTCCTACCGGCAGTATATGGTGGGGTATGTTCATCATTTGTCTTTTGACCCACAGGGAGAAGATTTGTTCTCACGCAGGGGTAGATTGGCTCCAGTTTCTTATCATCCATTATGGGATGGATTGGCACCATCTTTTTCAGATGGAATTGGCAGTTGCAAGTTAGACTACTTGCAATATCCACACACTCAGGTCTGTTTATTAGAGGTCAAAGTTGATAATAGTGATTCGGGCACATTTGGTCACTGTCGTTTTCTCAGTGCAGTTGAGTGTGAGTGTCGGATGGACAGGGACTCAGGTTTTGACAAAGTTGTTATTTTAGTTGGGTTGAGTTCTGCTGGGTTGTTTTCTGCATCGGCATTTGCAGTTGGTCTTCGGATGTTGTTTTCAGTGATGTCAGTTATTCAGGTGTTGTAGACAGTTTCTTAGATGCTGGTGTCTGTTTTGGTGATGTTTTCTTCACAGGAGTATGGTGGGGATTGGAACATTGCTTATGACCATCCTTGGGATTCAGGTGGTTGGCGATGTTGCTTGTTTTTCCTGATTGCTTGGGGACAAACAATCTTGGGGAGGGAGGACTGTAATGTCCCCAAATTAGCAGGAGTATGTGCTTGTGTTTGTGACACACTTACTATTTTTAGTAAGTCAATTGAGCCCGGTTTCTATTTCGGGAAAGAGGTTTGGGTCCTGGATGTGGTTTCAGACTTCAATGATGAGTCGATTTCCTTGCTCATGTTTTATTGAATAAAGCTTGGCTTTATTTCATAAGGTGCTTTAATGATGTTATATTTTTGAACTGTGTTGTTGAAGAATTTTTAGTGAGAAGTGTCTCTTTGAAGTTAGATCTTTTGGTGTGAGGAAGAAGATATCCTTGGAGTTTTATTTATAAAGCAAAGGTGATGAAGGGTGCTCCCCTTAATACCACAAACACATAACAGAAACAGAGAAACAACAACAATGTGCAAGAACAGAGAATTGGCTTCTTATTATCTCCACAAATGTGGAATTACAAACTTTCAGAATTACAATATGCAAAGCCACATGGGCATTCCCTTACAATATTCTGTAGGACAAAGCCTCGAATTATTACCCAGATCTACTACCCAGAACTATTCTGAACTGCCTAAGACAATAATACAGCCTTCCTTATATAGGCAATTATCCACCGCCTTGGAAGGTTCCAGAATTTTAGCCAATAAGGCCGACCAAACTTAGAATTATTTTATTTTACATTTTATTACATCATAGTCGGCTCAAGATAACCTTTGAAACCCGAACAGAAATTTTGAAGAAAATTATTTTCGCCATTTCAGGTGGCCCAACTTCCGAAGACCATAAGTCATCACTAGTTGACCCGCTCGGCCACCATAACCCCATTTCGGAAACGCCACGAAGCGCTCTACAGGCTTGACCAGCGCAAGCGCCCGTCACCCAAATTTTCGACCTCATCCGGGGCCTCTAAAGCCTTCAAAACTGAGTTCAAAGTTTCTGTACCCTGCTGCCAATACCGAAAATCTTCAATATCTTCCAATATACACTTGATCTGGAAACGAAACTTTACTGGCAGACTTATATGACCAAAGTGAACCTCCAAGAAAGAAATCAGATCATTCTGAGCACATACGAAAATTACCAAAAATAGTAACTTTCCATAAATAGTAGCTCTGCACAAAATAGCCCTTATTGAATATAAAAATAGAAATATTTTTGGGTGATGCAAGATTGCTCTTACACCCAGGATGCTCCTGCATCAAAAGGAGTTTTGATTCATCATTCATGCTATGTTTATCGAAATTAATAATTTGGGTGCTGTTTGAAATGGAGTGAACAAGGGTTTGTTCGATAGCATTTGGAGAACGTTTCTTCTCCTAATGAACGCACCTTGAGCTGGATATGTATGCTAGTAAATAGTGCGAGAATGCCAATGGAGGAATTCTACAGCCTGTTGTGAATTGTCCTGGGCCATACGAAATTCTGTAGGGCTGTATGGAATGAATGATGGCTGCTTGCACTTGGAATTGTGATGTCTGAGATTTGAGGCCTTTCTTTGTGGGTCTCACGCCTGCTAATGGTGACTGGATATCAAGGCGTCTACAGCAGCAGTCGCGGTTAGGAAAGGCTTGCGTGGAAGACTAAGCCGTGAGACATTTTTGCAGCCTACGTCTAAAACAGGTGCTTAGTAATTGCAATTCAGTTTGTACAATGATAATAATATGAAGGCGTGAATGTTATTTGTTGTTTGGAAATTCAATTCAATAAATTTCTCAATGCTATGATCTAAGTTGAAATTCAAGTTGGTGGAAAATTAATTTATAGAAGCATAAGAATTCAAAAATATCAGATTTCTTCTAAAAATCATTATTGCAAGAATAAGAGCTACAAAGGCTCTTCACATTTTCACCCTTTAATATTTTGAATAAAATTCACTAATTTTCTTTCCCAAGAGCGAATTTTGTTTTAAACCTAATTTTGCAATCTAGTTTTGCTACAATTGTTTCCAGATTTATATTGCAGTAGATTTAATATGACTTTGAAAAAAATGTTTAAAAATCATGAAACAATTTGCTGAAACAAAAGAGATATATACCTCTCAAATGACCTAAATTAAAAAAAAAAATGCCTTGTTACTTGCCCTCATGGTGCCAAAATCATGCTTTGATGCCACTTGTAATGAAACAACTTGAACAGAAGAAGGATATAATAAGAAATATGCTGCAAATACTTGATAGTAATTTGCCATTTTGAGTGGGTGACCTCCTAATCCACTTTTGGGGAATATATCCAATAGTCTTCAATAAGAAAACAATACTTAATATTATCATAATAATATTAAGTATTGTTTTCTTCAATAAGAAAACAATACTTAATATTATCATAGTAATCAACATTTAGCTCTTATATTATGATTTTGTCCCTTGGATACTGCTATGATTTTGTCCCTTGGATAAGGAATCTAATTTTGGTAAATGAATAGTATTTTTGCAATGTTCAACTTGGTTGTTCAAAGTTGAAATTTATTTTGATGTCATGCCCATAGATGTATGCCATGTAATATTGGGTAGACAATGTCAATATGACAAAAAGGTCATCCATGATTGGGAGGACCAATATGAAAGGGATTACATCCACGGCACACAAAATACCTTGGATTCTTGCGGGTGATTTCAATTTGGTTGAAAACAAAGAAGACAAGGCTGGGGGAGCCTCATGGACATGGAGGGGGAATGAGCAATTTCACTGGCATAGAATGAAGAAAATGTTGAAACTGTTTGATCCATTTGAAGGAAAAAATAAGGATAGTATAAGTACATGGTATAAATGGTGTAATAATCTAAATGATAGTAAAAGTGTTTAGACATGACAGATTTTATGTTCAAGAGAACACCTTTTTGTTTTGACAGTAGAAAAGGCTCCTGTATTTGTGGAGCTTTGAACACTCTCTGATCACTATCCAATTTGAGGGAAAGATTATTGTGAAAAATGATGGACACAATATTGATGTTAAGAAAAAGAGCTTGTACAAGCTTAATACTCAGGTGTTGAAATGCTCTTATTGTTTGGAAGGCACTGCAACCGTGACATATATTAATAAGGTGTTCTCTCCTAGGAAATCTGCCAGGCTCTTGGGATGAGTTGGTTTCAAACTACAGGACCTTATTGAGAACTATTGGAAAAAGGCTGCAATTGAGAGGAGAAGATTGGAGGGTGCCTTGCAGGATGAGCTATCAAGCGCAGAAAAGGAAGTTCAAAATGATATGAACAATGAAGACCCTGTCCTGTGCCTTAGAGATATGAAACATAGGCTTCATTGTTTTCAGATTAGAAAGGCTCAAAGGCATCACGGTAAAGATGGGATTAGAGGCACTAAATTCTTCTTTAATATACTGAAAGCCAAACGTTCCTTGGAGACTATTGGCCCTATTTATAGAAATGACAGTTTGATGACAGCAAAGATATTAAGAAGATTTTTTTTTGACTTTTATAAGCAAATTCCTCATTGCTGAGGACAACACCATTTGTTGTGCTCATGCTCAGGAGATTTGGAAAAAGGTTATCCCAAAGATGATCTATAAAGATATGATTGATGATCTTGAGAGAAGAATTTCAAAGGATGAAATTGTTGTAGCAAATTTGACCTTTCAAAATGGGAAATTCTTGGGGGTTGATGGTTTGCTAGTTGAGTCTTGTAGGGCTAATAAGAAATGGATAGTTGATGACCTATATGATGTCTATCAAGAAGCTATTGATGAAGGTTATCTAGGAAAAAACATAAATAGGGTAATTATCAAGTTCCTACCTAAGGATGGTGATAAGATCAATATCAAGAATTGGAGGCCTATTATTCTGTAAAATGTGTTACATAAGATTCTTGTCAAATTGCTTACCTTGAGACTCACTGAGATTCTTCCACTGACCAACAATGATATCTGGACTGGATTTATCAGAGGCAGGTATATTTTGTAAAACATGATTACCAGCTGCAATTCTGTAGATTGGGCTAAAAGATGCAATTAGAACATTGCTTCTGGATTTTGAGAAGGCTTATGATAGGGTTGAATAGTCCTTTATTATTTCTATACTAGAAGCATTTGGTTTTTTTGAGAGGTTTGCAAACTGGTTAAAGTTTTATCTAGGGATGCTAATGCTCAAGTGGAAGTTAATGGTTCTATCTAGATCTCCTTGCTTTCAGACTATGTCATGGGGCAGATATGCATAAGAAGATTTATGGGAGAACTCAGCTTCTTTCCAGCACTGCCCATCTTGGCTACTTACCTCTTGAATTTTCCCCATGAAAGTTATCAGATCCCACATTAGTACTTTTACAATGGTGGATGATGATGGCATCTATTTCTCTGCTTTTGACTTTGTTGTAAATGTGTTGTACAGCTGGTTTCCAAACTTGATCCCCAGGTTTTATCTTTGTGGGCTCCCTGTTTACATGAAGGGTATCTTCCTCCCGTGGCTATTTGAACGTCTGCTTGGATTTAATGGTTTGCATTTGCCCTCTTTCTGTTTACCCCTTAATGTTTAGATTCTTGTGTTACTTTTCAGATCCTTTGTTTCTTTTATTCTAATGCTTTTCTTTGGTAATATAGCCAATAGGATGTACTTTTGATTCCCATCAATCAGCTCTCGTCATTTGCGGACATTGGTTACTAGTTTCTTCTCTTTTGATTGTAATTCTACCATTTACAATAATTAAAGGTTTTTGAGTGTAATTTCATAATTTGCTGTAACTTGATGTACATTTTAGAAGACTCATGACTGTGTGTCTTCTTGGTTCTCTGGCATCAGCAGGGGATTTTAGTTTCCTTGTTCAGATCCCATTTATGGCTGAATGTTGAATATACTTGAAGTTGAGATATTGTTTCAGTGCTATATTAAGAGTCAGTTTTTGTGGTTGTTTATAATTGAAAACTTTTAATTTGCCAACACATAATTTGTATTTAGTGAGTTTCATGGATGACATACTTCTGTTGATTCTTGGATGCAGGCATTGAGAAAGTAGTTGATGAACTGCACGGCAACCTTCCATTAGTTGCTTGGGACTTTGAAGGGATCCATTTTTTTGATGGTGGGCCACTCACTGTTCAATATCTTCTTGTCCTGGATACACTGAATTTCTGCTTTTGGCCAGGTGAGATATTTTTTATGCTGTGTTGTATTCCAACATATTTGTTGGCACTTTTTGCTCTCTCTTGTTGCCATTAATCAATTTAACATAGATTACATACGATACCTTTATAGAGAGATATACAGAATGTGTATCTCCCAACTAAAAGTAAGCTGGCAAAGTTCATTAACATTTTGCTCTTCTCCCGGTACTGTAGAAACCAGTTATGCTTAAGACGGTAAAATGTAGGCTGCAATATTTGTAATTAACTGTCAGCATTTTACTTGCCCTAATGACCTTTTCCACAATTTGCTGTAAGCATTATATGCTTTTTATTGCCAAGTGAAATTTGACTATTGTACAGCTCTTTTTCAGTTCACAACAGAGAGGCCATTATGCATATTGCAGAGGACACAAATTATTACTTTTTTATAATGACTGTTTGCTGGATTTACTTGTGATAATGTCAAACTCAAAGCTTTTTTTCTAAATTATACTAGTGGACTTAACATTGCTCCCTAATAAGAAATTGTCGTTCAATTTTCATTTAGGGAAAACTAAAAATCTTTGTTAAACTTGTCTTGCTTCAATTTCAACATAAAAAGAAGCCATAGCTAATGAAATTATGATGTATTTTTTTGTGATAAAAGTTATATTGATAGTTTTTAAGATTGCAGGGAATCACAGTTCACTTAGATCAAAGTGCTGGGAGAATTACAAACATCCGTTTGGATTAGGAAAATCCTAGAAAGATAGAAGAGATACCAGCCAAAGAGAGATCAAAGGTGGACTGAATCTGAATTATGAGCCAAAAATACAGATTAAAAGCTGATATAATGTTGTAACATATAGTTGCGAGTTTCAAAGTAACAAATATCTTCCTTAAGCATTACCAGACCATCTTGTAGTAGCATCTTTAGCTTCACAACCTTGGATTGTCTTTCTGTGACTAGTTGGGACTGTTAACTAAGGCAACTTGATTTTTTTTGACTTGAATGATTGAAATGCTGTTGTGGATCATAAGATTTTGGGTTTGTTGTGCAGCCCCTGTAAACACTGTTCTCACTCTTTCGTTGCTTCTTGTTCAATAGCCTCAGCCCTTTTCCGAATACTTTGATATCAATGTGTTAGGGTTTTTAGACCACCTTCCTGCTTGTTTAGACAGTGAATGATTTCCATTCGGCTCTTATTTCCTTTCACATTGTTGAAAAGTCAACTGATTGCCTTTCTGATGATTGGCATGGTCCATGTTTTAAGATTTCATTTCCTAGTTGATGCCTTTTTGTCTTGTTGACAGTGGTGATTATATTGCAATTTAAGCATGCTTTGCTGTCAATGTTGACAAGTTGGTGTTGATAGTGGGAAGCCATGCCCAAGATGTGCAAAATTACAATGTGTCTGGACTCTGTATCGATGATATTAAAGTGAGATATTTGAGTATGTTGGTCCTGGTTTGAGTCCTCTTGGGTCTTCAGTATTGGTGTTTGCGTGCTGCGTCTTATAATTTCTCTAATTCTAGTTGAGATTGCTATGGATGACATTAACAGAAAACATGTGACTCAGAATAATTTTCTTTTTTTTATTGTTTTGAGGGGTGGAGCAGGTGCAATCCAATAATTCTTTGGATGTTGTATGTAGGGGTTGGGTGGAAACTGGAAGAAATCTAATGTAAGAATCCTTGAATATATTTGTAGATGATGTGATAACTCAGCATTGGAGACTGCTGTAGCTATTTGAGGCGTTGGTGAACTAGAAGAAGTTTTTGAATTCCTGTACAAATCTGAACAAGGATGAAGCATGTTTATCTGCAAGATTTATTGGGTGTTTGAATTTAAACATTAGAAACCTCGAGTCATTCCTCTTTGTTAAAAACATATTAGAATGTCTTCAGGTTATGTACGTTAATAAAATCTACAATTGAGAGGAGTGTTAGATAAAAGATGTAATACTTAGGTTGCAGAATTTTGCAGTTTGGCAAACAATAAAATAAGTTGAAATGTAATTTAGTCCTTGACAGTTGGTGGTTACTTGACAATTACCAACGGTTGGCATTCTCAACCATGCTGGCTTGCATATATATTTCGTGTTGTACATGTAGTCAAGGACTGCACACACGAGTTCCTATATACATTGCATATCCAATAAATGAAAATAAAGACATCTTTTTGAAATATGATTGCCATTAATTGATATTAGTTGTTTTGTAATTTTGTTATTTTTGTTCACTTTCTTATACATTCAAGTAGGATGTCTAAGGGCGCTGATTTGAACTTTTACCTTGGAACCAGCAGGAAGATAGATTCAACTCAGGTCTGAGACACTTAAAGCAAGTTAGCAACTCTGTCCTTATTGTGAGAATAGGGGTGGCAGGTCCGAATAATACTATAGCTCCCCTAGTATGCCATCTTTCACCTCTAGTCAAACTGCAGCATGCTAATACCCAAAGTTACTAGGAGATGGTACTTAGAGACTCGAGAGACCGATACCGGTACAACTAATTCTCAAAAATTGGGGATGGGGGTACTTGGAGACTTCAATTTTTTTAATATAATTTAATCAAATTAAAGAAAATATCATGGCGTAAACTTTAAAAACAAGAACAATGGGAAACTTCAACATTAAAATACACAAATGTCAAATGTTATAAAACTCACTCCATATTTCATATTAGATTATCATTACATATTGAAATTCAAAAATATTGATAGGTTGATGCTAATACACATGCCAAATGATATGCACTGCCTAGTTATGAGAAATTTTGTACCATTCTTCTAAGAGTGGAGAAAGTTTGCATGGATGTGTCCCTATAAGATATTTGAGAAGGCTAGAGATACTTAGTGGCTTCCACTATTCCCAACAATTGAATGGATGTTACACAAAGATCTCTTATTACCATTTTGATGACCTCTTTAAAATAACAATGACTAGTAAATCTTGATACTACTATAGAAAAATGAATAATTGAACATCATTGAGGAGTCTTTCTAGAGAGGCAATTGAGCAGCTTGATCATAAGACTATAGTGGCTATCATTATCATTACTAGCATATATGTAATCATGATTTTGCAAGGGTGATGATAGAGGATAAGAATCAAAGCTTTTTTTAACACCTTATGCCCTAAGCTTCTTGGTAGGAGATGTCAATTTTTGGTCAGGAGACTTTGGAGACTGTGGGAGATGGTGGCCAAAAGAACGTTGTGGGTTGAGACATTTCCAAGGATGTCTTTGGTACCGGAGTCATGTCTCTGTCTTTGAGGGTAGGAGAGTGGTCTTTTGGTATCTATGCTAATACCACATGGACCTCCAAAATGGAGGGCTAAACATACCCCTAATCGCGATGCTTTCTCTTGGAAATTACCACTCCAAGCTCACAACCAACTTTTATGATCTGCACTAGGTTTGTCCTCTTTAGAAAATTCAGACCCAGCGCAAGGTCATCTAAAACATTATCAAATGTAGCTGTTGAAAATCCATTGGACTACCTCAAGATCCATTAAACGATAACTCAAACCTTTACCTGCAATTTAAGAGGTTATGACATGCTGTTAGGAATAGCAAGCCAGCTACCAACACACTGTTTTTGAACTCAAACAAAGCTGGTTCCATCAGTTGGTTTGATAACGAGTGAATAACATGTTGATATGGTCAAAACAATGAAGGATGCCACCCAACAAACTTCCAACTTAGGTAGCAACATACCTCCAAAGGTTGCCCATTGGTTCAACATCAAGAACCCAAACTCCCAATCTTACTAAATTGTAATGTCCCCTGTTGGGAGCTTTCTTAATTTATCCCAAATTTCTCAATTAGGGTTTGGATTGTAATGTCCATGATAGGATTAGTCATTTATCTCATTAGATTCAGCTATCTTTAACACTCATAGCCAACCTTATTACTATTTTAACTTCATGAAGGGAAGAGTAGATGTTATCCAAGGTGCCTAGAGACCAACTACAATGGGCTCCCTTAAAGTTTACATGTCCAAGCCCATATCCTATCTTGGGACTTGCCCTCAAGGCTTTTGGGACGCTGACCCCTACCCTATCTTGGGATAGATAGCCATTGCTTGGATTTAGACAAGCCCCTCCTTGGTAACATTACAATCTTCTCTACTTAAGCCAAACAGTAAAAGAGATCTTGTATAGTATAATTGATATAATTCTATATATTAAATAAATTAGAATATATAAAGACTGCTGGTCTTGATAGAATGTAAATATAATATTTTGTAATTATCATTTATTCATAAATACTTTCCATAGTCGCAGTCTTATTCCATCTTCTCTTCCTTTTGAAGAGTATCCATTATATTCCTTAATTAATTCTTCTATTTCCTAATTCTTTTAATACTAAAATATAATTCAGAATAACTAAAGCTTTGACATATATTTAATTTAATATATAAATGAAATGGAACTAAATCCCTTATATTTCATCTTACTAAGAGGACATACTTATATTTTTTTGTGTTGGTTTTCTATTCCCTAACACCTCCTTGTTCCTACGTAATGAATGAAATAAGTTCATTACTTTTGATAATGTTGGTTTGATCTTGCAAGTAATAGTTTATACTTTATTTTTATATTTTCCTTCGGTGGTCCCAATGTAAGGTCTTAATATTTTCTTACTTTCCTTTTATACTTTTTTCCGCCCTTGAGTTCCTCCTTCATTTTCTCCTATATTATTTTCTCCCATGTTTTCCATATTATTTCTTAATGTTTCTTCCTTTTCCCCCTGTGATATAATGTCTTTGCACACTCAATGTCTATATAAAGATGACTAGTCACGTCGTTTGGATTATAGTATTAGTATTAATAATTTTCACTTAATTATTATAAAACACTTTATTGGCTGTATTAGTATTAATTATAATTCTTCATCAATGATATTTGTAAATTATAACTTTCCCCTTATTTACAATGTAGGAGACTTTAATATTAATTATTTATTAATTAGGAAACTATATCAATAATTAATATAGGGAATCTAATCATTTATTAATACACTTAATATTAATAGGAGACAATATAAGAGACACATTTAATTATTAATTTAATATTAAATAATTATCATTATTTTAATACATATAGATTATTGATTGATTTATTTAATTAGTCTAATAATACATTATATCGTTATTTCTAACAATTATATTAATTGTATATTGATTAATATTGATGGCACCTATTTAAGATGACATTTGTATCAATTATACATACACATTAGAAAATAATATATTTGTACATACATTGATTATGGCTTGTGACATACACTCATTGGTTTTACCAACCATCAACTGTTAATGCATTTTGATGTTATTGCAAGTCTGGAAATTTTGCTACAACAGATATGGTGGAGTTGTATGGCCTCCAAAATCCAACAAATGTGATGTATTGGTTATGCAGAACTTCGCACAAACAGCTGCAATAAATCTGAGAAATTGAGAATCATAACACCTTGTAAATTCTCATTTTTTTTGAAACCTCTAATTTCCAAAATTCAAATAAAAAATGTGATTGCTTTGTGAAATCACTCTACCAGCTAGGATGGATTTTTCACCATAGAAACTAGTGATCTTTGATTAGGGTTTTTGTCCTCAATTAACTCTTAGACGAACTCTTTGTTCACTTGATATCATCTTGTTATGTGTGCAATTAACAATCCAAAGGAGAGCACCAATCCTCTTTTATAGAGTTGGAAGGAAAAAGAGCAATTTAAAATATAAAATTAAACCCTTTTCCCTTGGATGATCTTTTAGAATATAAAATTAACTTGTGTCCAAGTACCCTTTTCCTCTAGGCATCCACTTGAGCGGATATGTATGATACCTTTTATGAAAACTTAAAAACTAAAGTAAATGATATCACATCAACTTTATACTTTTACTTTAATAATTAAAATGATTCCAACCACATTGTGGGAAGTACTGCCAAGGAACTGAATATTGAAAGTGGTCATGCCAAGAAGCAATTGATGCTGAAGAGATGTGTGCCAAAATGGGTTTACTAAAAATAATGCAAGAATTGTGGAGAACAACTCAGTAGGACAAAAACGCTTCAAAGAGCATTACTGCAAAGTTGGATACCAATTGAGTTCCAAAGCACCACTGGATGCCAAGAAAAACCCAAATTGAGCTCTTCAGAAATTTGGAGCTCTCCCAACTCATCTGAAAGCTCGTGGAAAACTACAAAAACTGGTCAACAGACACAAAACATGGCATTAAAATGGGGACATTACAATGCTGTAATTACATTGACAAATCAAAGCTAAAGGATGTTTATATCACTCTTAAACCACACACATACTATTGATATGAACTACCCAAAACTGATGAAGACTAAAATCAGCTCCAATCACAGCATCTTAAGTGACTGGAAACACAATAATTACTGAAGTCTGATATAAATCAGACTTGAAACATCCATAGAAACATCAAGGGACAACAAGCACAAACATCAACTGTCTTCAAAAGTCAACATTATTTATTTTAAAGACACTGATTGTAATTTCCCTATTTTTGGTCATTTGAACGTCTGTGCAAGCTCCAACTTCTTGGAGAGCGTCAACCTTTTCAAAGTGGAGTTCAGTTAATGGTGTTGTGTTCAGGAGATTGGGATGTGCCTGTTGATGTTTTTTAAGGTCAGTTTTGTCATTTGAGGTGCATTCTGTCCTTTGTGGAGTATTCTATTTTTGGAAAGTATCAATTTTACCATAGTTGAAAAACTCGGACTCGACAATAACTCGGTCAGCCCAAATTTTTTGAAAAACTCAGACTCGCCAAAAACTCGGCAATAAATTGTCACTTTTATTGAACATATGAAAAAATATAATTTCTTAAAATATTCTGTAAAAAAACACAGATATACACAAAATGCTGTAGAATGCAAATGTGTCTTAGGTGCATTTTGTTACATATAGCGAAGAAACATGTTAAAAAATGGAAGCAAATGATATTATTATTGTTAAAAAATGAAATTAAATGATATCACAACCTCAAGCAACGACACCAATAGAGTTCCACATTCCATTGTTTGTGAAATCTAACTCATATCGAAAAATATTTGAAAGTTTTCGTGCTTCCATCCTAAATCACGAGGTTTGAATTCGACCTAAGATTTGCTTATATAGATTTGAATTTTTAAAATATGTAAATAACAATTTCATTAAATTACCAAAATAATTGAACATTTTAAAATAGATTTGAAATAATACTATAAAATAAAATAGATTTAAAATAAAATGATGAAATTTATTATTTATTAAAATAAAATAACACTATTAAATTTAAAAACTAATTTAAGTATATGACATATATAAATTAAAATTATTAAAAATTAAACTATTTTATGACCTTTTAATTGATTATAGTACTTTAAAAAATACTATAATTTAAATGTATTTAAAATCTTAATTTTTTAATTTATAAATGTACAAATAATTAATATGTTAAATCTTATATGTTAATATAAAATATATTACAAACTCCCGATGGTTTCTAGTGTGGCGTGAGCACAGTTTCATTCCTTTCTGCCGGAATTCCTTTCCGTGTGTCGTGCCCTAGGTCGCAAGTCTCGCACAAACAAGCTCCATCAGCCGTGTGCCGTGCCCTAGGTCGTAAAAAAATTGTGTGTTTTATTTATAACCTCTTTACGCAGTTGTTTGACTGCGTTTTTGACCGGTTTTTGGCAAATTTTCGCGATTTTTTGCTCAAAAAGTTGCTGCGATTTTTTACATATATCAGCCACGATATCTTCTGTGATTAAATCATTCCAGCTTCTGACTTGCGATATATCGCGATATCTGCGATATATCGCAGCTATTTTCAACCATGAATTTTACTATGTCGGATCAACAGTGAGTTTCAGAGTATGTTAGCACATTTAGAATTCACCTTTAGTCTAATTTTGTATTTTCTGCAACTGTGGGCAAATGTGCAGATATTAATGAGAATTTTAAATAATGATATATTTAAGTTGTCAAAAGGTGAATTAAAAGGACAACTTATAGTATTCATATATTAAGGCGAGTTTCAAGTGATTGAAGTGTTGGAAAAGTAAAAATAAAATAAAAGTCACTTTATAGAGTAGAAAAGGTTTATTATTTAAGAAATGATTTAAAAACATAATTTCTAGAAAGTTCCCTAGAAGGTTATAGAAGAGGTTGAAGAGATTCATTTGTTCATTCTTGATTGTTCATTTTGATGAAACCCTTTTGGGAGTTTGAGTTGATGCTCAGCTATTCAGCCTAGGACGGATGCCCTATGACAGAAGATTAGTTTCAGTAGTGAGAGGTTTGACCTATCCAATGTGTAGGTGGAGCCATTTAAATTCATGTGAGTATTGAAGGTTTGTTGGCAGGAAAAAAGGGGTTTGGAGCAAATTGATTTATCTTCCCAGGTTTCCCAGGTTTGCAGGTGCAAATTTATATAAGTTTTCTGACAGATATATATATATATATATATATATATATATATGAAAACCGAATTATACTGAGAGGGGGAGGGGGTGAATCAGTATAAATATAAACTTTTAATGCTGAAAACTAAAACAGAGAACACGAAACGAGAGAGACAACACATGCAGATTATCTCGTGGAAATCCAAAGCGGGAAAAACCACGGCATCACTATCCAAAGGGCAACAACCCTGTTACAATCTGAGAGCTCCAATTCTCCTAATTCCAATCAGAACTGCTCCAACCAGTTTACAAGGCTACAACCTTTTTACAATGAAAATATCAGAATTCAACTCAATAGAAATCTCAATGTCTCCACAAAAATATGAAGACCCAGTTATCTGAAATAAACTCCCCTTATGCTGATAACCTTTCTGATATATATATTTTGACTTCTCTGAAATTTATAAAGATAGAATCACCTCTTTCAATTTTCTGAGTACTCTCTCTAGATTCTGTGTACTGTCTTGACTGCTTCACTCGATTTTTTAACTTCCAATTGTAAAAGAAGATACTAGTTTTACAGACTGATATTCCACAACAGCTGCAACTGATATTCCACACCCCTTTTATTCAGTTCTCCAACTCTAGCATGCAGTACAATACACAACAGCAGTTCTGTTCTAACAACAAAAGGCTTGTATTTTTATTACCGTTTTGAAGTTTGCGGGTGTTTAAGTTACACAGAAACATAACACTTTCCAAAACATTCCTTGCGGGTTTTTTTTTACTCCATGACTGTCTCAGTCACATTCCCTTTTTAAATCTTACTGGTACTAATCTATGTCCAGTTCTTAACTCCCTTTATATTGTATCAAACTCAGAACACACAAAGGTATTACCTTTTGAACTGTCGTGTCCACTCGCTTTTACACTCCTGTCCGCTATGTGCACCTATTCTCCAGTTTTTCGATGCTCAAACTACTGACTGCTAACGCTCCTCATATCCAGTCACTTCATATGTTTTTACGTACTCTGTTCTCCTTCAAAACAGTCACCGGCCATACAATCCTCGTAGCTGAAAAAACCTTTTTTTTTCATTCCAAAAACACCTAAGAGTCTTTTCACATTTTTCGCCGTCACAAAAAACTTGAACTCGGCTACCAAAGTTTTGTTTCCACCTGTCGACAGCAATCAGAGACTACTCGACTGCACTATACCATTTTTTTCATAGTATATCTTTTTTTTTACATTCGAAAAGGAACAAAAATTAGAATACTTGAACAGACGTTTATGATATGAAACGGTTCTGCCGTTTTTAGAACCTGTCAACATAGCATACTCAAAACGGTGATTAAACTATGCGTATCCTGGCTGTATATTCCGTTCTCATTTCATTCTCTGCTGCATTAACAATATTGCTGTTTTCTGTGACTATTCACATTCTCCTCATTTGTTTCGAATATATATTTTTAACCGAACATATCACCGTATATATCAAAAATTGAACTCCCAATAATCCATTTGTCAAACTCTATGCTTAACAGGATGTATTTGCAACTGAAATTTGATACTCCTTTTTCAGACAGAGCGTCTTGCCTGATTTCAGCATCTATGATATCTCTTTTTTCGTTTACCCAGAAAAAAAAAACAGACCCGCAACAACCCGTAACGTCCAACGGCATAACTCAGAAACTTTTGAAAATGCCTAACTTCATTAAAAACGTGGCACCTTTTTAATCAATTTTTTGTATGTGTCGATTGAGTAAATGTATTAAACAAGTATCCTTTTGATATACAGTCATTTAAGGCGTTTTTAGTATGATGTTTTCATGTAACTCCATTTTCTGTTTGTCCTATATGCAAATCCAGACAAGAAACATCGACACCTGTAGAGCAGCAACAAAATTTGTTTTTATCTAAAACTCAACTCACGTGTATTTAGACAAACATTCTCCAGGACACATGCTGAAAGATACGCTGATTGTCTTTGAAATTAACCAGTTTAGAATTGCACACACTTGTCACAAACGCAAACATCAAATGACATAAAACTAACAATATATATATATATATATATATATATATATATATATATATATGTATATGTATGTGTATATATATATATAACATGATATTTACATTATGAAACAGTTTCATATGTATATTGGAAAGAGATGAGTTGTTCCTGGAGCTTCAAAAAATTTCACTGGAAGGGGAGATGGCATTGAAATTGTAACCCTCCATTTATAGGTGATATTAAGAACTTAAAAGATATGTATATTATTAAACTTGGGATAATTGTTATTGAAATAAAATCACAAGGAAAATTGAAAAGGTAGCGATATGTAGCAACTTATCAAAATGCATATTTATATATCATGTCTCATATGTCACATTTAATTGCATTGCCCAAAATAAGACTGAAGTTCAGACCCACAAGGGATTGAGAAATACAAAGAGTATCTTTTATTTTCTTTAAATATTGAAATATAGCTCAGTTCAGTGGAAACATCAAAATCCAAAATAAAATGTGGTTCATCACACAATAAACCTCAACTTATGACTCGTCACCAAAAAATTAGCATGACAGAATCTTTGCTGTATACAGTTCCAAGTTTACAAGAGTAAAATGAGGATAAACGGTAGAGTAACATGACATGATAAACTAGCAATACAAAACCAAAATCATACAGAGTTTCCATATAAAAATGTATTGAACTAAAGATTCTTCTCTTCTTCTGCTGCTTTTTTCTCTTGATTTTAGCCTCAAATCACTTGTTCTGCAGAATAATAGTTGACTGAACCCTTTATACAATACATTCTTGACTCAATTCATCTGAGCACAATTTGGGGTCAAAGGAAATGATAATGTGGCAGGAAGAAGCATGTGCAGAATGCTCAGAAACAGCTGTTTCCACCCTGGAGTACATCTTAATCAGCCAACCATCAGGATCATATTTCATCATATGCACATCTCTAGTACGGCCTAGTGCAACACTTTCTAGTTTGAAGAGAACTATCAGATTAATGTAATGTTTCTTTAATGGTCATCTTAGTTGTCTTAGGTAGTTTCTATTTTTGTCTTTAGTTCACGATTGTTTCTTTTAGAAACATCATATTTGTAAATCTATATAAGGAGCTTTCGTCTCTTGTATTTAATATAACTTTAATTTACCGTAGCACAGTATCAGAGCCAGTCAATATGGTTCTTTAAGGTTTGACGAATTTTTTAATAAAAAAATTGTGGCCCTTTTTTCATTGAATTTATTCCAGACTTCTTTTGACTGTTTTTATGAAAAAACAACTTTGCAAATTCATTGGTGGATTTGAAGATTTTTTTCTCAAAATTGCTAGTCTAGTCAAGTGTTTTGGTCATGCGATTTCCCAGTTTGAGCAAAAGTGTGCAAATTTTGTGGGTTGCATGTACTTGCATGTTGTTTGCATGTGGTTTTTGTGAGTTGCATGTGCTGTTTGCTAAGTGAAGTGTTTTCTTGTTTTACTGCGTGATGAAGTTTGGCCATTTTTTGGGGTATTTTACCATGTGAAGTCTAATGTTTTGCCGCATGAAGGTTTTTGTGATGGGTTTTCTAATTTTTGTCCTTAAAAAATTAGTAGATGTTTTTTTATAATTTTTTCCCTAAAATTTTTTTGGGTGGGTTTTAATATTTTTTTCCCCTTAAAAAAGTTTTTGTTGGGTTTTCATAATTTTTTCCTTCAAAATTTGGGAGGGTTTTATAATTTGTCCATAACAAATTTATTGTGGGTTTTGTGCGATTTTTTTCCTTGAAAATTGTTTTGTAAAAGTGTTTATTGCTTTTCCTCAAAATCAAAGTTTTGTATTATGATCTGTGTTTTAGATTTTGTGTTGGTTTTTGATTGATTTTAATCCTCAAAAATCATGTCTGGTTTTGATTGATTTTTCTCCTCAAAAATTATGTTTCGTTTTTTCGATTTTATCGTCAAAAATTATTTTTGGTTTTTATCATTTTTATGAAAAAATGATGCTTTGTAAACTTTGGTTTCAGGGTTTGACAAATTTTCCCACAAAAATTGTGGTTTTTTGCAGTTGTTTTGAATCACACCTAGAGTTGTTAGGGCAACGGTCTACACAAGGGTTTGTCAGATTTTCCACAATTGTGGTTTCAGGTTTTAGCATGATCTGGGAGCGATAACTTTGTTACCCAACATTAGGCTAGGTGGATTCTTGGTCATTAACATTTTGCAGATCCAAGGAGAGTCTTGTTGATGTGAGTTTTTTTCCCCTACAAGGTACATGATAAAACACTCAAGGTCTCAAGATGAAACATTGGATATCAAATCCTCGCTTGAATAAAGACAGCACTTATGCTAAGATTGCAATGAAAGATCATAAGGTGACTCCAATGTTCCTTCTTAAATGTGGATACTCCCTCAATGATAATAATGTGATATGCTGGTATCACGCGGAGACTTACGCTAATCACTAGGATTTTGTCAACTTGACTTCGAATGATATGGCTTTACAACGTGCAACGAAAATATACTTTGCCTTTCAACTTATGAAATGTAATTAAACTCGAACTTACAAATCTAAATCTACTTCTACTTCTACCTAAGGAAGCAAGAAAGAGTGAATATCCTTGGACTCTACTAGACACAGTCTTGTCATCGACTCCACTCACCTAGTGTAATCTTCTAAGGTATGTTAAAATTATTTTCAGATCAATACCATTTCCTTAATCCCATCTATGGATGCAAATCAAGGAGCAAGTAAGGATTGAAGTAAAGTTTATAAAAATGCCATTTGACCACGCAAGACAAGACTCACAATTAGTAAGCAACTAGTGGTTTGGTCTATGATTGAGTCAAGCAATGATGCATTCACAATTAACCTTATCCCCCTAAATTACTCAAAGCAAATTCTATCTAAACAATTTGAAAATGAATTTATTCTAAGTGAGGAATGTAGATCATCATGCAATACTCCAAAAAAGATCATAATTATTCACTATGCAAAACACAACAATGAATAGTAGAGCAAATTTGGTAGTATATTAGCAACAATTCTCCAACAGTTCACCCTTTTACAAATGAGAGGAGTGGGGTTATATAGGAGCCCCAATTACAATGAGTGACCAAGATTAAAATAGAATCAATGGCCCAGATTAATCCATTACAAAGCCTAATTAGGGCAACCACAAATAGCCAATGAGAATGAAGCACCACAAAATGAGCCAATGGGAAAATTTAATGGCTTGAGGACCAATAAGAGAAAGGGAAGCCACTTGGTCATCGTACACCTCATCATCTAAGATATGCACCCCCTTTTCCTTCTCCTTTCTAGCAAAATCAATGAACTTGACCAAAATTGCACTAAGTTCATCCATGGCAATATTGGGAATGCTGCTATGCTGTAACTCAATGACCTCTAATTTCTCCATGTAGGTATCCAATACACTATCCCAATATGAAGTATCCCTTTGTAGCTCACTTATGGAAATCATAAGGGAGAGAAATCCATCAACTAACTCTATTCAAAAGAGTCCATGTCTTCGAAGTAGACTGATTCCAACTTTTCTTTCAATTTTTCCAAATCCAACTCATTGGAAGCATCAATGTCTAGATCAAGCAATTCCTTGATAGTAACAAGGATTTTTGAATGTATCTCTAGGAAAGGACCCTCAATAGTAAGACAATCAGCCTGCACATGCTCAAACATAGACTTCCTCATGATCAAAAAAAGATACCAACACCCAAAGCCATATGCACTCCCTTGATCAATTACTCCCTCTTGAATTAGAATTGATGCATGACCACTCTTCAATGACTAAAGACGAGTAATCATCTTGTCTTCAATTGGCTGGAATTTTTTCCATGTCTCTTCCAATCCTTGAACCTTACTCATTAATACTATGTTTTTCTCATATGCTTGAACTATCCAACAAGAAAATCTTCTACTTGTTTCCTAATATCACCAGCCCATTCCTTTATTTCCTGATAAGTGCTTCCCATCACATCTTAAGTACCATGCAAATCTTGAGAAGTAGGGACATATGCAACAAGTGTTGCATTCATATGAAACTTGATGGATTCATATACTGGATTCATATGCCTGTTTATGTATTCTTTTAACATGAAATTTTTAAACTTTAACTCATCTTTCTTCCTTTTCATCTTATCCATCCATTTTTCAATGGCATCTTTAGTACCCCTCAATTCATGAAATTCTTGCTTCTTTGTAGTCTGCCCATTGTCAAATGAGGTAATGTGGTAGTCATTTGGAGTGATCTTGTCTAAAGTCTTCTCACCAACTGGGACAACCATATGCAAAGTGCGAGATCCAAATGCCTCTCTAGTAATATTATGAGTTTTCTTTGCTTTCTTAGGTTCTTTCGCCTTGCCAATCATGTTCAGAAATGTATCAATGTCATCCATGTGGAGTACTTCCTCTACTCTTCTTTTCTTCTTTATACTCTCCTTTAGCCAATTAGGAACTGTGGACCAATCTATATGCCATCATCAAGTTGCACAGTAGGAAATACTGGCAATATTTTGTTCCTTGCTGCATTGATTGTGTGGATGAAGTTGCACCTTGATGCTCCTGAGGTAAAATCTCTGTATCTCCACCTTGTTTTGAGCTCTGCTCCTTATTTTGCATTTCCACTTCCCTTATCGATGAAAAATTGGTAGTGGGATTAGATGTAATGAGCTTGTGCCTCTTACTTCTGGATTCCTTACTAATAGTTCTCTCACTCATTGCTTGTGATGCCTCTTCCACATCATCCCTTTTCTTTGAGATATGTCTTTCATCCTGATTGTGTAATCCTAAAGTACTGATGGTTCTTTCATCTCCTCCTTTTGACGAAGACTCCTCACTTTGCATCTTTCCATACGTGAGGGTAATACCTTGCTTCTGTAACTTGTATATCTGTTTGTCAACCCATGTTCTCGATCTATCCACCACCTCCCTCATCAATATGCCCAAATTTGTAAGCTCATCAATCTGTGACCAATTAGGTGGATGGATTGATTTTTCTTTCTCACAATCATAGTGGGTATCAATGTGATTTCCATCATCTCTAATCTGATCAGGATTAGGGAAAACATTACACTTTTGCATGAAGTGCAATGACATCCTAAACCACATATTTCTCCTTATAGCATATTCGTCCGCTAGATTTTTCCAATAATCCTCAATATCTATCTTATGTCTATATCTCCTTCCCTTATAAGTGTGGATTTTTTGAAATGGATCAAACACCTTCCTTGCCTTGTATGCCTCAAGCCGATAGAACTATAACTCTGCATTGACTGTCTTTGCGACTTGTAGTGAAGGACATGTCTCAAACATCTTTCCCAATGTGATAGAGGAAGGCATTCCCTATTTATGCTTATCCTTCTGCATACAATCAAACTTTGACAACTGCCTGGCCACCTCTAGCAAGACCATCTTATTTGTAGGTTACTTAGAAAAGTTTGTAAAGTTCTGAAGAAAATCCCTGGATCTTGATGTAAGTAAAAGTGGGAAACTGGATGTGCCAATATCCATACTTTTCAATCAATGCCATGGCCACATTGGATAACCTCCTATGTAGTCCACCCTGGAGTGTGCATGTGATGTTCATGGCGAAAATGTCATTAACTTTCCTATAGTTTTCTCCTCAATGTAATTGTAACTCTGGATAACACTCACATACCTTGAACTGCCCCTTGTCATTTCCTACCATGCCCCTGCATATAAGACCTGGATACTAAATGTTTGCTAGCAGATAGATCACATAGGAAGTCATATGAAATGTTCTTGTTTTTTTTGAGTTCCTTAGTTGGGTGTCTAGGTTATCATTGATCATCTTGGCCCAATTCATCATCACAACTCTTGAAGCTATTTCGTTGATGAAGTAAAACATGCAAGTTTGAAAGAAAGCCCCTTGGGGTGTTCCCACGATCCTGTTCAACATAATCATATTGTTGTACTCGTCTTTGAAGGCCTCACAAGTTTCTTCGGTAACTTAGAATGATGCTTTCTTGGTTCATTGATTTAATTTCTATTGATGATTTCCATGCATGCCTCAGGTTCCTTCTCATATAATGCTTGAGCCTCTTCCTTAGTCCTGATCTGCATGCTTGAGTAATATGGAATCCTAAAGGTCTTTCTCACTGCCTCCTCATTTAAGAATGCCAACACGCTTCCTTTAACTTTGATTGTCCTGCTCTCTGAATCATATTTCCTTGCGCATTCCACCATAAGTTCATTGCATTGAATAGCGGATGGAAATCCAGCTGCATGGTAGAGGCCACTCTTCATTATGTCGACTACCATGTTTGGAGGTAAATGGTCCTTAGTCCTGAACATCCTTCTCTTCATTCTCCTAATGTTTAGGTGTTCCATGTTTGTATCCACAATCTTTGCCCACTTGGAGATCATTAGGGACTCAGGATGGAACCCCTTTGACAACTTCCTTATCAACACCTTCCTCGCTGCTATCCCTTTGCCTTCCGCCATATCACTGCTTAAAGCTTGAAGCCAGTGTGGTTTTAAGGGACTTAAACAAAATAATAAATTTCAGACCTCTTTTAAATATGTGATTCAATCCACAAACCCAACACAAGGACTTAGAAAATTTTACCTTCAAAGACTGCAAATGGAATATGGATTTGAATTAAAGTCTTAGAGCAATAAAAATGAACAAACTTAGCCTTTAAAATGACAAAAATCAGACCCTACTATCAAAGAAAGAATTCTGATTTTCTGAGAAAGCCTATGGTAAGTCTGAAGACATATTAAAGTCAGTCCTAACGCTTCATCAAATTTACTTCAAATCATGATCTGAGTTACCCATATGAATTAGGAATCAAATTGCAAGCCAATCATGACAACAAATCCACTCTTACCATTATGATGAAATTCAGACTTCTGAAGACAACCTTTGAAACTCACCTCTTCCCGAATGATTTTGACCCTAAAATTTGGTGTCTTTTGTGCAAGAATTTCCCCCAAACACTCAGCAAGAACCCTTATAATGATTTGCTAAGTTGGTGAATTATGGGGATTTTTCTAAAAATCGCCCCCGTCTATGTGTTTTCGGACTTTTGTCTGAAGATGAATGTTGTTCCAGACCCCTCTTGGCCTTGGAATGGGCATTAAAACTCTTCAACAAGTCTGCAATAAAGATCCATTATACTTGAGGACAAAAACTAAACCCAGAATTTTTTCAAAAAAAAATTGAACCTCATGGTGAAATTTTTAGACTGTCTGAAAACTTACAAGTCTCAGATCCTTTGATGCCTCAAATCAGTCCTAAAAATCAGATTTTAACCTTGCAATCAATCTGCTACCAAGTTTGGAATGGTTTAAGAGCTTGGAATGTTTTTATGGTTTTGCCAAAAAAATCGCCCCATTTGGAGAGATTTTCAGATTTTAGTTTGAGGATACACACTGACATCCCTTTGATGCCCACTAAAATGGTGTTGAAACCCAAGATTTTCCTTTGCAAACACCCCTGCAATTAGATTTGATACAGTTTGATGAATGCGAAAAATCCAAGGATACTTGCAAAATTCAGCCCTCTGAGAAAATCTTTAGATTAAAATCCGAATACACTTTTTTTTGTCACGTCACCTTGTAAATTTCTTCCTTGGAGGCTAAGAAAAAGTTCTGATTTTACATCAGCAATCAGTCATATCAGATTTCATGGCAATGGTTGATGCCTCCTCATTTTATTGGACTGATTTTCAGCCTTCTTATAGCTGGCCGATTTCCCGATTTGCTTTTCTGCCTTTTAGCTTTTGGCTTCACCATTTTTGACCATTAAGTCAATCCTTTATATTTTCTCGTAGCTGTTGCATGCTCTTAAGTGGTTTTGGGTTTGAGTTTCACCCACACAAGCAATGTGGGTTTAAAACAAGCCACCTAGAAACTCGTGCAAACATTATTTAATTTATTTCCCTTTATTTTATTAATTTGCATTTTATTTCATTAAGAGACATTGACCTTGATGATAATTGCATTATTTTTTCTAAGTCACCCTTTACCATCCCCAAAAGGGAAAATTTGAACTTCATTAGGATTCATCCTTGATTCTTTTTACTTGTCCAAGAGGGGAAATTCGATCAGCATAGGGATCAATTCCCATATTTATACTTAGCCAATTTATCTTGATTCGCCCACAAGTGGGGAAATTCAATTACCATAGGGATAAACTCAATACCATGCTTAGAAAATTTTCACTCATCTTCAATTGCCTTCAAGGGGATAATTGACCTCCATCTGGATTTGGGGGATTCCTATGTTCTTTTGGACCAAGGGGAATTTCATACTCCATTTGGATTTCTTGACTTTGGAGCTAAAATTTTTTCTAAGTGTTGAAAAGGGGAAAAATCATCTTCATCAGGACAAAGGGGAAAAGCCATACCCATTTGGACAGAGTAATTGCCTTAAAATTTTCTAAGTCTAAGGGGAAAATCACTCTACATTTGGACTCTTTGCTTTGTTCCAACACTTAGTTTTTTTCATTGCAAATATCTCTTTTACTTAGGGAAATTCTATTTCCATCCGGATTTTTATCATTTTAAGTGGGGAAATTCTATTTCTATTCATATTTTCATCATTTTAAGTGGGGAAATTCTATTTCCATTCGGATTATATGCATTTTTATAAAGATTTTTTTTTTTAAGGTTTTTCCTTGTTTTAAGTATGAAAAATCAATTTTTATAAGGGTTTTAAGGCCCTTATGCATGAAATATGCCTTTATAGTTTATAATATAATTTGGACTATTTGACTAGCCAAAATCTTAATGCACTTAGAATCTTTATCTCAACCCACTACAACTTGATTCAAAAGAAGCCTAATTTGAACATTCCAATTTTTACTTGCAATTCGACAACTTGATTTCTTAACCACTCTTCAATCTTTTAAGACTTTGAATTGTTACCCCAATTGCCGAAACCTAATGACTACAAGCAAAAAGAGGGGGTCCCCATTTGCAATGGGGCGATGTTGTGAATTGGTCACAACAGGTCTCAGCTGTAGTAGAATGTTCTGATGAGAAGGGGCCAGCTTTCTTTGTATTTGTGACCAAAATAGATTGTGTCTTTTGTAGGGTAGTTAGAACGATGACCATTAAGGGAGGGTATTGGAATAATGCAATGTTTCTTTAATGGTAATCTTAGTCTTTAGTTCACGATTATTTCTTTTAGAACATTGTCTTTGTAAATCTATATAAGGAGCTTTCGTCTCCTTTGTTTAATATACCTTTAACAAGAACTTAAGCAGAAGAATTGGCTCTTCCTCAATGATTAACTTATTCAATTTGTACACCAGCACCAACCTGTATGCTGACCTGAAGCACAACTTTGGTAATTGTGACTTCTCTAGAGAAGTCAATGAGATCCCTATCTGCTGTATTGAAATAGGTCCTTATTTCTGACATTCATATAAACAACAAGATTTTAGAGGATGTTACAAACCACAACTTAAAAACAAATGGACTTTTGACATGCTGGAAAGTGACCCAAACAAAACATCAAACCACTTGATGCTCTTGTTAACAAAGATCTTGATCGAAGGCAATTAGAAGACATTCCAAACTTGTTGAGCATATGGAAAATCAAAAGAAAATGTTTAACTAGACTAAATATTTCTACACGCACAACTCAATTTGCCAATCATGGTAAATTGTGTTTGTGTGAATACGGTTTTGTACCTTGTTAAGGTGTTGTATCTAGATGGATAGTGGTAGGGACTTATTCGCATGGCTTAAGTTTACCTACGTCTTAGGAGTCCTTTTAGAAGTATTAAAAATCTTAGTTGTTTAGGTTAGAATTCAACATATCCTATCTTAATGACTTTTATTTTAATTCTATTTACCTATATCATGTAATATTTTATTGAGGTAGTTGTCTCATTGTATTGGATTAAGACACATGTCACAATCTTGTGTAATACTATGTTTCAACCTTATCTTTACATGCTAGGCCATCTGATTGTATATTTTATATTCAGTCAATTAATCTAGCATTGTTGAAGCAAGCTATTCTTGCCATTTTCTCTCTTATGGATGATTTTTTGGTCTAGCAGTAGTTCTTGGGGGTGTTGAGGAGTCACCATTAGCTCCTACATGGTATTAGAGCTTTAATGTTGTAGGTTGTTTCCTAGTTTTGAGGGACATCATCAAACTTGAAGAATTTGTTGGGTGCAAATTGGGTTTCAAGGGCCTTATTGTTGAATGTAGGGCATCAAAGTAGTCAAGTTTGCCTTTTGTTTTGTCAAACTTTGCTTTGTCATATTTGCAAGGGCTAAAGCTGAGAGATCTTGGAGGTAGTTGATTTTTTGAAGCAGTTGGGGCCAAATTTGACCTTGCCATTGCATCTCGACCTAACGATTGAGTGCCAAATTGTGGAATTTGGAGACTTCTGTTCAAGGGTCATCAAAATGTTTTTGGTTGAAATTGACATCCATATAGTTGTAAGGATCCATACTTGGCTTTTTTGTACGCTTGTATGATTGGCATCAAAATAAAATATTCTTAACAATTGGTAGAATATTTCTAGTGATTCAACATATTCAATATTCTCAACAAACATCATATTTGTGGTTTTTTATGTAATTGTCGTGCTTGTTCCTGCATAAGTCTTTTGTACAGTTCTATCTGTCGATACAAAGTTATTTAAGTGACATGTTTTTTTTGGTTGATGTTGTGGTTGGTTTGGTTTGCACTATGCCAAGTGCCTTTCGTGAAAACCCATGGTTCGATCTCTCAACCACCTGCTTGTGCGACACTAAAATCATGTTGGAGCCTTGATGAAGTGACCTCTTGTTGTCCACTTGCACCGGCGTTACAGTGAAGTGGCAATGCTTCTCTCTTTTTGCATTGCAACCTACCAAGGTCACATGGAGGACCAAGGGCTGGCCTATTTTTTAGCTCCAAGTGTTGACCAAATTCACCTTCAAGTGTCTAAAAGGGTCCTTTTTTCTCTTTTTGCAACAACTTGGGCAAGTGGAATTGGTTTTTTGAAATTGAGATGTTGTAGGAAAGTTGATTCCACAAGTTTTCTAGCGGTGCAGGTTATTTGTTTTAGAATTTGTCCATTTGATGACAATAATTGCTGACTTAAGTCAAATCTTGTTTTATAGCTCTTGAGGTCCTAATTTTTTTGCTACAATCTTTGATTTTTGCAATTCTTGTAATGTTGGAAAGGTATTGAGGAGCTCTATTCATCCATGCATGCACTTTTACCTATTTCTATCCTAGGTATATGAGCTTTTGCTCGATCAGTATCCTGAAGGATTATTTGGATATTTTAGCAGTTGGGAATGTGTTGTCTTGATTTAATCACTTCATTTCAGCTACTCTTTATGTATTTGTCTTTGGTGTTATCATTTGAAAAGTGTACCATTGTTGTAATCATGAGCTGTGCAACTCATCCTTTTGTTATCATTCGACTAAGCACAATTATAAGTCTTGGCAAAAAGACATTCTAACACATTGTAGGTGGCTCAATCTTTTACCTCATCTTATGGACTCATTCTTGAGCTAGAGGCAGCATGGAAGAAATCAGTTTGGAATAATAAGAATGAATAGGATTGATTGATTTTAGTTTCAGTGCAAGTATTTTCAGAGAGACCTACAATCAGATCCTAGGAATAAGTTGCCCACAGACAATTTGGACCAATATTTTGGAGATTCTCGAAGATCCACATAATCCTCCATCGCCAAATAATCGTTCATTAGATTTCTTCATTCCACTTGATGATGTTGAATATCTTCCCTTTGATGATGATACCTTAGAGGAGTTTGAATATGATGCAAAACTTGACTGCCTTGATGATCCATAGACTTCTCCCGGTGCTCCTACTTCTCCAATTGAGATCATATATTCATTTTTTGTTGTTTATTCATGGAGAACTTCCAGTGAGTCATTGCAATAGGTATCTCATTGTCTTCTTGATTGGTTTTCCTATTTATCAGACATTGCATCTTTGTTTGTAGAGTCTCACATTTTAAATTTGGAGGACCAATTTGAGGGTTTATCTCTCTTATTTGATGATAGTCATGACACAACTATTGTTGCTTCATCTGTCTTTGGAGCTTGTTCAAAATTAGTCTTCATTTGTTACTTGTTTGTCACATTCTGTTGTGATTGGGCATGTGCCTGATTGGTTTGTGGCATCATCATCATCATCATCTATCAAGGACTTGGCAACATATGAGCAGATTTCAGAGACATCATCCTTCATTTAGATTTTCCTTCCCACCAATTCCTGTATGGAATGGGAAGCATTCCTGCATTTGTATTTGGTTTGTCTTCTTCCCAAGGGAATAAATGTTGTTCGTAGGATATTATACATTGTTGGGGAGGTGGGAGCATGCAATATAGGCTCTCTCTTTCCCTCTTATGGGGGTATCATTGATTGCAATTTTATGATGGATGTACTCCTTAGGTGGTATCATTGAGTCCTCCATGCATCATTCTTGTTTGTATCTTTTCTCTCTTTTGGAGAGGAGTTTTTCCCCAATTGGTTTTCTCCTATTCTTTGTTTGTGAGAGATTTACATTGTAAATGGGTACCTTACATGGCGTAGTTGTCGGGACCCACAATAATCTTGCATTATTTGCCTTATAATTTACTCTCTAAGTTGCACTTAAGGTTTTTTTTTTGGGTGTGAATAAGGTTTTTTTTTTGGGTGTGAATAAGGTTTTGTATCCAGTGAAGAAGTTGTATCTTGCTAGCTCCTAGTAGGGTACTTATTCCCACTATTTAAGTTATATTAGGTCCCAGGTGTCCTTCTAGAAGTCTTAGTTGTCTAGATAAGAATTTATCATTTTTCATCTTTATGATTTTTATTTAATTCTAGTTGCCAAGGTCCCCTATTTTTTTGATTGAGGTAGTTATCTCATTGTATAGGATCAAGACTTTTGTCACAATCTTGTCTAATCCTATGTCTCGACCTTGTTTTTATAAGCCAGACCACCTTGTTTTTATAAGCCAGACCATCTCATCGTATATTTTATATTCAATCAGTCAATCATGCATTGTTGAAGCAAAGCTATTCTTGCCATTTTCTCTTGTGGAAGATATTTTGGTTTAGCAGTTGATGTTGGGCGTGTTGAGGAGTCACCCCCAAAAAAAGAGAGTACACAAAAGTAACCATATAAAAAATTTGAAATTTGAAATTATGAAGTGGTATGTTGTATACACGTTTTGGGTTTCCTTTTGAAATATTCTGAACATGTTTCAATCATAGCAACTTTCAGATAGTTTGCAAGAGTATATAACTGCTGTCTAATGGATCCAATGTCATCTCCTAAGTAGGGCTGTTATGAATTAGTTTTGGGATTATATGATCTGATTGTTTCTGTTTCATTCTACCAAGCTTTTTGCTTATATATGCTTCTTAAGATGTAATCGTTTTTTTCTCTCAACAGATGAGGAGCTCAATTATGACCATTTGGCTACTGGTCTGAAAGCAGCTTTGGAAAATGATAGCTCAGTGTTTGATGCAGATCGTCTGAGAAGTTATACAGGTATAAGTGTGTATTTCGTATTTACTAAAGCAGTTCAACCTTCCAATTTTCATATGAGCACGTTTTGTGAAAATGGTACATACTAATGGCAGTATCTAAATTTACCAAGGGAACTAGGTAAGGATGTTTTTATTAAAATTAAAGATAAAACATTAGCTGCCTTAATTGTACAATGTTAACAACTCTTATGTGAATGTTTATAAATTGGAAAATGTCCCCAGGTTGTCAGTTGAGGGAATTACTCAACTGGTCACGGCCTCTTCCTTTGGAAGACGAGCGCATTAGATTACTCCATGAGGTTTGTTTTATTGCATTTATTTTCACTTGATGCTATTTTCCATAGTGATTTATAAATTTATAATCTGTTATAACTTATCTTCTCATCTTGGAGATTTGAATCATGCTGTTAAATCTGGTTTTAGCAAAATAGGTTTAATCATGTTATTCTATAGGAGTACATATTTGTGTTTTAGGTTAAATAATATCTTCAATCTATTTTCACCTTTAGGCTATTTGATGCATTTTTAAATTAGGGATGATCTTTTGCCAATGCATTCCCCATCTTTTTTTTTCTTGTTAACAATGTTATTGTAGATGTTTTTACCTGTTATTTAGGTTGGCACAGAGTTGGAGAAGAGCTTTGGTGGAAAGGCAGCTAATCTTGTTACTGCTGCTGGCAACTCTGCAGTGGCTCTGGTAGAGTTGATTACTCGTCATTTTCCTGGTATAGCCTCTTGTGTAGACCTGATCTGAGAATCCTATGAAAAATGTTTGACTATCAAATGTAACTGTGCTAAGAAAAATGTTATATAGTTATCTGCATACCTGGGGTTGATTCTGTTCACAAAATTGATCACTTCTTAATTTCTGTAGCGGGCTTAAAATGAGTGGATTAAATTTGTTGCTTCTCTCTAGAAAGGTAAAATATCTGGTAACCGAATTAACTGCATTACAGGATCTTGTTCAAAAGAAAATTTCGATAACTTAGCTGAAGAGCATACCCTCAAAATTGTTTATCTGTGTATTGTAATTGATCTGGCATTCTGAGTTTACCTTGTTAAATCAGTAGAGTGAATACAGAATTTAGTTTTGTTAAGAAACACTTTAGTAGCAAGATGTTTTTTGTTATCTGCATATTATGCTTAGTTGATTGTACAATACTTATTAGTTGTAGACTTGTATTGTAGTTTATTTACTATCTCCGCCAACTGTTATAGCATTTGATGCCTTTGATATATGCACACGAAAGACCCTTACATGATTTTTCGCTTCCTAAGTGTACCTTATTAAATCAGTAAGGTGAGTATAGAATGCAGTTTTGTTAGGAATTTTTTTAGCAAGATGGTGTTCTGATATGTGCATACTATGCTGAGTTGATTGTACAACACTTGTTAGTTGTAGTTTATTTATTATCTCCACCAACTGCTCTAGTGTTTGATGTCTTTGATATATGCATATGATAGACTCTTACATTATTTTTTGAAGCTCAGAGAGAATAACCGACTACATGTGCAGGACTCCATGCAATTTTTTTCTACAACATTTGTAGATGATATTTCTACCAAATGACATCCAAGCTATATGATAATTATTTTCATCAGACTTAAAAATTTAACTTTGCATTTAAGTATTTTGTTTGCGGATGGGTGGATAGGATGAAAAGAAATATAAGACAGCAATACATCATTTCACCAGTTAAAATGGTTCTTAATCAAAGCTTTTGCTGATAAAATTTACAGCAACAATTTTCTTAATAGCAATGCATTCCAAAGTGCATGTCACTCTGCCGCATTTAGTAATATGAAACTCTTTTTTAAGCATTTTATAGCATCAGTTTGAAGTTTGGTCAGGATCTTTAGAGGTCTATAGGGTTCATTGTGGCATAAGAACTGCTCATACTTGTTTTGAAGGTGATACTTCCTTTTATAAGTCTAAGTGGCATGATATTTTTTGCAGGTTTTCGGGACCACTCAGTTTATAAAGGTCACCAAGTTTTTCTGTATAAGAGGGCTCAAATATTTGTAGCTGACCTATGGGGAGCCTTCAAAGGTCAAGGATATGGATCTTTTCATGACATTGGCTCAATAACTATTTTTGCAGACTATATAGTTCCAGCAGTTCTGAGACAATTAGGCGTGCTCACATATAGTCCAACATTGGCTACCATTGTGGATGGCAACAAGGAATTAGCTTCAGGAACTGAAGAAGAAGTAGAGATAAGGGCATGTACAATCTATGCTGTAGAAAAGATGAGGGAATTGATTAGAGTGAAGGCTGGAAAAGAGGTACGTTTAAACAAGCCTTGATGTGCCCAAAGCATTGAACATTTTCTTTAGCACGCTATGTTGGTATGCATGATAATGTGCTAGTGAGAGCCCATAGTGAAGTTGCAGCAGTTCCAAGTAAGTTTAAAACATTTTCTTTATCGTCTGTTTGTAAGTATCTGGTGATCTGCCTTAAGAAATTAGCTCCTGTTACTCAGGTGTGTGTTGGCAAATATTTAATACAACATTAATTTATCTGCCCATGGAAAGCAATAAGATAGTCTTGCACTTGTATATCTGTTATTAGTATTACTCTTTCTTTAAGTTTACGGAGTTTCCTGAATTTTGGTGGCTGCATGGGAATGACTTATTAAAACAAATTAAAAGCAGGTGAAAATTTGAAAATTAAATCAAATGTGCCAAATTTGCCATAAGAATCCCCTTACCTCACCCATCCTCACTTTTAGCTTTTTAGGGGTTTTAATGTATTTTTGATACTAGGAAGTCGCATTTTTGAAAATTTCATGCACCAAATGGAGCATCCCCTCCAAGTTCTGAAGTCCTGGAAACATCTGGGAGGTCGCCTCGAGCCCTGGGGAATTGTTGCAATAGAACATTGAAGATATAACATGCAATTTTCCTGCTAACGGTTGTTTTGATCTTAGGCTATGTGATGTCACGATGTAATTTTGAGGATGACAGGTTTTCTCTAAATCAGAGTTCGCAAACTTAGGACTTGGGAAAAACTTGGCAGTGTGGGTCAGACTCTAAAAATAACAGACTCTTGGCTTGACTGGACTCGTCGTCTTGGCAACTTAAAATTATATTTAAACTTCTAAAAAATAGTTTTATGTGAAATACAGTTTTCCTCGTTTAGTTTTTCCCTACATTTTTTGTGTTTTTCTGCTGTGCTGACTTCTATTATGAGTCAGAGTTGCCAAGTACTTGCAAATACTAACGGTATGTTTGCACAAATAGCTGGTTTTTATCAGTGGTGAGTTTGGGTGTGAGTTGCTTGTTTTTTAGAATACTTGCGAGTGCTCGACGAGTCTGAGTTTACAGTGAGTCTGCAAACTATGCCCTACATAATATTGGGGAAATGAGAAGTGTATCCTCGGGATTTCTGAGCCATCCATGGGGATGCTCCCCTTTTCATAAATCTCACAGGGATATCTTGATGTTCCCAAGACTTCTCACTGTTTACAATGAGCATTTTGTTTTTCAAAAAGGGATTTTTTTTTTCCTAAAAGACAGGAGTGGGCAAAACAACTTTTTTTGACCTCTTTATCTGTACCAGATTTGCCCCTAATTTTGTCTTTTCTAACATGCTTACTTACTGGAAAAATTACAGCAGAAGATAGAGTAAGAATCCCATAATCCATAGTTCCTGGTCTAGGTACATGACATTGGTGAAATTTTGTCAGTTGACAAGGCAAAATCTAGTCCCTAGAAATCTTGATAATGTTTTTGTGCCTTGGCTGTAGGCAACCCTTTTATTTCTGCTCTGGAAAGAAAAAATGGGATTGGTTTTGTTTTCTTATTGTAAAAGGGTTACCTTGAGAAATTCTGGTTATTAGAGATCTCTGCATGCTTCCGATGGGGGAATAACTCCCTCCTTTATTACGTTGTTTTTTCTGGACGGTTGACCAAATCATAGTCGTAGACCTGTAGTTGATGTTATGAATATTATATGGACAACTTTATCAATGAATGTTCATTGTTACTTCAGCCCTTTTTATGTCTATTAGTTATAATGTGGCAGTGTCATTTTATGTCTATTAGTTATAACGTGGCAGTGTCACTCAATGTTGGTTCATGAATCAAATTATTTTTAAAAAATCGGGTTTTAAATTTTATTTAAGCTACTAAAAATTAATCTCTGTGCCATCCCCCTAATTTGGAGAACTATTTGTTGTTCTGCATGTTGAATCTGCTGGACACTGATTAATTATTGTCAATGGAACAAATTCTATTCCAAAATCTTCAATGGACAAATCTTCAATGGACACTTTATCAAGTTTACTTCTACCACGTACCATGCTCTTGTCCACTCGACTAGCTGCTAATTTAAAGTTTCATAAATGTTTTGAAAAATATGGACTAGAATTTATAACCTGTACTTATAGCATATGTTCCTGTCCACTTGACCAGCCAATTCTTTAAGTTTCACATATGTTTTGAGCATAGTAGTCGGAAACTCCTCTGCCCCTCCTCGGGCGCCCGTATCCTCGTATCCAATTTTCGTATTCAATTTGGATACGTATCCAATACAGCTTGTAAACATGTTGAACCCAAGAAACCTTAATTTTCAAACTGTGCTGAATGCTGTGTGATTTTATTTTAAAAAAAAAAAATTGACCTGCAAAAAAAAAACTTCATTCATGCAAATTTTAAATATATTTTATTTTAACAAACAAAACCTACATCAAATGAGAAAGACAAATGAAATGTTTTTTAATTTCAGCAACCCTTTTTGAGTTATCTTCCAATGCAACTCTACTATTTTTGCATATTGTTAAATTAACTTAATTAATAGAACATTTATGTGTCTATATTGCTTTTTAAGTAATGAAAATCTCCTAATATGTGTATGGGTTCTTTATTAATGTTCCATACCATATCTGTGTTTGCATGATCTGTATTTGCATTCATATCCGTCTCCACGCAACTTTGGTTTTGAGTAATATGATGGACTAAAACTCGTAACCTGAGGTTGATGATTTTAACTATAAACTAACAAATTTTTTTTTTTTTTTCAGGTGCTTAGTGTACAATTAGATCTGTGGCTTTGGTCATGTGGCGTAAAAACTTCATCTCTACAACACCATCGTACATTGTCCATATACTATTAAAACAACGCCAAGAGATGTCAATTCCTAATCAAAGAAATTACATGCTTCCCAACACTAGCAGAAAGAGAAGATTTAAATTAGTTTTTCTTTATCAATACGAACTTGGAAAAGTATATACGAGCTAACTTGGCACGAAATTTTTGATGGCTTTTTAAATATTTTGTTTGAAAGGTAATTGCCAAAAGGTTGACCAATTTGTGAACTTCAATAGTTTAGGAATAACCAATCAATTTTGTACGCAAATTGGTGAAATTGTGAGAGGTAGTGAGCATTTCATATATACAATGAAAACATTTCTAGAGGGGCCCCACTTTTTTGAGCGACAATATCAAATTTGGGAGGATGATTTGTACCTTTTGCAAGAAAGGTTTATATATACAGATGTCAAATTTTGGGTTTGCTGCAACAAAGCAGAAATGAAAATGAGAAATGGATACTAAGAATTGTTTCCAAAACATAAAAATTGATGGTAAATATGGTTTTTATAAATATTCTAAAAGACCTTATGAATTGACCCATTCTTGTAATTTTAAGAAATTCTGTTGAAAATAGAGCAGTGATAGAATTTATCTTTTCAAGTTTAACATTTTTAGCTTTTACAAGTTGTGATTGGAAGTTATAAATTCTACATTAAATTGATTAGACATTTTTTGATTGATAGATTGTGAGATGAAGGCTTACTCATAAATAAATTATAAAATAATAATATAAAAATTAGAGACTAAGAAAAGAAAAGTCAGAACCAACAACATTGAATAAATAATTTTTAAACAACTGTAAAAATTCATTAATTATGCCGAGAGGCATCCTATATAGCTGCAGCAGAAGGGAGGATACCAGCACAACATATTTTTTTTTGAATATGTTGTGTACAGAATGAGGACTGCTGCTAGTCTGTCGGCAGCCAACGCTGCACGGCATGGCCTCCGTGCCCCTTCATTGTTGGTGGACGGGGGTGGTGTCCCATCTACCAATAGCCATTATATATATATATATATATTATTAATTTGAAAATGGTAAGTGTAATGTCATTTAAGAAGGGAAATAATATTAATTTTTACATGTAGGACAAGAATATGAATGGATATTTGTGGGAAATGAAGAGTCTCTAATTTTATAAAAGAGTTTTATTGATATCATTTGTATTATTTTTTTTTTTGCATGGAGGAGGAATTTTGTTTTGGAGAGTCTTTTTTGGAGGTTTGGAGAGTTTTTGGGAGGATCTCATTTGAAAGTTCATTATTTCAAGGTAAATGTTCTATTTTATTTTGTTTTTGATATAGTTTTATGTTGTTTTATATATTTAAGATTTGATATTTTTAAATATCAGATTTTAAATATATAAAAACTATATTTAAGATTTGATATTCTTCAATATCAAATCCTAAATATATAAAAACTATATTTAAGATTTGATATTTTAAATGTCAAATTTTAAATATAGTTTTTATATAATTTTAATATAGATTTAATTGAGTTTTAATGTTTAAGATTTATATCTTATATAGATTTAATATTTAAAATTTTATATAATTTTAATATTCATTTAATGTAGTTTTAATATTTAAGATTTGATATCTTAAATATCAAATCTTAAATATACTTTTAATAATATTTTTTATATAGGATTTTAGATAGTTTTAAATCTAGATTTACATAATTATAATAATATTTATATTATGGATGACAATGCCGCCGCCATATTGTTAGATTATTAGATTCATTTTGTTGCTATTTTAATATTTACTTTTAAATATTACATTTATTTTTAATATGGATACAATGACATCATATTTGTATACATGTTTTTAATATGAATGTTTAAGGTCTCCTAATGTTTAAAATTTGATTTAATGAAATTGATTTTGTTAAGTGTATTAATGAAATTGATTTTAGATTTATTTTTTTGCTCTTTTAATACTTAATTTTAAATACTACATTTATTTTTACTAATTGATTTTGTTAATTGTATTAATGAAATTAATATTAGATTCATTTTGTTGCTATTTTAATACTTAATTATAAATATTACACTTATTTTTACTATGGATGGTAATGCCGCCATATTTTGATACATGTTTTTTATATGATTGCTTAGGGTCTCCTAATGTTTAAAATTAGATTTAATGAAATTGATTTTGTTAATTGTATTAATGAGATTAATATGATTGATATAATTAGATGTTTAAAATTAGATTTATATAATTTCATTTAAAAATTAGATTTGGAAATTGATTTAATGAAATTGAATTTGTTAATTATAATTATATTATGGTTGTATTATATCTTTTTAACTATAAATTGAAATGGTTTTTTTTTTTTTTTTTGTAATCATAAATTAGGCATTCAAATGAAGTTTAATGTGGGAATGAAGGTAGAAGTTAGTTGTGATGAAGAGGGCTTTGAAGGGGCATGGGTTTGAAGGAACTATTATAGGCATTGTAAACAATTTTGATATGCCAAAATTTTCTGTGAAATATGACCACTTCATAACCGACGAATGAGCTTGAGAGCCCCTCATTGAAGAAGTATTTATAGACTATGATTGTTGGTGGTCGGGTGTGACTCTTGACAAATTTGTTTCGCCACTTAGTCTTGAAGAGTTCTTTGAAGTGTATTTTCCTGACTCTCATACTCTAAAACCATATTCACGCTCCCACTTACGACCAAAGCAAGAATGAGTTAGAGGAAGATGGAGACAAACACAGTGGAATTGAAGAGTTCACAATTAATTTTTGGTTTGAGATCCACTACCTCTGAATATGAGATCACGTATTTTTTGGGTTTCATTGTTCACTATTCCAAATAAGAGATCATGTATTCTCATGTTTTCACAAAATGGCCCTTTAGACCATTTGAATTGTCATTATATATCCATTATTGTTATAAAATAGTCATTTTGTTTTTCTTACAATATATTAGCTCTCATTTTCTCCATGTATTTGTAATTCTTATCATTTCTTCACTCAAAGTGTTGTTATTGTCTAATTTATTTTCCTAATTCGTATTCTATATGTATAAATATGTATTTAAACATGATACAAAAATTATAAAAACTAAATTGCTATGTATTATAATTGACACGCGCCTTTCAATTTGTTGATGTTTGTAGCATCGGTCAGATAAATAATATTGATTATATGATTGTTATGAGAAATGATTTATTATATATATACTATATGATTATTGACTATATTATGTTAAAAATAATATTGACTATATGATGTTAAGAGAATTAGTGCTAGTGCTCGGACGAATGTGTAGCTTGGATTTAAAATCTAAGCACCAACACTGATTCTATTAGAGGGGCATGAAGCCCACCCGATTGCTATGCGGGGGCTCCCCTGGGTCATGTCTTTTGGGTCACTTGATGGCGCAAGTCAGAAAAGGGTTCAATATTGGTAGTTGTTCCAACACGTCGTCACAGTGACATGGAAATCAATCTCTAGAATTTAACATGGTATCAGAGCCAAGTTGCAAATGTAAGAGTAGTTTATTGATGGTGAATGTGTGACTATCTCAGAAAATACAGTCTCAGTATGAGGACCATATCTCACAAATGAACCTTTAGATTTTGCTAAATTTTGGATAAATTGGTGATAAACAAATTTAGAAGAAACTCACCAGAGTGATTGGATAGAAAATGTCAAGTTCAAAAGTTATGACCGAATTTGTACGGGTCTATGCAAAATATGTAAAAGAGTGAGGTTCCTTCTTTAAAAGCCTAACCGCTTGAAGGGAGATCTGATCATATTGAAGGTTGTCATAGTGTATATAACCTTTGGATATTCAAGACAGGTCATGTGAAGAATTATGGATACAAGCACAAGATAATTGCATTCAAGGGAGAAAGAACTTGATGCTTGAAAATGAATTGATGATTGAGACTAGATGCAAAGGGAGTCTGACATTTCAAAAGAGGTCAAGAAGTTGATAAACTTGATCTTCAGAGAGAGAAGATGGTTCAATCAACTTGTGACAATCTTGATCATATTGATTGAGAGGGAGTTCACTATTGAAGTTGAAACACTTCTGAGGTAAAGTTGATATAATTGATTATTATACTAATGAATTATGAATATTTTTAATGGGCCTGCCCCCTATGTAAATCATGAGGAAGTAACGACTTCCAAAGGATTATCACTTGTATTTGCAAAAGTTATTGGAAGGTGGCGATCTTACAATAACTTGATCTTTTATTGTTATAGACATCTTGTGATGTCTGAAACAGATCATGATAGATGACATCTTCTATTGTGATAGACATCTTGTGATGGTTGAAACAGAGCATAATAGATGACATCTTCTACTGTGATAGACATCTTGTGATGGCTGAAACAGATCATAATAGATGATGTGAATGTTCTTATGGTAAGTGCACATTACCTATGAACATTTATTGAGTACTTCGTGGATATCATGAGACTTATTATTCTGCAGGCCATTACTCTGAGCACTTGGTGAATATCACGAGACTTGATATTTATGCCGAGAGGCGTAGCTCTACAATGGGAGCACAACTGAAAATACTAGCATGAGAATATGCCATAATAGATTCCCTGTCAATAAAAACTATTATTTTAAATAAAAAATTAGTAAGGCCGAAATAATAGCTGGCCAAAAATATAGTTGACTTTAAAATATAGCTCACCCAAAATTTATAAAATAATTTTTTTTTCAAAAATATATACATTTTAGAAAAATAAATGCAAAATAAATTAAATAATAAATTAAAAATACTTTAATAATAAATTTTAAAAAATAAATTATTTTATTTTTAAAAATAAATAAAACTAGCTTATATATTTATTTTAAAAAATAAAAATAAAATTATTGGGGTACGGGGCCACCATCCCCCACAACACCCACTATTAGTTTTATTAATTTTTTTTGAATGTTTAATATTTAATTTGAAATTCGAAAAGACAAAGGAATTGCAAAAGACATTGGAGAATATGAAGAGACGCTCTCAGATTATAAAAGAGCGTCTCCTCATTTCATTTCTCATTTTGTTTCATTGTTATTTTGCAGAGTTTGAAGAATTGAAGAATTTTAGAGGAGCCAATACTAGATTCAACTTTGGAGCAAGTTCTTTCCAAGTGAGATTTTCATTTTGTATTTTACTTTTCCATAGATTTAGTTTCATTTAAAATATTTAGATTTCAATTTGTATTTAAAATACTTTGATTTAGATTTTCATGTTCCATTTTGATTTGTATGTTTGATTTCATTTAGAATAAATTGATTTGTATTTAAAATAGTATAAATTTTCATTTGCATATTTGATTTGCATTCAAGATCAAACATGCAAATGTAAATCAATAGTATGTTTGATTTTGAATTACATGTTTCATTTGTTGTTTCGCAAAGTTTGAAGAATTGGAGAGTTTTAGAGGAGCCAAGACTAGATTCAATTTTGGAACAAGTTCTTTTCAAGTGAGATTTTCATTTTGTATTTTACTTTTCCATAGATTTAATTGCATTTAAAATATTTACATTTCAATTTGCATTTAAAATACTTTGATTTAGATTTTCATGTTCTATTTTGATTTGTATGTTTGATTTCATTTAGAATAAATTGATTTGCATTTAAAATAGTATGGATTTTTATTTGCATATTTGATTTGCATTCAAGATCAAACATGCAAATGTAAATCAATAGCATGTTTCATTTTGAATTACATGTTTCATTTTGGTTTGCATGTTTCATTTATATTTGTATTTTAATAGTTTGCATTTTACATTTAGATTTGCATTATAAATGCTTTATTTAAGGATTTTGCATTTTAGATTTAGATTTATTTTTTAGATAATTTTTTAAATATTTGATCTTTATTTTATTTAAATTTAGATTTAGATTATTTAAATTATTCATTTGCAATAGTTTAAAATGGTGAACACTATTTCTTCTTCCTTAGTTGAAATTGGAAAATATTAAGTATACATTAGTGTAATTAGATTAAGTATACATTAGTTTAATTAGATTAAGCATACATTAGATTTCTTAATTATTTAAATATTTGAATTATTGCTAAGATTTAACATTAAGAATAACATAAATTATATCATGTTTCTAAACCTGACTTTTTGTTAATTTAAATATAAAAATTCCACAAAATAATATATATTATTCCACTATAATAACATGTAAAGTTTGAAATGACAATGCAAAATGGTTATTCTGATTAATTCTATATACTGATGTTTGTTTAAAACTTTGTAGGATACCATTCCACCTATGGCTGCCTCTGACAGAGAGTCGAACATCATGGTTACAAGCCCCTTTGCTTCGGTGGCCTCGAATGATGTCTTTGAGACTAAATTTGACAAGTGTATGCGAATCATTGTAGACTCGTGCACAACTATAATCAAAGCTTTGGAGCACACAATGTTATTAGTTGACTATGTTGACGAACTAGATATAATGCAGATGACAGATGTTGCGAAAGTTCTGCGCAAGACATTTGCAAAAGTGGATGAATTTCCATCAATGATGAAAGAAGTCTATCACGCTCATTGTACAAATAAGGGTCGCAATACCAACTTTATCATTGAAGAATATGTGATGTACTTGCATCATTATGGAGAAATGTTATTGATTTAGATCATTCTTATCTTGTCTTTTCAGCCTTCTTAATTATCTGAATAGTTGTATTGGGACTTCTATTTCCCTTTTCATCTATGTAAGTTTCATGAATACTTGATAATAAATAAATAGTTTTGGCTATTCCCATCATGATTACCCATATACTTGCAACATTTTGCAACATGTTTTGTTGAACTTTGTATTTCTAATATTTATTCCTTCAATGGATGTGTCGAATAAATGTGAGGAATTAATTAAAGAGGACATCTTATTCATTCCCACTTCTAACCTAACCCTAATCAATGTTAAACAACTATACCAAAACCTTTAACTATATAAAATAAACTATTAAAAATAAATATTAAATGAAAACTAAAATAAAACTATATCTTAACCCATAACATGGCGTTAAATTAACAACAATGATTATCGTAATCTTAACCCTAAATCTAATATATTATCATTATCATTATCATTATAGTTACAATAATATGCTAACCGTTCAAGTTAGTTGTTACCATGTCCCTACCATTGATCGTTCCTTAAATGGTAACGTTATATGTGATAATAATGATAATTATCATGTTAAACTATAAACAACATCAAAAAATGTATTCCCAATTATGATACTTTGATCATAACTCTAAAACCTATATCCCATCGCTAACTACGTCCATAATCTTACTCTCTCACAAACCCTAATACTAATCATATACCTAACACTACATATGATTTAACCCTAACTATAAATCATACATCCTAACACTGCACACAACCTTAAATTGATCATAACCCTAACCCTACATGTACAATAGCCTAAATGTAACCATAACTATTAGTAATCTTGACCATATTACTAATTGTAATGCTAACCCTAACCCCTTACCCTAATCTTTACCTTTAATGTGAGAGGTGCAAGTCCAAAATTAATAGTACTCTTAAGGTTAAAATTAAAACCTAATTGTAACCATAACCCTCTCGATTACCATACATAAAATGGTAAACATGGTGGTTATAGTAACCCTTAATATGATACTTGTTAGGAATAACAGTCCATAATACAACTGAGAGGGGAGGTGAATCAGTTGTATAACATAATATTAAACTTTAATCTTTAAGCTCTTCAATATCAGATCCAATGAACACAATGAATGCCAACACAATAACACAATATTTTGGTTTTGGGGAAACCCTGTTAAAGGTAAAAACCCCGGTGGGAATTAGCACCCACAAATGATGTACTAAGAGTATAGTAATCCTTGTTAGAAGATATAGCCCTGTTAGGAGTTTATTGAAACATTACAGTTCATAGTCCTTGTTAGAGGACATACCTTGTTAAGAGTCAAGAACAAAAGAGAGGGCTCATTGCCCAAAGAAGGTTAAATCCACCTTCAAAACTCACTAGTTCACAATAGGTGTATATAAAGAAATACAAAATCTTTTGAACTGTTTGCCAGCAACTGTCTTTTCTTGATCAGTTCCAATGAAGTCCACCAGTAAACCTCTGCTCTACTGATGCAGGAGCATCCTAGGTGTAAGAGCAATCTTGCATCACCCAAAAATATTTTTATTTTTGTATTCAATAAGGGCTATCTTATGCAGAGCTACTATTTATGGAAACTTGTTTTTAGTAAGTTGGTCATAAATCTCAGAATGTTCTGATTTTACATGTGGAGGTTCATCTGAGTCATATCAGCCTACCAGTAAAGTTTCATGGCTAGATCAGGTCTGGTTTTGAAGATATTGAAAATTTTCGGTATTGGCAGTAGGGTACAGAATCTTTGAACTCAGTTTTGAAGGCTTTAGAGGCCCCAGATGAGGTCAAAAATTTGGGTGACAAGTTCTTGCATGAGTTATGCCTGTAGAGCGCTTCGTGGCCTTTTCGAAATGGGTTTATAATAGTCCATCGGGTCAACTGGTGATGACTTATGGTCTCCGAAAGTTGTGTCACTTGAAATGGCAGAAAATAATTTTTCTTCAAAATTTTTATTCGGGTTTCAAAAGTTATTTTGAGCCGAATTTGATGTAATAAATTGAAAAATAAAATAATTCTAAGTTTGGTCGGCCCTAAGGGCTAAATTTCTAGAACCTTCTCGGGCGGTGGAAAATGCCTATATAAAGAAGGCCCGTAGTGTTGTCTAGGCAGTTCTGGGTAGTAGATCTAGGTACTGATTCGAGGCTTTGTCCTACAGAATATTGTAAGGGAATGCCCATGTGGCTTTGCATATTGTAATTCTGAAAGTTTGTAATTCCACATTTGTGGAGATAATAAGAAGCCAATTTTCTATTCTTACATATTGTTGTTTCTCTATTTCTTTTGTGTTTGTGGTATTAAGGGGAGCACCCTTCATCAAGTGGTATCAGAGCAGGAGTTCCTGAGTGTGTAAACAGATTGCCAACTGTGAGGCAGTTTGTACCAGGACCATGGTTAGGGTTTCAATGCGCATCACAAAAATGCCTCTATGAAGGGAATGTGGCGGAAGAGCTGGTGTTGTAACACCTGAGGTTAGAGCGTTCCAAAGATAAGTGCGAGCATTGCAAGAAGAGATTCGTAGAGGAATGAATCTTAATGTCAGAGATGAAAGCGAGGATGAAGCCGAAGAAGAAGATCAAGAAGGAGAAGTTGAAGTTGTGAACCAGGAGGAAGAAAGACTTTTTTGAGCCATTTCCAAGATCGAAAAAAGACCTAAGATTGAGGTTTTGACATTTTCTAGAAATCTTAACCCAAAAGAATTGATTGACTAGATCAATGAATGTGAAGAATATTTTGAGTATGAAGATATTGAGGATCTTGATAGGGTCAAATTCGTGAAGGCCAAACTGAAAGGTCATGCAAAGATCTGGTGGCAAGAGATTCAATTGGAGAAAAATAGAAGAGGAAAGGATAAAATCACAAGATGTGATTGGATGGTGGATAAATTGATGCAACAGTTCATCCCTCTTGATTATGAGCTTGACCTACTGAAGAAAATGCAAAGTTTGAAGCAAGCGGGATGATCTGTTTAGGAGTATACAGAGGAGCTCTATCGAATCCTCATCAGAACAGGCCATGCATAAACTAACAAGGAGAAAGTTTTCCATTACCTTAATGGGTTAAGGTCGAGCATTCAGAGGAGCTAAATCTGGTTCAAATGAACAATATTGAAGAGGCATACCAGTTTGCCCTAAAAGTAGAGGAAAATCTGAACAAAAAGTTCGAGAGCAGACAAAATGGAAGAGGTCGCGGTGGACAATCTGGTGGACGGTCATATGGAGGCTGAAATGAAGATCTGAAAAAGAAGGATGAGGCCAGTAGCAGTCAAAATCAAAGAGGAAACAATTCCAATCATTTCCAAGATTAGAATAATAGAGATTATAGAGGAAGAGGAAGAGGACAAGGTTCAGGAAGAGGACGCTTCCGTGGAACATGTTTTCACTGTGGAGAAGAAGGTCATAGGGCATTTGAATGTCCTCAATACCAAGGAAGGACAGAGAGGAGGAATGAAGGCCAGGCCAGAGTGGCACATGTAGATGAAGATGCCAGATCCTCAAATTTTGAAGATGCTGAAAGAGGAGAAACATTGATTAACAGAAGAGTCCTGCTGAGTAGTGAGAATGAGCCTAAACAAAGGAGGAGCCTATTTCACACTAGATGCAAGTGTGAGGGTAAATGTTGTGATGTGATTATTGATAGTGGAAGCACTGACAATTTGGTGTTAGAAGAGATGGTGACAAAGTTGAAGCTCAAGAGACAGAAACACCCACATCCATATCGGATTGCCTGGGTGCAGGATGACCACAAGGTCATGGTCAGTGAATAGTGCCTATTAAAGTTCAAGATTGGCAGGTACCATGATGAGGTACTATGTGATATCATACCTATGGATGCATGTCACATGTTGTTGGGTAGGTCATGGCAGTTTGACAGATGTACTGTACATGATGTTTGCGCGAATACCTATTCCTTGACAAAGGATGGAGTGCGACATAAGCTAAAGCCATTGAAGGAGACCGAAGAAAAGGTATGTGGTAATGCAAGAATAACTTTTGATGATGGAAGAAAATTTCTAGATGGTATGAGGCATGATCATGTGTGTTTTTTTTTAATTCCAAAAGATGGTAAAGAGGAAGTAGAGGATGTACCTGTAGAGGTTGCAGATTTGTTGAATGAGTTTTAGGATATTGTATCTGATAATGTACCTAATGGATTACCACCGGTAAGGAAGATCAGTCATCAGATGAATTTGATTCCAAGAGCCAGTTTACCAAACAAGGCAGCACATAGAATGACACCAGTAGAAAGTGAAGAGTTGAACAGACAAGTACATGAGTTATTACAAAAGGGGTTGATTTGAGAGAGCCTGAGTCCATGTGCTGTACTAGTAGTATTAGCACCAAAGAAAAATGGAGAATGAAGGATGTGTACAGACTCTAGGGAAATAAACAAGATCACAATCAAGTACAGGTTTCCATTGCCATGAATAGATGATATTATGGATTGTTTGAGTGGAGCTATGTATTTCTCAAAGATAGATCTGAAGAATGGATATCACCAGATTCAGATAAGAGGAGATAAATGAAAGACTGCCTTCAAGACAAAGGAAGGACTATATGAGTGGTTAGTCATGCATTTTGGGCTAACCAATGCATCGAGCACTTTCATGCGGCTCATGAACGAGGTTCTGAAAGAATTTTTGGGTAAGTTTGTCATTGTATACCTAGATGACATTTTGATCTTTAGTAAGACATTGGAAGAGCATATGATGCATATTCGTATGGTCTTTGAGAAGTTAAGAGATGAGAAATTGTTGATTAATTTGAAGAAGTGCAGTTTTGTGAAGAAAGAGTTAGTGTATTTGGGATTTGTAGTTTCAACAGAAGGTCTAAAAATGGACCCAGAGAAGGTACAGGCTATCCTTGAATGGCCTACTCCAAGGAGTGCTACTGAGGTAAGATCTTTTCATGGTTTGGCGAGTTTTTACAAAAAAATTATCAAAAATTTTAGTAGTATTTGTGGACCCTTGACTGAAACAATGAGAGGGGATATAAAAGAGTCCAAATGGACTGATAGGGTGGATAAGAGTTTTAAATTGTTGAAACAAAAGGTTACAGAACAACCTGTTTTAGCACTTCCTGATTTTAATAAGGTGTTTCAAGTAGACTGTGATGCTAGTGGTACTGCAATAGGAGTTGTTATGAGCCAAGAAGGTAAACCTATTGCTTATTTCAGTGAGAAGTTGAATGACGTGAAGAGGAAATATTTTGTTTATGATCAAGAATTTTATACTATAGTTCAGGCATTGAAGAAGTGGAGACACTATCTGCTTCCTAAGGAGTTTGTTTTGTATACTGATCATCAAGCTTTGCAATATTTGAATAGTCAAAGAAACTTGAATCAAAGGCATTTGAAATGGGTTTAGTTTTTGTAGAGTTATACATTTGTTTTGAAACACAGAAGTGGAAAGTCTAACAGAGTTGCAGATGCACTTAGAAAAATGCAACTATTGCTAACAGAGATGTAGATTGAGGTGGTTGGGTTCAAGGAGCTCAAGAATTTGTATCCTGATTTTGGAGAAGCTTGGAAAGCTTGTAAAGAACCTGTTACTCTAGACAGAACGAAGTGGCTGGATTTCATCATTCAGGATGATATACTATTTAGAGGGAATCAGTTGTGCATTCCAAGACGTTCTATGAGGGAGAATCTCATCAAGGAGAAGTATAGCAGAGGATTGGCTGGACATTTTTGTCATGATAAAACCCTTGCTTTGGTTAGTGAGAATTATTATTGGCCACAGTTGCAGCAAGATGTCAAGAAGTTTGTACAGAGTTGCAGAGTATGTTAGATGGCGAAAGGAGTGAAGCAGAATACAAGGTTGTATCAACCATTACCTATACCAGAGAAGCCTTGGGAGGATATCAATATGGACTTTGTTCTTGGTTTACCAAGGACATAGTGGGGACATGATTCAATTTTTGTGGTGGTTGATAGATTTTCAAAGATGGCACATTTTATTCTCTGTAAGAAGACTAATGATGCTGTTCATGTAGCAGAATTTTTTTTCAGAGAAGTAGTGAGACTACATGGTTTGCTAAAGACCATAGTTTTAGATCGGGACACTAAGTTTGTTGGATATTTTTGATGTACATTGTGGAAGAAGTTGAAGACAGATTTGAAGTTTAGTTCATCACATTATCCATAGACTGATGGACAGAAAAAGGTGGTGAACAGGAGTTTGGGGAATTTGCTGAGATGTTTGGTTGGAGATAAGCCAACAGGATGGGATTTAATTTTACCACAGGCAGAATTTGCATACAATAATTCTGTTAACATGAGCACTGGTAAATCACCATTCTAGATTATATATGGTAGTAGTCCCAGAAATGCATCTGAGTTGAGGAAGATAGATAGAGGAGAGATAAGTAGTGCTGAAGCTAAGGATTTTGCAGAGCATTTGAAGAACATCCATGAGGGAGTGAGGAAGCACATTACCAAGATGAATGCACAGTATAAGGCTAAGACAAATGAGAAAAGGAGGCATAAGGAATTTCAAGTTGGAGATGAAGTCATGGTTCATTTGCGGAAGGAGCGGTTTACGGTTGATACATATAACAAGATGAAAATGAAGAAGTTTGGGCCATGTAAGATACTGAAGAAGCATGATTCAGAAAATGCATATGAGATAGAATTGCCTACTGAGCTAAATATTTCACCAGTGTTTAACATTTCAGATCTGACAGAGTATCATGAGGGAGGTGTTGAAAATGAGATCACAACAACACAGTGGAGTATTCTAGCAACTAGTTCAGATACCAAAGAGATTGAGGATATACTAGATAGTCGTGTTGGCAAAAGCACAAGGAACATGACATATGAGGAATATCTGGTCAAGTGGAAAGGATGACCTATTGAAGGTTCATCATGGTTGACAAAGGAGGAGGTTAACCATCTTGGTTTTCCTCTACACACCTGAGAGGTGACGGGGTCACTTCTCAAATTACCCCAGGTGTCTGATGCAGGAGCATCCTGGGTGTAAGAGAAATCTTGCATCACCCAAAAATATTTCTATTTTTGTATTCAATAAGGGCTATCTTGTGCAGAGCTGCTATTTATGGAAACTTGTTGTTTTTAGTAAGTTGGTCATAAATCTCAGAATGTTCTGATTTTACATCACTAATACATTTGGGGGCATTTTGCGACGGCTATGTGTCGCAATTGCAAAGGCTATGTGTCGCAATAGCAACACCCATAGACGTCGCTATTTTTTAGTCACAAATTGCGACGTCTATGGGTAGCCGTCGCAATTATGGCACCCTCCCGTCGCAATGTCGCTAAGATTTGTTAGCGGCATGGGCGTCGCCCCCCTGTCGCATGGCTTCGGAGGGCCGTCGCAATTGCGACGGGCCTCCCAAGCAATTGCGACGGGTGCCTGTATCGCATTACGACGGGCTCCCGTCGCAATTGCGACGCCCGTGGGTGAATAAAAATAAATAAATTATTTAATACATTGCTAATGAACCACATTAATGCTTTTTTCTTTCAACAAATGAGGACAGCCACTGTAAAGACAACATGATAATGTACACTCACTGTAAGGATAGTCACAAATGAGGACATCTCACAGTGACTGTCCCTTGTGTAATTGCCACTTGAATGTATTGCTATTCAGCCACATTAATGCTTTTATTCTTCAACAAATGAGGATAGTCACTCTAAAGACAACATGATAATGTACACTCACAGTGAGTGTACATTATCATGTTGTCTTTACAGTGACTATCCTCATTTGTTGAAGAAGAAAAGCATTAATGTGGTTGAATAGCAATACATTCAAGTGGCAATTACACTAGGGACAGTCACTGTGAGATGTCCTCATTTGTGACTGTCCTTATAGTGAGTGTACATTATCATGTTGTCTTTACAGTGAGTGTACATTATCATGTTGTCTTTACAGTGTCAATATATGCATTATTACTTAAACTGAAGAGTACTCTAAATAATATGTCATTGTGGAGTTCTGATTGCTTCCAATTTGATATACGCTTGTTCTACTTATGTATCCAGCATCATGTAAGAAAAGTTGATGCTTTTAAAATAGATTCATTTAGCCATGAAATGCCTGTGCATGTTACATACAAGATTCCAAGGCCCAAAACTGATTACTCATTATAATTCATGTACAGAATGATAATCAACCACAACGAGGCATGCATAGGCGCTGCTTAGATTTTGAGGCATCAGAAGCTCGTAGAAGAAACTTGACCAATGGCTCATGGAATGCAACAAACTTATTGCCTAAAACAGGAGCATTGGTAACCACAGATGATGGTTCTGAAAAGAACACTTCACCATCAATGTCACGTGAGGGAACTGCAATTTCTGATGGCAAGCAACTTGTAGTATATAAGAGAGATGCAGGTACAGATGCTGGGAGAAGTTCCCAATCTTTATCTGTTGGACAGTTTTCATCTGCAAAATAGATTATAAAAACATGAAAATATATCAGAGATGTTTGATATTGATACAAAACAACACAGATTCATTTCTTCGTACACCTGTATATCATAAAAATCCTTGCACACTTCGAAAAATTGTATTGCCTTTTACTTACTCAAAATTAATTTACATAAAGCAATCATTTGATTAACATGGATCCTAATATTCACAAGTACATGGTCATGTGCTCCATCGTAGCATCTTATAGATTTAGATCTATTCTCTGAAATAATTCAATGTTTTGTTTACAATCCACAAAAGAAATATTTTCCCTCGTCTACTTAATCCTAAACAAAAGGCCATATAGCAATATAGATAGAACTATATAATAGAAACCATAAACAATGGTAACCTTAGCAGCAGCAAGAAATTGTTGCAAAAAATTTACCTTATCATACCCAGATTGTTGCTTTGCCTGGCGGAGGGAAATTTGATCAGTAAAATTGACACAGAGTATGCTGTCTCCATTGTCATGCTGGATAACAAAACACCAACTTTAATGGGCATGTACTGTCCCTTGTGTAATTGCCACTTGAATGCATTGCTATTGAACCACATTAATGCTTTTTTCCTTCAACAAATGAGGACAGTCACTGTAAAGACAACATGATAATGTACACTCACTGTAAGGATAGTCACAAATGAGGAAATCTCAGAGTGATTATCCCTTGTGTAATTGCCGCTTGAATACATTGCTATTGAACCACATTAATGCTTTTTTCCTTCAACAAATGAGGACAGTCACTGTAAAGACAACATGATAATGTACACTCACTGTAAGGATAGTCACAAATGAGGAAATCTCAAAGTGACTATCCCTTGTGTAATTGCCGCTTGAATACATTGCTAATGAACCACATTAATGCTTTTTTCCTTCAACAAATGAGGACAGTCACTATAAAGACAACATGATAATGTACACTCACTGTAAGGATAGTCACAAATGAGGACATCTCACAGTGACTGTCCCTTGTGTAATTTCCACTTGAATGTATTGCTATTCAACCACATTAATGCTTTTCTTCTTCAACAAATGAGGATAGTCACTCTAAAGACAACATGATAATGTACACGGGCTGTAAGTGTACATTATCATGTTGTCTTTACAGTGACTGTCCTCCTTCAAGTGGCAATTACACAAGGGACAGTCACTGTAAAGGCAACATGATAATGTAGAGAAACGTTGTCATTTGTATTTTCAACAGTGCCGAGAGAGATTCCCTCTGCGAAATCACAGCTACAATTTCTGAGTACGTTGGGTTTATTTTTCTTTTGCCATTATTATGTAATCTGGTATTCAGCTGTTACAGAGCTAAAATACCCAGAAATGAGGACATATCTGTGTTGAATTTATTGTTAGCGGCTTTGGTTATTTAGAAGTTTAATTTTATTTGTTCATCTTTCAAGCACAAACATTTTGTGGACCGTAACATCTTCATTGTTTCGGGTATGCAATGAAACAGCCCTAACTTGCAACTACCTTCACGGTACTTGTGTACATTATCATGTTGTCTTTACAATGACTGTCCTCATTCAAGTGGCAATTACACAAGGGACAGTCACTGTGAGATGTCCTCATTTGTGACAAGGACAGTCACACATGAGGACATCTCACAGTGACTGTCCCTTGTGTAATTGCCACTTGAATGTATTGCTATTCAACCACATTTATGGGCCCGTTTGGACCACAGCACACAGTAGCATCTACAGAGAAGAATATCCCAGGTGTAACAAGTTGTAAGAATATACCAACAGTTCTAAGAAGTTCCCTAGCACATAGTAGCATCTACAAAGAAGAATATACAACATGAGGGCAGCCACTGTAAAGACAACATGATAATGTACACTCATTGTATGTGTACATTATCATGTTGTCTTTACAGTGACTGTCCTCATTCAAGTGGAAATTACACAAGGGACAGTCACTGTGAGATGTCCTCATTTGTGACAAGGACAGTCACACATAAGGACATCTCACAGTGACTGTCCCTTGTGTAATTGCCACTTGAATGTATTGCTATTCAACCACATTTATGGGCCCGTTTGGACTGCGGCACATAGTAGCATCTACAGAGAAGAATATCCCAGGTGTAACAAGTTGTAAGAATATACCAACAGTTCTAAGAAGTTCCCTAGCACATAGTAGCATCTACAGAGAAGAATATGGGTCAACGAGGTTGACTTCAAAGCCATGCAATCTAATGGTAATAGTAATATCATAATTTGACATACTATCAGAAATACTTCCTAAATAGACTATTCAATCTTATAAGAGATGGATTCATGAGAACTATTATTTATGAAATATGAGTCAATGACTTTAATTAAAAAAATTACACAATCTAATTCTTGTAAAAATATCAAAATTTGACACATTGAAAATACCTTCCAAAAGTATCGTTAATTGATTAATATGAATCACTACTCATGAAATATAATTTTATAAACCTAATCTAAAAACTACACAATAAAAATCTTAATAGCAATATTGTAAGAAACTATTCCCAAAAGCAAGCCTAACAAAATTTCATGAAAATAATTTTTGTTTCACTCAACTTTGACATTCACAACTTCCTCTTTTATTATAATAAGAAAAAAAATGTCTTTTTAGATATACCTCATGAACCATACTCGAATAATCTATCATTTTTCTTCTCAAAAACATATTTGCAGAGCCTGCTTCTTTTACTTGTTTGTACTTTTATCTCTCTGATGGAAAGGGTTCCTTCAGGACACATTTTTCCAAGTTCACTGCTTGAGATATTTGAGGAGGGTTCCCCTACTTGAGTATCCATCCAACCCATATTCGAGTAGTTCTACAATTGCACAGTCTAAATTAATAATACTGACAATTGAATGACGAATGATGATACATAGAATTGATATAAACTAATCCTAAAAACACTAAAACATTATTAATATATTTATATTTCATAAATAAAATTGATATAAAAGATCTGGAAAGATACATTAAAAAATAGAAAAACAGTAATTTATAATAGAAGGAAACTTAAATTGCTATTTAAAAAAAAAACAAGAGTCTTAAATCTTATCATTTTGTTTCATTATCATCCATAAGTACACACCTCTAGCATAATAATTATATTTTACCACCCATAAAATGAAAAAAAGATTTTCACAAGAGAAATTGAAGCTAGATTATAAAAATGAACCATCTTATTGGAAACTGGAACTGTTATCATACCCAAAAGGACTACAAAATTTCACCTTATCATACCCAGATTGTTGCTTTGCCTGGCGGAGGGAAATTTGATCAGTAAAATTGACACAGAGTATGTTGTCTCCATTGTCATGCTGGATAACAAAACACCAACTTTAATGGGCATGTACTGTCCCTTGTGTAATTGCCACTTGAATGCATTGCTATTTGATGCAGGGGCATCCCTAATGCAAGCCAAAGACACCATGATTGAAGGAAGTTGCCATGAAGCCAAGGAGTCAAATCCTATCAATTGGAACATAAGATTTTCACCTTGGAGCTTTGAAGGATTGACTGTGAAAGGTCCTTTTGATTGACAAATCAGAGTCTTTTTGAATGACAATAAATTAGAATAGGAGTTTTAGATGTTTTCTTGGTTTGTAATAAATATTAAGGATTGATTTTATCTCCTTATAAACATCCACTTGTTGGACACAAGACCCCTTGGTGACTTATAAACCTTGGGCATCTTTTGAGTCCTTGGATGAAATGAGCATAGTAAGTGTTTATTAGGTGTCTTTTAGATGTTGTTAAGAAGTTTGAAGGTCCAAAATAACTTTAATAAGGTTCCTAAAGTTTCACAACGCATTTTTAACCTTCTCGGCAAAGTTGTTTGCAAAGTTGTAATGCAACTTTAAAAGTTGCTTAGCAAAGTTGACATTTGTTGGATAAACTGTTCTAACCACCTAGATGGTTGAACCAATGTTTGGAGAGCCTATTTTAGGCTTCAAATGGTTGAAGACAGACAGAGAACCAGTATTGTAATCATTTTGCTTTCATTAAAAATAAAAATAACCCTATTTTAGTGCATTTCTGGTGAAAAATGAACTCTGTACGGCTGTACGGATGGTGGTTGGATGATAAAATTTGCCTGGAAGTTGTAATAGTGACATCTGATGCTTTGGAAGTTGGTTTGATTGATTCTCTTTGTTTTATATCTAAGTTATTTCAAATTTTCTGTGCATTGTTTACAAACCCTCATTTTCAGGGTTTGACTGATGTAAAGACCTTAACTCACGTTTCAACCATTGGAATTCCTTCTTCCTTGGTGGAATGAGAGTTAAGGATGTATATTTGTATATTCTAAAAGCCCTGAGGCAGGGGGTTGCATCTGCATTTGTTGAGAGCGAGCCCTAGATCAAAAACTACCATGTTTTTGGCTGGGAAGATGGTAATCAGAATAAAATCAGAAGCTTGCATCGTATTGAGGACTTGAAAACTTGTGCATTCTTGTTTATCTGGATCAGGAGAACACTCCAAAACTCTGATCTTGGTTTCATACACCCATTTTCAATGCTTTGTTTTGGAACCCACACCTAAAAGCATGCATTAGGTCTGCGGACTCAATGAAGACATTGATATGCTGGAGTGGAGTCAGGGTCTGGGATGAGTTGGTGGTCTGTTAGAAATCCAAAAAGGGTACTCAGAAAACATATAACTTCTTAGAGTCCTTTGGCAAGTTGCAGAGTTATGGCTGCAGAGCAGGTTTGGGAGACCTACTAGGGTCACTAGGTCAGTTTGTTATTTTGATGTCTTGGGTTGTTTAGATCACAACCAATGCATGATTCTTGTTATTTAGATGATATCTAAGGGGTTTCTAAGTTTTGCTGCAGGAAGTAAGATCTAGAACCTTAAAAGTCTCTTTTGATAGAAAATCAGGGAACTTCTCCCTAAAAGGAAATTTGTTATTGAATGGGATTGAGTCCATAAGTTGTTGTGTGATCCTTGAAACCTTCAAATTCATTACTTTGCAGAGTTTAAACATTAACCTATAGAAATCAGAGCCTAATTGATTGGTTGAGTCATTTTGGTGTCTTGAAGTGGGTTGGGACATAGATCCAAGTTTCTTGCTGACTACTCTGCATCACTATTGAACCACATTAATGCTTTTTTCCTTCAACAAATGAGGACAGTCACTGTAAAGACAACATGATAATGTACACTCACTGTAAGGATAGTCACAAATGAGGAAATCTCAGAGTGATTATCCCTTGTGTAATTACCGCTTGAATACATTGCTATTGAACCACATTAATGCTTTTTTCCTTCAAGTGGCAATTACACAAGGGACAGTCACTGTGAGATGTCCTCATTTGTGACAAGGATAGTCACACATGAGGACATCTCACAGTGACTGTCCCTTGTGTAATTGCCACTTGAATGTATTGCTATTCAACCACATTTATGGGCCTGTTTGGACCACGGCACACAATAGCATCTACAGAGAAGAATATCCCAGGTGTAACAAGTTGTAAGAATATAACAACAGTTCTAAGAAGTTCCCTAGCACATAGTAGCATCTACAGAGAAGAATATACAACATGAGGGCAGCCACTATAAAGACAACCGATTTATTTTGAAGATTAAGAAATAATTTATTACAATAACATCTTATAATTTATTACCTGTCACTTTCCTCAATCTACCTTTCCCCATCAAGTACTCCCCTTTGAATTTTTTAAAAGGGTCGAGATCCCAAATGCGATCTACATGGATATTTGAAGCAAACTTAGGAAGATATTCAGTAATGTACACCATAGTCTGGTATACCATGTATCCCTCTACCATAGAACCCTCAGGATGTGCTCTTTGTCGAACCAAAGCCTTCAAAGATTTCAAGTGCCTCTCAACCATCCACATTGACCTAGTGTGTGCAGGTCCACACAATTCAATCTCCTCAACTTGGTGTATGAGGTAGTGTTCTTGTGCATTGAAAAAAGTTGGAGGTAGACACTTTTGCATTTCACACAGTAAATGAGGAATTCTTCTCTTCCAATAGTTTATATCTTCTTTATTGATTTCTTTAGATGACAACCACCTACATTAAGAGATTCAAGTCACAAAAAATATATAAATACGAGACTTTACAAAATAATATACAATAGATTACATAGCAAGAAAAACAAATCGTGAATATAATAAATATATACAACAAATTGAACAGATATTTCTGCTTACCTCATGTATTTTCCAAGATCATATATCACTTGTTTGATGTTATTGTTGAAGTGCTCAGGGAGAGATAGAGGTAGCACGTACTGCAGTAATTATAAACCAATCATTTCATTATTTTCTAACATAACATAATGAATAGTACACGTAGTTTATGAATATATTGTAAATACAGAAGAACATAACTTACCTTGATGAAAGTATGCCAATCATGCATTTTGAGCCCTGGCCCAAATTCACTTTTCTTTGATATGAGATTGCTTATGTTCCCAGCAAATCCTATGGGAAATCGAATTTTTCGTATGACTTCTTTTATGGCATCACTTTGCTGCTCCGTTAATAACCAAGGAAGGGCACTTATATTAATCTGATCTCTATTGCTATTTGAGTGAATGAAATTCTTCAGTGCATGATTGGATTCATGAATGTCATTACAAATTTTGACAATTTTTTCTTTCCAACATGCATAAGATCAAACAAATGCACAATTTGTAGGTCCTCGTAGTAGGGAAACCTACTAAATTGTCTGGGATAGCTTTTTAGTCCCTTTGGAAGGTTGTCAGTAGTGCCTTGACGACCTTCACGATCATCAATTACATAATTAGTAACCAAAAATCACAATAGAAATATATAAATTACAAACATAAACCATTAAGTGGAACGACATTACCTCGACGATTAATTCTATTATATTCCAACTTCCATAGGCGAGGTGTCATTCTTCGTGGCTTTGATGTAGTCTCTTCTTTCCCATTGAAAAGATGTTTTTCCATACTTCGATACTTATGATTCCTGTGGAGGAAGTGTCTGTACTCATCAAACACATGCTTTCCTAAACTTTTTGAATGATGAGATTTCATCTTTGGACCACAAACTGGACATGCAAATTTTCCCTTTGTTTGAAGACCTACAAGATAATGATATAATTGGATTATTAAATATGTTGATTTTTATAATTAGAATTATCATGCGCAACTTGAATTCACTATAACATACCACAAAAATGTGTTAGCCCTGGGGCATCATGTATTGTCCATACAAGTATTGCATGGAATTGAAATTGTCTTTGTCCTATTGGTCTAGACACGTCATACATAGTGACACCGTTCCATAACTCCACCAACTCGTCAATAAGAGGCTCAATATATACATTCATATCTTTAACTTGATATTTACCTACTTGAATGAACAGTAACATTACATAATTATTGTGACCATTTTACTGTAAGATTTGTAAGTACATGTAAATTAATAACTATCAAATGATAAAATACCTGGAACAATCATTGCCAACATAATGTGCTCCCTCTTTATTGACATCCACAGAGGAATGTTATTGTTGATAACAAAAACAGGCCACACCGAGCAAACAGATCTCATCTCTCCAAATGGATTGACACCATCCGCTGCCAATGAAAGCCTGAGATTACGAGGTTCTTCTTTGAAGTGTTGCCACTTTTCCTCTATGTGCATAAATGCCGAACCATCCGCAGGGATTCGAATAATGTCATCTCGACTTCTATTGCGTGCATGGTAATCCATAAATTGTGCCAAGCTAGTACACCTGAATAATTGTCGCATCCGTGGAATAATGGGGATGTAACGAAGAACCTTGCGAGGCACCTTTTTTGTTATTCGATCTGTTTGATATCTACTCGTATGACATACAGGGCATTGTGTTACAAATTCATGTTCTTTATAATATATAATATGATCATTGGGACAAGCATGTATTGCTTGATACTCCATTCCAATATCTTTCATAATAGCAGATAATTCTCGATATGAGCGAGGTAGAATATTTGATGGTGGTAACAAAAACTCGCCTATCAATCTACAGCAAAAAATATAAGTTGTTAATATAAACAATATTAGTGGTACATTATTCACCCTTTGTTAACTATAAAGACATATATGACATACCTTAACATACGTGACATTGTTATGTTGGATAAACCATTCATAACCTTCAAGTTCAACAACAACAATACAACAGAGAGAAGAGTTGTTTGGGAGTCTTTGTATAGGGGCTCGTATGCCTTCTCAAGTAGAGGTACATCGAGGCTATCATCATCATCATGATCAGATCCGCTTGGACTAAATGTGTCATGGATCAATGTATTTATACCATCATCTTCAATTGTGTTTTCTGGCGCATGATCGTCATCTTCCATGGGATCATTATCTTCACCTTGGATATTCGCACCCCCATGTTCCTCCATATCATGTACTTCCCTGGGGAGATCAACCTATATAAAATTGATTAACATAAATAAACCATGATCTTCAACTCATCATCAAGTGATTTCATATGTATATAAATTGTTAAAATGATATAATGAACAACTTACCAGTGGATGATAGTCATGCCCCCCTTCAATGTGACCATTCTCCCTACAATGTCTCTTAACTGTTTTGATTAGCAGTCTTCTACGGTTTAAGCCCTTACAAATTTTGCAGGGACAATAACATTTTCCATCACCTTTTCTTTTCAAGTTAGACCACAATCTAGCGATTGTCTCCCTATTTTGTTCTTCACTTATATTATCTGACATGATCGTTCTTCGCAGGAAGCAAAAATTGGGCTATGAAAACTTCGGTCTACAACTTTCAGTGACTAAGCAAAATTGTCAAAAGTACACAAATCTTCTTAGACCTAGTTAAATCCTTTAATATTTTAAAAGTCTAGTTAAAATATACATTAGATTAAAAAATATACAATTTTCATGCCTGAGCGCGCGGCTACGACTAGTGCAATGGTCTTCTTGCTTAGCTCTAGAAGCTCTCTAGCAATCAAAACATATAAGCTACAAGGCCTAACAGCAATTTCAAAACATATAAGCTACAAGGCAAGACATATTACATGACATGGCAAAAGGATTAAAATATACATTAGATTAAAATATATACAATTTTCAAACCTGAGCGTGCAGCTATAACTCGTGCAATGGTCTTCTTGCTTAGCTCTAGAAGCTCTCCAACAATCAAAACATATAAGCTATTAGAATTCATTAACTTTTTGTAATTGGAAAACTCTATTTGATATTAGACCGTAAACTACTACTATTCTCTCCATAAGAACTAAGTACAAAATTCTTTCAAGTTCACATCCATGATTCCCTTTAGATTAAAATATACAGCAAAAATAAGCTAAAAGTCTAGTTAAAATATACATTAGATTAAAAAATATACAATTTTCAAACCTGAGCGCGTGGCTATAACTCGTGCAATGGTCTTCTTGCTTAGCTTTAGAAGCTCTCCAGCAATCAAAACATATAAGCTACAAGGCCTAATAGCAATTTCAAAACAAGGGTCATCAAAAGAACCAAAAACAATGTGTGCAAACAATACCTTGTGAAGTGGTATAGACAATTAGAAGATGCTACTATGTGCTAGGGAACTTCTTAGAACTGTTGGTATATTCTTACAACTTGTTACACCTGGGATATTCTTCTCTGTAGATGCTACTGTGTGCCGTGGTCCAAACGGGCCCATAAATGTGGTTGAATAGCAATACATTCAAGTGGCAATTACACAAGGGACAGTCACTGTGAGATATCCTCATGTGTGACTGTCCTTGTCACAAATGAGGACATCTCACAGTGATTGTCCCTTGTGTAATTGCCACTTGAATGAGGTCAGTCACTGTAAAGACAACATGATAATGTACACATACAATGAGTGTACATTATCATGTTGTCTTTACAGTGGCTGCCCTCATGTTGTATATTCTTCTCTGTAGATGCTACTACGTGCTAGGGAACTTCTTAGAACTGTTGGTATATTCTTACAACTTGTTACACCTGGGATATTCTTCTCTATAGATGCTACTGTGTGTCATGGTCCAAACGGGCCCATAAATGTGGTTGAATAGCAATACATTCAAGTGGCAATTACACAAGGGACAGTCACTGTGAGATGTCCTCATGTGTGACTGTCCTTGTCACAAATGAGGACATCTCACAGTGACTGTCCCTTGTGTAATTGCCACTTGAATGAGGAACAAGGAGGAAGTGATACAATAATAGGGGGGTGATCATTTTAAAATGTGTTGGACACAGATATGTCCTCATTTCTGGGTATTTTAGCTCTCTAATAGCTGAATACCAGATTAAATAATAATGACAAAAGAAAAATAAACCCAACGTACTCAGAAATTGTAGCTGTGATTTTGCGGAGGGAATCTCTCTCGGCACTGTTGAAAACACAAATGACAACCCGCTTGATTTCACGGAGGGAATCTCTCTCGGTGCTGTTCAAAACACAAATGACAACCCGCTTTGTTCAAAACACAAATGATAACCCGCTTGATTTCGCAGAGGGAATCTCTCTCGGCGCTGTTGAAAACACAAATGACAACGTTCCTTTTTTTTTTTGCACTTATATCCCAACCAACATAAGGTCCATTTGTAATACAACATGATAATGTACACTTACAGTGAGTGTACATTATCATGTTGTCCTTAGAGTGACTATCCTCATTTGTTGAAGAAGAAAAGCATTAATGTGGCTGAATAGCAATACATTCAAGTGGCAATTACACAAGGGACAGTCACTATGAGATGTCCTCATTTGTGATTGTCCTTACAGTGAGTGTACATTATCATGGTGTCTTTAGAGTGACTGTCCTCATTTGTTGAAGAAGAAAAGCATTAATGTGGTTCAATAGCAATACATTCAAGTGGCAATTACACAAGGGACAATCACTGTGAGATGTCCTCATGTGTGACTGTCCTTGTCACAAATGAGGACATCTCACAATGACTGTCCCTTGTGTAATTCAAGTGGCAATTACACAAGGGACAGTCACTGTGAGATGTCCTCATTTGTGACTGTCCTTACAATGAGTGTACATTATCATGTTGTCTTTAGAGTGACTGTCCTCATTTGTTGAAGAAGAAAAGCATTAATGTGGTTCAATAGCAATACATTCAAGTGGCAATTACACAAGGGACAATGTCATGAGCCGTGACATATTGAACTTAGTATAATAATAAAATGATTAGATGATATATAATAATCTATTATTAACGGTATATAACAATAATATATAATTATTATCAAAAGATAATAATAATATATAGTTAGCATAATAAGTAATATGTTAATTAAATAATATTAAAATATTAATAAAAAATATAATTATGATTATAATTATAATATAAATTAATAATAAATAATTATTAATAAATTATATATATTATATTATAATAATATATTAAGTAATAATATTAAATCAATTATTGATATAATAATTTTAATATATAAATAATATTAATAAACCTCTCAATATAAAACAATATGTTATCACTATAATAATATTTATTATAATATTATTAATATTACTAACATCATTAATTATAATATTTAATAATAACAATAACATTAATAATAATAATAATAATAATAATAATGTTTAAAGCAATATCGAATATCTGTAATCGATATACATCTACATTAAACATCTGCATTATCTATCACGATGAGGAATGAAGTGATACAACAATAACTAGTCATTACACATCGATACCATGAGAGGATGATTAATGAACCAAATACTATGAAGTCAAGATCAACATGATATGAATAAGGGATAGGTCGCTATGTGTTTCAGAAGATGTATTGATAAGCAAGAAGGATAACCATTCATATATTATAAATAATCATTAATTGCACAAGTTTAGACAATGACATATCCGATAAAGCAATATCAAACATGAAGACCCGCTAGCAAATATGCACCATCACTTCCTATGTTATCATGACAATAACATAAACTAGATTGAATTCTACTATCTATATCAATAGACACCACATAGGAGGATATCGACTAAAGGATTGAAAGATTATCGATTGTCTGAGATAAACCACATCTTGTAGAAACACAAAAGCATCAGTGATTATATCACAAGCTATTGATGAATGAGGCATCAGTCATGGATAATAAGTACAATGTATCCTTAAGTATTAACAGGAATGGAAGTCAATTTGAAGATCAAACTCCATTACCAGCAATCAACCAATAAATGGACAATTATCAGAAAATGATATCGACTTATATCAGAGTAGAAAGATTGGATATAATCATAACAATATGGGATAAGGCAAGAGTTAATATCGATTGACTAAATACTAATGATAGTTAGACCAAACTAATACAAACACAATGGATGTTAACTACTGGTTGCACTACCAATTAGGGAAGATTACCTTCATAAAAAGATTTGATATTGAGTCAATCTGGGAGTTATCTATGATCAGAAAATAATGAAATAATATTATGTGAACTGTCGGATTATGGAAAGGTGTGATTAACAAAGGGACATGGAGGAAGAAACAAGACACGTCTCATTCATAGCATCTCTTCATTTGTTAAAGACAATATAAGAATGCATTCTCGTCAGTCACTCAAGGCATCATTAGAACTTTATTTACTTATCCATATTTGGATATACTCAATAGAGCATCTGCCTTTGGCAGTTTGGTTTCAAGTTTATCATTGCAGATCAGAGACAACACCATGATTGCACAGATAGAAAGGATAGTCAGAAACAGCATCAATATTTGAAGTTGCAAGCATATAATTCAGAATCTGAAATAGCAACATATCACTCATAGCGATATTACACATTTGCATAATTACATCATCATATCAGACACAACAAATACATTGCTATAAGCAATACTTATTGATTGTATATCGATATTGTTTATATCAGACATAGCATCATTATACTATCACTATAAGTGATAGGAAACATCATATTCATAGCATATTTCATATCATTATATCCGACAGTGCTATTAAACATATTGGTATCAATATCATCTTGCACACATATTGTGATTGAATCTGAAATAGCGGTTGATATCTTAAGTAACCTCCATTACTTAGTTTAATTGTAAGTATCTGATAGAGTAAGTCTGAGAAGTGGAGTAATTGTTCCTATTTTCCAAGTTAGCCAAAAAGGGGACATTACAGACAATCACTATGAGATGTCCTCATGTGTGACTGTCCTTGTCACAAATGAGGACATCTCACAATGACTGTCCCTTGTGTAATTCAAGCGGCAATTACACAAGGGACAGTCACTGTGAGATGTCCTCATTTGTGACTGTCCTTACAGTGAGTGTATATTATCATGTTGTCTTTAGAGTGATTGTCCTCATTTGTTGAAGAAGAAAAGCATTAATGTGGTTCAATAGCAATACATTCAAGTGACAATTACACAAGGGACAATCACTGTGAGATGTCCTCATGTGTGACTATCCTTGTCACAAATGAGGACATCTCACAATGACTGTCCCTTATGTAATTCAAGTGGAAATTACACAAGGGACAGTCACTGTGAGATGTCCTCATTTGTGACTATCCTTACAGTGAGTGTACATTATCATGTTGTCTTTAGAGTGACTATCCTCATTTGTTGAAGAAGAAAAGCATTAATGTGGTTCAATAGCAATACATTCAAGTGGAAATTACACAAGGGACAATCACTGTGAGATGTCCTCATGTGTGACTGTCCTTGTCACAAATGAGGACATCTCACAATGACTGTCCCTTGTGTAATTCAAGCAGCAATTACACAAGGGACAGTCACTGTGAGATGTCCTCATTTGTGACTATCCTTACAGTGAGTGTACATTATCATGTTGTCTTTAGAGTGACTGTCCTCATTTGTTGAAGAAGAAAAGCATTAATGTTGTTCAATAGCAATACATTCAAGTGGCAATTACACAAGGGACAGTCACTGTGAGATGTCCTCATTTGTGACTGTCCTTACAGTGAGTGTACATTATCATGTTGTCTTTAGAGTGACTGTCCTCATTTGTTGAAGAAGAAAAGCATTAATGTGGTTCAATAGAAATACATTCAAGTGGCAATTACACAAGGGACAATCGATCACTGTGAGATGTCCTCATGTGTGACCTTTGTGAAGGCAAGTGCCAATTTGTACCCAAGTTACCAATATTGTGGCAAAAGTGGGAATGAAGCATTTAGGGGTCAAATTGGGTAAAGAAGTGTAGAAGTGGCCTATGTGAGGTCTAAATAGCCTAACTAAGTCATGGTTAGGGTCTTATGGTGTTTGAACAATAAGTTTTGAACCAAAATCCCAAAGGTTGTAACAAGTTGTCAATGTTGTCATTCACAACATTGACAACATTTGTGCAAGGGAGCATTTTTGAGTAAGATGGTTATGTAACTATATGAAACCATTGAATTAGGCATCAGATCAACTGTAAGAGGCCTCCATCGATCTGTGCAAAAGGTTGGGGGGAAAAACATTTGGAATTAAGAAGATTTGTAGAGTAACACGATTTTAGTGAATTCTTGAGTTTTTTTGTTTCTTTGTTTTCAGTTGATTAATGGATTAGATAGCGCGCAGTGTCTATTGGAAAAGTTAGTACAAGTTGATTTTTTATTCTGTGTTGTGTTTTTTTTGAGTTTTGAAGCATTCCAACTAGTTTGTTAATTCTTTTGTTAAGTACCCTATCATTGGTTTGAACCAGGCAGGTTGAACAAATGGAGTCTTAGCTCATCATTCCATTGTCAATTTTGTACGAGCTCTTGGAATGGGTGAGGAGACTCCATATACTATATGTTTGGAAGGAGGGGCCCTGGGAAGCTCATTTTCTATGTTTGCAATGATGTCCTAGGTGAGTCAGTTGAGCACAGTTAGGGATGACAAATCATTACAAGAAGATTACAACAAGTTGAATGCATTGGTTGCTTCAACTAAAATCTCATGGAGAGGTAGACACACATCTAAAGAAGCCCCAAGTCAAATTAGAAGATTGGGTGAGTTTCTTTGGCTGCTAAGAAAACAAACTCTTAGTCAGACTGTCCAAGTTGTGTCAAAATACTTGTTTTCTGGCATGGCTGTAGCAGTTGGTGTACAAAAAATCTAGGAGGAGAAGACCTTAGATATCTTGGAGTTCTCAATAAAGGGCATCTGAATCCTAAGCCCTTTAGGTGGCTTAATATAAACAAAAAGGCTTGACAAAGGCCTAATTGCTAGCAGCCTATTTTTGGGTGCAATTGGCATGGTTTGATGAACCGGATTGAAGTACTGATGAAAAGTATAGGTGAAGGAGTAATATTGAAACCAATAGAGGTCCTAGTGGCCAGCCTCTCCATGGAGTAAAGTTCTAGTTGAATGTGTTTCAATTTGTGAAGACAAGACTAGGAGTGTCCTAGTAGCTAGATTGGTATTGAGCAGAGTTCGTTGTATTTCTTGTTGGTGTGCACTAGTTGAAGGAGTGGGATCTTGGGTAGAGATACCTAAAGAGTGTAGGGATAGTTAAGTACCCTATCAAGTCAAAACATTGGCCTAAAGAGACCCTAGTGAAGGATAGGGAGTGAGCAAGACAAAGTGTTACATCAATTAACAAGATCATTTTTTGGTAATTGTGTACATTATCATGTTGTCTTTACAGTGACTGTCCTCATTTGTTGAAGAAGAAAAGCATTAATGTGGTTCAATAGCAATACATTCAAGTGGAAATTACACAAGGGAATATCACTATGAGATGTCCTAAGTGTGACTGTCCTTGTCACAAATGAGGACATCTCACAGTGACTGTCCCTTGTGTAATTGCCACTTGAATGAGGACAGTCACTGTAAAGACAACATGATAATGTACACAAGTACCGTGAAGGTAGTCGCAAGTTAGGGCTGTTTCATTGCATACCCGAAACAATGAAGACATTACAGTCCACAAAATGTTTGTGCTTGAAAGATGAACAAATAAAATTAAACTTCTAAATAACCAAAGCCGCTAACAATAAATTCAACACAGATATGTCCTCATTTCTGGGTATTTTAGCTCTCTAACATCTGAATACTAGATTACATAATAATGACAAAAGAAAAATAAACCCAACGTACTCAGAAATTGTAGCTGTGATTTCGCGGAGGGAATCTCTCTCGGCGCTGTTGAAAACACAAATGACAACGTTCTTGTTTTTTTTGCCTTATATCCCGATGTGATTTCGCGGAGGGTTACGGTGCTGTTGAAAACACAAATGACAACGTTCCTTTTTTTTTTTGCCCTTATATCCCGACAACATCGCAATTGCAAGTTAGGGCTGTTTCACTGCATACCCGAAACAATGAAGACGTTACGGTCCACAAAATGTTTGTGCTTGAAAGATGAACAAATAAAATTAAACTTCTAAATAACCAAAGCCGCTAACAATAAATTCAACATAGATATGTCCTCATTTCTGGGTATTTTAGCTCTCTAACAGCTGAATACCATATTACATAATAATGACAAAAGAAAAATAAACCCAACGTACTCAGAAATTGTAGCTGTGATTTCACGGAGGGTTACGACGCTGTTGAAAACACAAATGACAACGTTCTTGTTTTTTTTGCCCTTATATCCTGATGTGATTTCGCGGAGGGTTACGGCGCTGTTGAAAACACAAATGACAACGTTCTTGTTTTTTTTGCCCTTATATCCTGATGTGATTTCGCAGAGGGTTATGGCGCTGTTGAAAACACAAATGACAACGTTCCTTTTTTTTTTTGTCCTTATATCCCGACAACGTCGCAATGGCGACGTTGCCAAATGTATTGTCATCGCAATTACAACGATGTCGGGCTATATCTAAAAAAAAAAAGCCAAAACCACATGACATTTGCCTGTCATCGCAAATTGCCATCGCAATTTCACCCCAAATGTATTAGTGCATGTGGAGGTTCATCTCAGTCATATTAGCCTGCCAGTAAAGTTTCATGGCTAGATTAGGTCTGGTTTTGAAGATATTGAAGATTTTCAGTATTGGCAGCAGGGTACAAAAACTTTGAACTTAGTTTTGAAGGCTTTAGAGACCCTGGATGAGGTCAAAAATTTAGGTGACAGGCGCTTGCGTGAGTCAAGCTTGTAGAGTGCTTCGTGGCCTTTTCGAAATGGGTTTATAATAGTCCATCAGGTCAACTGGTGTTGACTTATGGTCTCCGGAAGTCGGGTCACTTGAAATGGTAGAAAATAATTTTCCTTCAAAATTTTTGTTCGGGTTTCAAAAGTTATTTTGAGCCAACTTTGATGTAATAAATTGAAAAATAAAATAATTCTAAGTTTGGTCAGCCCTAAGGGCTAAATTTCTAGAACCTTCTTGGGCGGTGGAAAATGCCTATATAAAGAAGGCCTGTAGTGTTGTCTAGGCAGTTCTGGGTAGTAGATCTGGTTATGGATTTGAGGCTTTGTCCTATAGAATATTGTAAGGGAATGCCCATGTGGCTTTGCATATTGTAATTCTGAAAGTTTGTAATTTCACATTTGTGGAGATAATAAGAAGCCAATTTTCTGTTCTTGCATATTGTTGTTGTTTCTCTATTTTTTTAATGTGTTTGTGGTATTAAGGGGAGCACCCTTCATCATCTACATACAATAGACACAAGCTCGCAGCTTTTCCAACTTCTCTATGTCACATTTATTCCATCCATATCTTTTCCAAAGAAAAGATTCTGCATATATACCTTATTACAATGTACCATGATCAGGTCGACCCATGAGGCTTTCCTAATTAAAAATAATTATATAAAACCTTGCTTAGATACACACGGTATCTAAACCAAGTCTACAATGATTACATTATAACAATTAAGGACCGACATCCTTAAGTTATGCTTTCCAAACAAAACACACGCTTCATTCTTTGAGTTGGCTTAAGAATAACCCATCTCTAGAGTACACGCCACATATGACATCACCAATCATTCTGTACCTTGCACTGACCAATGAACATCCTTTAGTACCTTTTCCATCATCCTTCAAGTTTTCATACCTTGAATCCAGATCCTCTGAAAGCTATACCAAAAACCCAGAGACTAACTCTGTCAATTCTCACTGTCACAGTCTAGTGACCAGTCTTTACCAAAATAGCTATAACTCTCTTAATATGAAACATCTGATGATGTGATCTTAGATATAAGATCAAAACATCCACCTGAACTCTCATATAACTTTGCAGCATCTGAAACATCTGTACAGTGTCCGTACACTGTGATTACCAGTCTGGTTCCTTCATAGAAGCATATGTTGACATCGGTGACAAAATACAAATGACAACAGTATGAGTGCCCATTCAGTAACATAGTGATTAAACATATTAAATGTCTTAATCACCACCCATGCATTAGCAATATCCAACAATCTCCACCTTTGGCATTGATGTCAACATATGGAAAAATTGTATCCCAAAGTTATATCAATCCAAAAGTCCTTCAACTGAACAATGTCCCCATACAGTGAGGATTTTCTCATAGAAACACTCCCCCTTTGACAATAGTGGAAAAGGGTGCCATGAGGCTTTGACTACCTTCAAAGATAAGATTTCTTCCATGATCACTCCCCCTGAGGAGTAGATCCTTGCATCCAGTCCAGATAGTGATAAGGCTCTGAATACCTTTGGACTGATGCATCTCTGCATCATTTAGTTCTGACTAGGAGGGGCCTGAACCCCTAGCATACCTCTAAGATATTCAAAGGTGTCTTTCAGTAGTGGCTTTGTGAAGATGTTTGCAATCTGCTCTTTTGTACTGATATATTCTAATTTGATTTCTTTTTCTGCCACCTTGTCTCTCAAGAAGTGATACTTGATAGAAATATGTTTAGTTTTGGAATGCATCACTAAATTCTTTGACATATTTACTGTACTGGTGTTATCATAATGGATAGTCACAGGCTCTTCAAAAGTTATTCCAATGTCTGTCAACATTTGTTTCATCCAAATAATCTGAGGGCAGTTTATAGCAGCAGCAACATACTCCGGTTCAACAGTCAATTGTGCTATACAATCTTGTTTCTTACTTAGCCAAGAAACCAACTTTTTTCCAAGAAAAAATGCACTTCCACTAGTACTTTTTTTGTCATCAATATTCCCTACCCAATCAGCATCAGTATAGGCATGAAGTTCAAAGCTATCATTTCTATCATACCATAACCCATAATCTATAGTTCCTCTTAGATACTTCAGTATCCTTTTCACAACAACTAGATGTGTTTCTTTGGGTTCTACCTGATATCTAGCCACAATTCCAACAACATTATCAATATCTAGTTTGGTGTAAGTTAGATATTGTAGTCCTCCAACCATTGATCTATACAAAGTCTAAAAAACACACTTTGATTCATCATAAATTGTTAGCTTGTTGCCAGTCACCATAGGTGTTCCTACTGGTTTAAAATCTGCCATTACAAATTTCTTAAGCAATTCTTTGAGATACATGGTCTGAGAAATGAAAATACCATTCTCATTCTGAGTTATTTGCAATCCAAGAAAGAATTTCATTTCACGTATCATTGACATCTCAAATTCACTTTCCATTTCTTTAGCAAATTTCTTACATAGATCATCATTACCTCCAAAGATAATGTCATCCAAAAATACTTCTACTATCAGGATTCCATCTTCAGTAGTTCTTAAATACAAATTACTATCCACATTACCTTTTCTGAATGCAAGCCCAAGTAGATACTTGTCTAACCTTGCATACCAAGCCCTAGGAGCTTGCTTCAACCCATACATGGCTTTCTTCAATTTGCACACCATGTCTTTGTCTTCCATAGAGGAAATCCATCTGGTTGTTCTATATATACTTCTTCAAGATCTCCATTCAGAAATGCAGATTTAAAATCCATCTGATATACTTTGAAGTTTTTGTGTGCAACATAAGATATGAATAATCTTACTACCTCTATTCTAGCAACAGGAGCAAATGTTTCTTCAAAGTCTATGCCTTCTTGCTGTGAGTATCCCTTAAACACTAGTCTTGCTTTGTTCCTTACAATAGTTCCTTCTTCATCCATTTTATTTCTAAAGACCCATTTTGTTCCTATAAAATTTTTATTTTTAGGTCTAGGAACCAATTCCAAAGTATTATTCTTTATTTGATCCAGTCCTTTTTTCATGGCATTTATCCAATATTCATCTTTAAAGGCTTCATCTGTAGTTTTTAGCTCAACTTGAGAAATAAAACAAATTTCTTCTCTAACTTTTGATCTAGTTAGCACTCCCTGATCGGTATTGCCAATAATTTGATTTTCAGGATGGTTATTTTTTACATACCTTGGATTTTTAGGAGTCCTAGTAGTCTTTCTTGTGCCAGCATCACAAGCCTCTTTTTCACTTTCTTCCTCAACAAGTTCTTCTGTAGTAGTAGTGGTTTCTTTCATTTCTGAAATCTGACTACTATCATACATTCTTTCTTGTATCTGAAATTTCTCATCTATTCTTACATTGTTAATTTCAACCATCTTCCTCAATCTCATATTGAAACATTTGTATGCCTTTCTTTTAACAGAGTAACCAAGGAATATTCCTTCATCACTTCTAGCATCAAATTTCCCTATCTCATCATCCCTCTTGATATAACATTTTCTACCAAAAATTCTAAAATATTTTACAGTAGGAGTATGATCAAACCATAGTTCATAGGGAGTCTTGTACTTTCTCTGATTTGAATTCTGTTCAATGTGTACATTGTTGTTCCAACAATCTCTCTCCAATGTACATGAGATACATTTCCTTCAATCAACATTGTCCCAACAACATCAAGTATAGTCCTATTTCTTCGCTCTGATATCCCATTCTGTTGTGGAGTCCTAGGAGAAGATGTTTGTCTTTTTATCCCATGCTCTTCACAGTATGAATTGAATAAATCTGATGTAAACTCTCCACCTCTGTCTTATCTTAAACATTTTACTTGCAATCCTAATTCATTCTCTACTTTTGCTTTAAACAACTTGAATTTATCAAATGCTTCTGATTTTTCTCTCAAATAAGTAACCCACATCATTCTAGAAAAGTCATCAATAAAGAGTATAAAATACCTTTCACCATAGTATGACTTTGTTCTTGTAGGCCCACATAGATCTGTATGTACCAGATCCAATTTCCCTTTTGATGTAAATGATTTTTTTTTATGACTACTTCTAGTTTGCTTTCCCATAACACATTCTCTGCATACAATGTTAAAAGATTTCACAATCTTTGGTAGATATCTTACTGCATTAGCCATACTTGCCTTCACGATGTTATCAAAATTAACATGACAAAATCTTCTATGCCATAACCAATTGTCATCTACCTTCGCAACAAAACAAGAGGCTCCAGATGTGTTTAGTTCAAATACATTACCTCTAGATTTTGAACCAGTAGCAATCAATTTTCCTTCCTTGCTTCTGATAAAGCATTTACCATTAACAAAACTTAACTGAAAATCTTTATCCATTAATTGTCCGACACTCAAAAAATTATGTTTCAATCCTTCAACAAGTAGTACATTGTCTGTATTAGTTTTTCCATCCAGAGTAATGGATCCTACTCCTATGATGGATTTAGGGAGATTTGTTAGAATAACTGAGAGGGGGGTGAATCAGTTATCTAGTGTCCCAAATCAAAATGTATAATCCAAAACAAATTTTTCAATTTCTGCTACTCGGTAAACATGAAATACTTTCACTGTCTGTGTTTTTATCGATTGTCAATCTACACTTTGTAACAGTTACCGATTAAATCTAACATGTAACATGAAAAGTATGATAACAAACAAATATCACAATCAACACATAACACAAGAGATTTAATGTGGAAATCCTATGAAGGGAAAAACCACCTAGGACCGGCAACCCAAAATTGTTCACTCTTCTGAAGTGAGGTTGGTGAAGATCCAACCTTGTTAAAGGTTACATACACACTATTAGGTGTGACCTTGTTAGAGGATTTTAGACCAAAAATTATCATCCAACCAGTAGTCACTTTGGGGTTGACATGATAACAATGTTCACTCTATGAATGAAACATCAAAAGACTTTCATAGTCCACTCGGTTAAGAGATTTGACTGTGTACAATGGTTAAATATGTAACAGTAGATGATCTACCTTGAAACAACTTCAATTTGCAGTTTACAGATCAATGTTCAACTCATTCAAATATTTTTGATCAATATACCACTTTAGATTCAATACTATATCAACTTACTGTCCATCGGTAATTGCTCTTTGTAGCTTGGTAATTGTTCTGCAGCTCGGTTCTCATTAACCAGTATGATTAGAATGCATGACAACTTGTTCACGCGATAATTTTGTAGTATCTTCTTCCTCCAGTGATGTTTCAACAATGAAACCAATGTCTCTTATATAGACGAGTAAATCATTTTATTTTCCTCCATCAGATTTTGCCGCTTAATCATATTCATAAATTTTTCCGCTTTAATCTTCTTCGGTTGATGTGTCAGTAACACGTTTCAATCTACTCCATTAGATCCTTTTTGATTTATGTTAGCCATCGATCTTCATAACAAACCTTATCTGTTACCTCGATTTCATACACTTTACAGCTCATCATTTTATCAGCTAAACTGATCATTTAATTCCTTTCTATTTTGCTTGGTGAATAAAGAAATGCGTCGGTGAACACAAGCTCAGTTAACACTACACTTAGTATACACCACATTTCGTTGATGTATATTGGAATGCTTTATTTACTGACAACACTATTTTGTGTCTTTCAGCTCTATTCTTCATCATAGATGAATGCAACATAATAAAGTCAATTTCATCAAGTCATAGAATCATCAACAAATTACTCAGTGTATTCCTTATCCTCATCTGATGTATACATCTTCCTCATGTAGATATTTTTTTTCTTCATCTCTTTCTTCTTTCTTCAGATGTGTCGGTATAGTAACTTAGCTGATAAGTGTTGTCAAGCTAGTTGACATCAATGACAACATAATACTGATTTAATCATCTTGCATATTTAATCAACAACTCCTTAGTAATCTTGAATTGCAGATTCTCCATTCAGGTTCTAAATCAGTTGTAGTTCATCAATCTCTCCCTTTGGCATTGATGGCAACTCAAGTAATATGAAATGTACCATACACATACCAAACATGTATTCTACAACTCTGTAATCAAATACTTTGCTAAGCTCATACATCATTAATATGTTTAATCACTACGTTACTAAGCAACATTATTAAATACAACTTTGTCATTCAGTAGATATAATCTTTTCAGCTCTCAAGTTCCTGTTCCTATTTCTTTCAGATTATCTCTCCCTTAGATAGTTCTCATTGGTGCATATTATCTCCTTTTCCTTTTCATATTATTTATCTCTCCCTTTGACAACAATGCCAAAGAAACAAATAAATAATCAACTCTTGTAGTAGCTAAGTAACTCTCTGTTGTCTAATACAATCTTTGTATCTTTGTATACTGATATCCCAATCTATTTCAGTTCTTCAAACTTAATCATAACCTTGAACATTATCCAAAGTGTGAACTATGCTGCATCAACATGTGTGATCTTTTGATAAAATTAGGCTAATGCAACATCTAGATCACATTAGTGACTGATAGATAGGGGATGGACCCCAAGTCTAGTCCTCAAAGATTCAAATGTGTCCTTCGGTAGAGGCTTTGTAAAGATATCTGCAAGTTATTCTTTAGATGTAACAAATTCTAACTTCACTTGCTTTTCTTGCACTTGTTCTCTTAAGTAGTGATACTTAATTGATTTATGCTTTGTCTTAGAGTGCATCACTGGATTCTTTGAAATATTGATAGCACTTGTGTTGTCACAGTATATAATCATCGGGTCAGTGATTACCTCATTCATTCCTTCCAAAACTTGCCTGATATATGCAATATTTGAGCAATTAGTAGCAGCAACAACATACTATGCTTTAGCTATAGACTGAGAAATACAAGCCTGATTTTTACTTGTCCAGGTTACAAGTCTTTCACCAAAGAAAAATGCTCCTCCGGTGGTACTTTTTCTGTCATCCACATTTCCAGCCTAATCAACATCGGTGTAAACCTTCAACTTAAACTTACCTTCCTTAGGATACCATAATCCATAATCCTCTATCTTTTTCAGGTATCTTAAGATCCTTTTAGTAGCAATCATGTGTGATTCTCTAGGATTAGCAAAATATCTAGCAACAATTCCCACAACATGTGCTATATCTGGTCTATTGTGAACTACATACATTAGCTTACCAATCATGAATCGGTAAAGTGTTTGGTTTACCTCTTTAGTTTCATCTTCCTTTTTCAGTTTACTTCCAGTAGCCATCGGTGTTCCTATAGGTTTAGCATCTTCCATGCCAAATGTCTTTAAGACTTCCTTTATGTACTTGGATTGTGTGATGAATATCCCATCACTTTGCTGAATAACTTGTAATCCAAGAAATAATTTAATCTCTCCGAACATAGACATTTCAAAATCATTCCTCATGTCATCAACAAAAGATTTACATACATGATCTTGACCTCCAAAAATAATATCATCAACAAAAATTTTAGCAATAAGAATAGTGTCATCAGTATCACCTTTCATGTACAAATTGCTGTTCTCACTAGTTCTTACAAATCCAATACTTAACAAGTAAGTATGTAGCCTTTCATACTATGCTCTCGGTGCTTGTTTCAAACCATATAAAGCTTTGTGTAATCTACATACCATGTTTCTGTTGTCTGGATCAACGAATCCTTCAAGTTGTTCTATGTAGACCTCTTCTTCAAGTATACCATTCAGAAACTTCACATCCATTTGATAAACCTTAAATTTCTTATGTGTAGCATATGCAAGTATCATTCTAACACCTTCCAATCTAGCAATAGGTGCAAATGTCTCACCATAGTCAATGCCTTCTTCCTGTGCATATCCCTTGCATACCAATCTCACTTTATTTCTTGTTACTTCACCATTTTCATTCAGCTTGTTTCTGAATATCCATTTAGTACCGATAACATTCTTGTCTTTAGGTCGGAGTACTAAGGACCAAGTTTTGTTTTTCTCTATTTTCTCTATTTCCTCCTTCATTGTATTAACCCATTCTTCATTTTCTAATGCAACTTTCACATTCTTCGGTTCAAATTCACAAACTAAACATGTACCTTGTCTTGTTTTGCTTCTAGTTTGCATGCTAGCTTGTCTGTCTCCAATAATTTGTCTCAGGATGATGTCTTCTGACAAAACTAGCTAGTACTTGGTTCTTTCTTTCTTGTTCATCTTGTTTAGGTTCATGTGCTTGCTTGGTAGTGTAATACCCCAAAAATGGGCTATAAGTTCATTAACCTCCTACATCGACAAATCGAACGAAATCGACATCAAAGTCCTAATCTAAGGCACATCTAAACATCATCAAATCTAATTGATTATCTTAAATTTTGCATCGGGGAATATTCCTAGTAATATTCCTAATTATCTTAATTATCTTTAATTTTATAATTATTTGGCAATAAATCACATTTATCCTAAAGTTTGATTAATTGAATATTTTCATATTTAATTAATTAGATTTAATATTTGCCACTTAATTGTGTAATTAAATTTAATTCTATCTATTATTAATTATATTATTTAATTTTGACAATAAATCTAATATCATATGAATAATTGATTAAATTCTTATTTAATTAATTAAAGCAAGTTGTCATTATTTAATAATATAGTTTTTAATAAAAGTTTGATTAAATAATTGATTAACCCATAAATCAATTGTTTTATTTTTAAAATCAGTCAAGTTGAGCATAAATCACTTTATTATTAAATTAATTCATAAATAAAACATGCACAATCATAAAAGCAGACAACTATCAATTATCAATTAAAGCTAAACTCTATTTTGAGTTAAAACTTAGCTTTTGCATGTTTTTGTGAGTTAATTATCTTTTATTTAAAAATAACTCAAAAATCAACCTGAGTTATTTGAGTGATTTATGGCTTTTTCTCATGCACCTCCAAAGCTTTGGATTTCTATAAAAACAAGGCTCATCTCTTCATAATTCATCCTCAATCATCTCTCAAATTTGCATCCAAGCATCTCATATTTTGCACAATCACGCTGGAGAATTGGAATTGAAGAATCAAAGCTCTTGCGAATCGACATCTTTGTGAGATCAATCTTATTTTTGCATTCATATTTCATATCATTATTAGATTAGCATAGCATATCAGTTTTCAATAGCATTCATATCATATCAATTTATCATTCTTATTGCATCATAAAATATCAAAAAAATAGCTTAATTGTATTCAATTTCATATCCATCTTTTGCATTCAAATCCTTCATTTAGGTGTCGTCTAGGTCACTGATCTCGATTACAATCTGAGAACATTAATCTCGCACCTACTAGAAGGCAGTAAATCGCTTGGTTAGATAGCTTTCAATTTTGCACAATTTTGATTTTTGCTAACCTCTAATGTTTTACTGAAGTGTTGTGTCTACAGATCAGGTACAATTTTCACACACACAGGTAGCACCATCTTGTTCGTCGATTTCCCTTTCCTGTTCCTCGGGGTTATTTTCCTGTTGACCGATTATCACAGGTTGTGACTTTGGTAGATAATTAGGAAGTTCAATGTAAGTGAATCTACCATAGTCTTCTGGTTCCTTTCTTTCTTCTTTGTTCTTGTCATCAAACTCATCAACACAAACATTAGTCCTTTCAATCATCTTATTTGTAACCTTATTCAGACATTTGTATGCTTTATTCTTAGTTGAATATTCTAAGAATATTCTTTCATCACCTTTAGAATCAAACTTCCCATTTCTCTCATCTTTCAGAATAAAACATTTGCTTCCAAAAATCCTAAAATAACTTACAGTAGGTTTGTGTCCAAACCATAGCTCATAAGGTGTCTGGTTGGTGTCCTTCTTTAGTTGTACTCGGTTAAGCACATATACAACTGTATTGACAGCTTCCCTCCAATATGTCTGAGCAACATTCTTTTGTATCATCAGTGTTCTAGCACAATCAATTATTGACCTGTTCCTTCTTTCAGCAATCCCATTCTGCTGAGGTGTTCTCGGTGCAGAGACCTGTCTCTTAATACAATTCTCATTACAAAAATTAGTAAATTCATTAGGGATAAATTCACCTCCTATGTTAGATCTTAAGCACTTAATTTCTTTACCAGTCTCTTTTTCTACCTTTGCCTTATACCACTTAAACATCTTAAAATCTTCAGATTTCTCTTTCAAGAACATAATAGTCATCAATCTAGTATAGTCATCAACAAAAAGAATAAAGTATCTATCACCATAGTAGCTCTGTGTTCTCATAGGACCACATAGGTCAGTATGAACTAACTCAAGTATCTTCTTTTTTAAGTAGTCTTTTCTCTTAAAACTAGACTTAGTCATCTTACCTTTCTGACATTCATGGCACATAGCATGATCTGGTTTTGACAAGTTAGGCAACCCTCTAACTCTATTCTTCTTGCTAATCTTGATCATGTTATCAAAATTCACATGACATAACCTCTTATTCCATAACCATGCATCTTCATCCTTCATTAATAAATAAGAAGACTGATCAATATCAAGATAAAATAGATTACCTCTGGATTGTGTACCGATTCCAACAAGTCTTCCTCCATCATCATAGATTCTTACCTTTCTACTCTCAAAAGAAAGTCGGTGGCTTGAGTTATTCAGTTGTGCCACACTTAACAAATTATAGTTCAGTCCATCTACCCAATATGAATTTTCACATTTTATTCTATCATTGATCATCAGTGAACCTTTACCTCTTACCATACAAGGTGCATCATTTTCCATTTTAACAGACCCTCCATCATATTCATCAAGTAGATCAAATTTCTCTATATCACCAGTCATATGATGTGTACAACCACTATCTATGATCCATGTATCATTTCTGCTTACTTTAGAGATTAGTGCCGTTTCTTCATGTTTCTCTTCTTCCTCTGAATCATCTTTCATAGCAACAAATACTACTTCTACATCATCATCAGTGTCAGATTCAGATTCAAATTCTTCAGCTATGTAACATACCTTTTTCCCTTTGTCATAGCTATCTCGGTTATTTCTGTTGCTGTGTCGGTAGCCTCTGTTGACTCTTCTCCCATAGCTTCCTTCGGATCGGTCTTTGTATCTATCATCATCTTTCTTATTCGAACATCTAGCAGTGATGTGGCCAACTTCTTTACAATTAAAACATGCTAAGGGTAGCTTGCCTCTATACCTTCCTTTACCTTTGGGCAATCTTCTGGCCATAAGAGCTTCAAGCTCATCAAGTTCATCATTGGTATTATTATCACTGTCATTATTCTTATCGTTCCTGCTACTAGACTTACCAATCTTCAAAGAAGTCATGAAAGTGGATTCAACATAAGGTACAACATTGTTGTCAAAATTATTCAATTCAAAGATCGTAAGCTTACCGATCAATGTGTCAAGAGTAAGATTAGATGTGGCTCTTGTTTCATGAATTGCAGAGATCCTGATCACATAAATTGGCAGAAAAGTTTTGAGAATCTTGCTTATTACTATTTCATCATCAATAACTCCACTAGATGCTCTAATAGCATGTACTACCTCTTTCAATTTATTTTTGTATTGCACAATGTTCTCACCTTCTTTCATCTTCATATCATCAAATCGACCTCTTAGGCTTTCTACTCTGGCTCTCTTAACATTCACATCTCCACGGTATATTAGAGTCAGTTTATCCCACATGGCTTTGGCAATTGTGCATCCCTTAATGTCTTCAAATTTAGCATCAGTACAGGAAGCAACAAGTTCCATCATAGTAATATTGTGTTCATGCCTATCCTTCAGTTGATCAAGTGTTAGGGGACCTGGTATCGGTTCAATGTAGCCATTCTCCATCAATTCTAGTGCAGAATTCCCAATTCCAGATATGTGCAACTTCATTCGGCTTTGCCATACTACGAAGTTATCTTTATTCAGATTTGGCACTTCCCTGTTATACATCTTGAGACCTTTTTGCTGGAGTCCTTAAAACTCTGTTCTAAGCAACCACAACTCTGATACCAATTGTTAGAATAACTGAGAGGGGGGTGAGTTAGTTATCTAGTGTCCCAAATCAAAATGTATAATCCAAAACAAATTCTTCAATTTATGCTACTCGGTAAACATGAAATACTTTCACTATCTATGTTTTTATCGATTGTCAGTCTAAAATTTGTAACAGTTACTGATTAAATCTAACATGTAACATGCAAAGTATGATAACAAACAAATATCACCATCAACACATAACATAAGAGATTTAACATGGAAATCCTATGAAGGGAAAAACCACCTGGGACCGACAACCCAAAATTGTTCACTCTTCTGAAGTGAGATCGGTGAAGACCCAACCCTGTTAAAGGTTACATACACACTGTTAGGTGTGACCTTGTTAGAGGATTTTAGACCAGAAGTTTTCATCCAACCAGTAGTCATTCTGGGGTTGACAGGATAACAATGTTCACTCTATGAATGAAACATCAAAAGACTTTCATAGTCCACTCGGTTAAGAGATTTGACTATGTATAATGGTTAAATATGTAACAGTAGATGATCTACCTTGAAACAACTTCAATTTTTAGTTTACAGATCAATGTTCAGCTCATTCAAATCTTTCTGATCAATATACCACTTTAGATTCAATACTATATCAACAACCTGTCTGTTAGTAATTGCTCTTTGTAGCTCAGTAATTGTTCTGTAACTCGATTCTCATTAACTAGTATGATCAGAATGCATGACAACTTGTTTACGCTATAAGTCTGTAGTATCTTCTTCCTCCGACAATGTTTCAACAATGAAACCAATGTCTCTTATATAGACGAGTAAATCATTTTTTTTTCCTCCATCAGATTTTTTTGCTTTAATCTTCTTCAGCTGATGTGTCAATAACACATTTCAATCTGCTCCATAAGATCCTTTTTGATTTATGTTAGCCGTTGATCTTCATAATAAACCTTATTTGTTGCCTCAATTTCATACACTTTACAACTCATCATTTTATCGGCTAAACTGATCATTTAATTCCTTTATGTTTTGCTTGGTTAACAAAGAAATGCATCGGTGAACACAAGCTTGGTTAACACTATGCTCAGTTGACACTACATTCCGTTGGTGTATACTGGAATGCTTTATTTACCGACAACACTTCTTTGTGTCTTTCAACTCTATTCTTCATCATAGATGAATGCAACATAATAAAGTCAATTTCATCAAGTCATAGACTCATCAACAAATTACTTAGTGTAATCCTTATCCTCATCTGATGTATACATCTTCCTCATGTAGATATTTCTATTTTTTATCTCTTTCTCCTTTCTTTAGATGTGTCGGTATAGTAACTTAGCTGATAAGTGTTGTCAAGCTAGTTGACATCAATGACAACATAATACTGATTTAATCATATTACATATCTAATCAGAAAATCCTTAGTAATCTTGAATTACAGATTCTCCATTTAGGTTCTAAATCAGTTTTAGTTCATCAAGATTGTCCCCAACCTCACAACACCTGCATCATAATTCACTAATTTAACAAACTTGTTCTTATCACTAGTCATGTGATGAGACCATCCACTATCAATTATCCATTCAGTTTTCTTGTCAACATGAGATACTATGACTTTTTCTTCATGTACTGGTTCATCTTTAATAGCAACAAATCCAATCTCTTCATTATCTAAATCATCATCATAAGAGATTCCTTCACTAGCATAATAACATTCTTTGTCTCTTCTAATCTTTGCGTAATTAGGTTTGTACTTAGAAACTCTTGTAGGACATCTAGATGCAAATTGACCTATCTTATTGCATGAAAAACATTTCAAGGGTAACTTGGCTTCAAATTTGCTCTTACCTCTTTTTTCTCTTCTAGAAATTAGTGCAACAAGTTCTTCCATCTTTCTTTCTTCTTCCATTATCTTTTCCCATTCCTCAGCATATTCACCAAACTGTTATTTTAGGTCTTCTTTTCTCTTGCTCAGAAGTGCAGATACTTTCTTATGTGCAAATGCCCTAAATGCAGATTCAACTTTAGGTGCAACTTCTCCTAATTTCACAGGTTCAAAAGTAGTTAACTTTGTGGAGTCAGTGATATGAGGATCTTCACAATAACTTCCTCTTCATCATAAGTACCTCCATAATTTTTGATTCCAACTACTATTTCTGTGACCCTTTGAACATAGGCTCTAATGCTTTCATCCTCATTCATTTGCAGCTTCTCCATCTTTGTTTTCCAATTTTGTAACTTTTCCTGCTTGGTATATTTATCCCCTTCATATAATGCTTCTAATCTATTCCAAATTTTATGTGCCAAATCTAAGTCTTTAACTTTGGTGAACTCACCTTCAGATAGTGTGCTGATTAGTGCTTCCCTTGTGACCATGTTATATGAAAATAACTTCTTTTCATCATCAGTAGCAGATGGAAAATCATTCTTAGTCTTCCAGGTTACCTTCTTCTTTGTAATCATCCAGTAGTCTATGCCTAAACACAACAAGTGTGTTTGCATCTTGTTCTTCCAACTGTCAAAGTTTTTCAGGATCAAATTTAGGACCATCCTTCCTATAGAGTGCCATCTCCAAGATCACCTCAAGTTGTTAAGATTTCTCTCTGAGGATCACACACTCTGATACTAATTGTTAGGAATAATAGTCCACAATACAACTGAGAGGGGGGGTGAATCAGTTGTCTAATAGAATATTAAACTTTAATCTTTAAGCTCTTCAATATTAGATCCAATGAACATAATGAATGCCAACACAATAACACAATATTTTTGTTTCAGGGAAACTCTGTTAAAGGTAAAAACCCCGGTGGGAATTAGCACCCAAAAATGATGTACTGAGAGTATAGTAATCCTTGTTAGAAGATATAGCCCTGTTAGGAGGTTATTGAAACATTACAGTGCATATTCCTTGTTAGAGGACAAACCCTGTTAGGAGTCAAGAACAAAAGAGAGGGCTTACTGCCCAAAGAAGGTTAAATCCACCTTCAGAACTCACTAGTTCACAACAGGTGTATATAAAGAAATACACAATCATTTGAACTATTTTCCAGCAACTATCTTTGCTTGATCAGTTCCAATGAAGTCCACTAGTAAACCTTTTCTCTACATACAACAGACACAAGCTCACAACTTTTCCAACTTCTCTATGTCACATTTATTCCATCCATATCTTTTCCAAAGAAAATATTCTACATATATACCTTATTACAATTTACCATGATCAGGTCGGCCCATGAGGCTTTCCTAATTACAAACAATTATATAAACCCTTGCTAAGATACACACAGTATATAAAACAAGTCTACAATGATTACATTACAACAATTAAGGACCAAAATCCTTAATTTATGCTTGCCAAACAAAACACACACTTCATTCCCTGAGTCAGCTTTAGAATAAGCCATCTCCAGAGCACACACCATAGATGATGTCACCAATCATTTTGTACCTTGCACTGACCAATTAACATCCTTCAGTACCTTTTCCATCATCCTTCAAGTTTGCATACCTTGAATCCAGATCCTCTGAAAGCTATACCAAAAACTCAGAGACTAACTCTATCAATTCTCACTGTCATAGTCCAGTGATCAGTCTTTACCAAAATAACTATAACTCTCTTAATATGAAACATATAATGATGAAATCTTAGATATAAGATTAGAACATCCACTTGAACTCTCATCTAACTTCGCAGCATCTGAAACATCCGTACAATGTCCGTACACTATGATTACTAGTTTGGTCTCTTCATAGAAGTATATGTTGTCATTAGTGACAAAACACAAATGAAAATAGTATGAGTGCCCATTCAGTAACGTAGTGATTAAACATATGAAATGTCTCAATCACCACCCATGCATTAGCAATATCCAACAATACTAATCCTAACTGTAAACATAGAATCTTATCCCTAATCGTAACCCTAACCCTAACTCTAATATGTTATCGTTAACATTATAATTACTTATATATGGTAACTGTTCAAGTTAGTTATTACCATGTCCATACCATTTACAATACGTTAAATGGAAACATTAAATAAGATACTAATGATAATTATCATGTTAAAATGTAAACAACATCCAATAATGTATTACCAAATATGATAGTTTAATCCTAACTCTGAAACCTAGATTCCATCGCTAACTACATCCATAATATTACTCTCACAAAAACCCTAATACTAACCCTATACCCAACACTACATATGATTTAACCCTGACTATAAACCATACATCATAACACTGCACATAACCTTAAATTGGACCTATTTGTCATACTAACCTTAACCAATAATTTAACCCTAATACTAATCCAAACCCAACACTCTCCATCCCATCATTAACCCATGATTAAGCCTCACCATATTAGTAACCTTAACCCTAACCCCATAACCTAATCTTAAACCTTAATGTTACACTAAATATGATACTAATCCTAACTTTAAACCTAACATCATATCTCCAACCACATCCTTAATCTCACCCTATCCCTAACCCTAACCCTAACTTTAACTCTTATCTAAACCCTAACTCATAAGGTAAAATGTCGTACTAACCCTAACTCTCACCCTATCCCTAACCCTAGCCTTAACTGTAACTCTTACTTGAACTCAAAATCATAAGATAAAATATCCTACTAACCCTAACTCTCACCCTATACCTAACCCTAACCCTAACCCTAACTGTAAGTCTTACCCGGACCCTAACTCATAATGTAAAATGTCCTACTAACCCTAAATCTTTCCCTATCCCTAACCGTAACCCTTAGTGTAACTCTTACCAAAACCCTAATTATATTTTAGCTAGAATGTCCTACTAACCCTAACTCTCACCCTATCCCTAACCCTAACCCTAACTGTAACTCTTACTCAAACCCTAACTCATAACGTAAAATATCCTACTAACCCTAACTCTCACCCTATCCCTTACCCTAACCCTAATAATAACTCTTACCTGAACCCTAACTAATAACCTGAAATGCCCTACTAACCCTAAATCTCACCCTATCCATAACCCTAATCCTAACTCATAAGCTAAAATGTCCTACTAACCCTAACTCTCACCCTATCCTTGATCCTAACCCTAACTCATAAGCTAAAATGTCCTACTAACCCTAACTCTCACCCTATCCCTGACCCTAACCCTAACTGTAATTCTTACTTGAACTCTAATTCATAACGTAAAATATCCTACCAACCCTAACTCTCACCCTATCCCTAACCCTAACTGTAACTCTTACCTAAACCCTAATCATAACATAAAATTTCCTACTAACCCTAACTCTCACCCTATCCCTAGCCCTAACCTTAATTATAACTCTTACTCAAACTCTAACTCATAAGGTAAAATATCCTACTAATCCTAACTCTCATCCTATCCCTATCCCTAACCCTAACCCTAACTGTAACTCTTACTCGAACCCTAACTCATAAGGTAAAATATCTTACTAACCCTAATTGTAAGTCTTATACGAACCCTAACTCATAATGTAAAATTTTCTACTAACCCTAAATCTCGCCCTATCCCTAACCGTAACCCTAACCCTTACTATAAATTGTACCCAAATCCTAATTATATTTTAGCTAAAATGTCTGACTAAACCTAACTCTCACCCTATCCCTAACCCTAACCCTAACTGTAACTCATACTCAAACCCTAAATCATAACATAAAATATCCTACTAACCCTAACTCTCACCCTTTCCTTAACCCTAACAAGAAATTTAACCATGACTATAACCTTAACCGTAATAATAACACAAACCTGAATAAACTTCTTAAATGCAACCTAACAGTTCCCATAACACTAACCTTAGGTATAACAATATCACTAACACTACCTATAGGTGTCACAATACCCCTAAACCACAAAAATATAGCCTAACAGTTACCCTAACACTAACCTTAAGTGTAACTATTGGAATTAGGAGAGATAGGGTATTGAGAGGGGAGGGGTGATTCAGTGCCCACAAAAACTTTAACACATCAACCTTTTAGATCTACAATAGAAAATGGTAGTAACCTTGCAAAATAACTTGTATCTAATACATGTATCATTCATCCATTCAACTTGTGAATGTAAACAACATGAAATCAACAATATAACAGTCCCATAACACAAGTATTTTGGTAACATAGAAACCCTTGTTAGAAGGTAAAAACTGCGGTGGGGATGACACCCACAAATTCTTCACTATTGCAAATAGAAAAGGTTTGCCTATTAGGGCTACAAGTTTTGATCACTTCTGATGATCTTACCCTATTAGGAGTAACACATTTGATCAGCTAGATCTACCTAGTTATAGGATTTTAGCAACACTACTTGAGTGTGCACTCCGTTAAGAGATTTACAAAATGACTGTCAAGTCTACTCTGTTAAGAGATTTTACAAAACTCTATTGCAATGATTAGAAAGCAATAGGTATCTATCTGCTAATGACAACCTAATTTTATGATACAGATCAATAAAGTCATGATAAAATATCACCTTTACTGTGATGAATCTCTGCTTTGAACTGCTCGGTTTGCTTGCTCTGATTCTTCTTAATTTGATTTCCTCTGAATACTGATATGCTCTGTCAACTGATAATCTTGAAGGTTGGCTAGTGCTTCAAGTGCTTCTTTGCTCATACATCAGTTCACACCAAAAATGATGTAACATACAAAATATATAGCATACAACTTTATGCCGCTTATATAAAATTAGGTTTACAAATCTTAGACAAAACCCTACGATCTACGGTGTACCAAAATAACCTAGATCAAACTATTACATAAGATCTTCATCTTATCTCAATAATAAATTATTCTCAATCTTGGTAAAATGTATTCTGATATGTTGTAACCATTTTCATAGAAGAATGTGCCATTCCTGATTACTATGCCATTTCCTATGATCCTCGGTAAACACTGTATAAACTGCTCAGTGTTTATTCTGATGCTCGGTGTTTACTGTCGCTTGGTATCAGTGTCTACTGATGCTCAGTAAATTGTTTGATGCTCGGTGTATATAATTAACCGACTAGCCTATTTTTCTTATAGTTACTGACTGGGTTCATATATGTAACCGACCGATATCTTTGATAGCCTTTGATACTAATGAAAATCATTAACGCTCAATAGAGATAACAATCTCCCCCTTTGGCATGAGTATCAAAACTTGAATGTGTTAGGGATGGGAACACTAAGAGGGGGGGTGAATCAGTGTTCACTGTATTTTAACTTTTCACTTTAATCTTTTATGCTAAACTTTAAATGCTTAAGTACTGAAATAAACATTCACATAAACATGAAACATGAAATCAACACATGAAACCAATATGGTTATGGGGAAACCCAAATAGGTAAAAATCCTGGTGGGACTTGATACCCACTAATATTATGCAGTATTGTTTTGTGATCCTTGCTAGAAGATCCTTTACCTTGTTAAGAGTAGCTTTACAATGCTTTTAGTACAGTAGACCTTGTTAAGGGTCAAAACCTATTAGGAGTCTTTTACAATGATCCCTGTTAGGGGAGTGGACTCACTGTCCTAGAGCTCACTGCTCAAATGGTGAAGGCTACAACCTTTTGATTTTAGATATACACTATATTTGCTGGTGAATTGTTACTTTGACACTGCTTGTCTGATCAGTTCCTTTGGTGTGCTGATGCTTTGACCTCTAGAAAAGCTCTAATACATCTTATGCTGCCTTCACATACCTCTTCTCTTCTTATCACAACTCTATTACAACTTCCATACTGAATACAATGAGCGCACCTTATATTTATGCACTCATACAAAATACATAAATAGGTCGGCCCTATAACTAATTACAAACAATACTTCCAAATGAATTGGCTTAAGTGTTCTTATAATTATACATATAAACATGTCAAAAACCTAAATACAATAGGCACATGGCCTTTACAATATTACATTACAATCACAAACCAAAATGCTAACTGTCGGCTCCATGCTCTGTTCTCTGCTGGCACACATTGGCTGTGTAACTTCAACTGACTGTAACTTTCAAATCTTTGCATATATACTTATGTGCTCATAGACTAAGTAAGAATATAGTCTAACTAACTTAACTTCTAGGACGCATATCATAATTCATCCATACACATGTGCATTGATGCTCTGAGTTGCAGGAACTCTGTACACTGTCTAGTCTTCAACACTTAACTAAATTCTGATCTTTACACTAAGTGCACTGACTTCAAATTGCTATATGACTTTGTTTCCATAATGAGAACACTATATCTAGTCATATACTTCAATATAGACAACTTTCCAGAAATCTCCCCCTTTTTCATTGATGGCAACAAAGGAATATGGCCAAGTTGCTAACTGTTCCTTTACACAAAAACTTTTGTCTTCTATACATTTCTATACATAATCTTATATCTCCCTATACATATATATACTCCATATTCTATAAAAACTCCCCCTTTGACATTAATGACAAAGGTGCAGCAAAAAATTGTATATACACATACTCACTGAGGGAAAATATCCAGATATGCAATCTTGAGGTTCTGGATCTCCTTCTTCAAAAAGGTTATTAGAGAGTTAAGTATCTGGAGATGGGCGCATAATGCATATTGAAGCTTCTCCATCTTGTCCAAGTCACTGATGAGACCATGATCATAAGTTACCATGGTGGCATCAATCTCCTTTATATTTTGATTGAGGATGTCTAAAGAGGGCGCAAGACCATTCCTCAACTGAGTCTGTCTAGACCTTATCCTTGTTATCTCTTTTTCTTCCTTCTCAATCTTGTCTATCTGTCTTTGGTAGACATTGTTGCACATGTTTACATTAGTGGATGTGTCTGACACTGAATTATTTACCTTCTCAATCATTGATTCTACCTCTTTTATCTTCTTGAAGTGAGCATCGGTGAGCTTGTCTTGATCCATGCATGCTGCGATGATCCTTCTTCCTTCATCAACAAATTCTTTCAAGGATGCTAGACCAGACTTAAGAGAATTCAAGTCTAGTGCAAAGTTTCTCATCAAATCATTTAGTCTTTTCTTTAAGTACTTATTTTTTGCTACTATGGACGTAGATTCTTCTAGGGTAGAAAAATTTCTTTTGAACTATGAGAGGACTGAACTCACATCATCAACTGAATGTATTTTTAGCACATTCTTATCCTCTGGCAGCAAACTGTTCAAAATATTCACTGATTCTATCAGAAGAGGATTCCTCATCACTTGTTTTTCTTTTACCTTCTCCATAGCCAAGACACTAAACTTAATCAGGTCTTCTTCTTTCCAAGAGTCCAAACTACTTGTGTTAGGTGTCAAACTTGACAACAATGCTGAGGAGGGAGTGATGGGAGTGCTGTCCATCACTTCTTGTTTCATCTTTGCAAGATCAATGGAAGTATCTTTTCCTTTCTTTTCTACCTCTTCTTCTTCTTTCTTATCAGATACATCTTCTGTGAGTACTTCTTGCTGAGTGGGAGGTGTATTGCTTCATAGGATTTCAGCTTCTTCAATACTAACAAATTCTTCCTCAAACTTGTCCAAATCCTTATCAGTAGCTGCCATGGCTATCTCCACATTATCTATGAGAATAGTGCTGCCTTCGTGTGATTTTGAGATGGGCGTAGATTTTTTTGCTTCAGTTTAAGTTTTTTCTATAGGTGCTGAGTCCTGAGGACCTGTCACTAGTACATTAAAGGTCTCTGCTTCTTTGTCTTGCTTACTAGGTGCATGAGTGATGGGTGCAGTAGGTGGTTTTATGTTTTGTTCTAATAACACCTTTTCAATTGCCTTCTCTATTTCCTTCGTTATCAGCTCATAGTCTTTTTTCATAATGTGTAGAGTTCTCATCTTTGTCCTTAAGTGCAACTTCACTAGATTTAGTAACAATGACCTTTCTTCAATAGAACATACTGGAAGAGTGGAAAATCAAGAATTTGTTCCCTCATTCTCAGATCTTCTTTAGTGGCTTGTCTTGTTAAGGTGTCCATTATTTCCCATACCTTATCTGGAATTTCTATTTTCAATTCAAGAACTATCTTCTTGAACTTTATCATATGTTTAACAATCATCTCATGTATCTCTGATTTGTCAATCTCACTGTAAGTTTCATAAAACTTCCCTGCTTGATCAATTCTACCCTCATCAACAATTCTAGTGCTCAATACTTTAAGGCTTGGTCTGAATCCTACCTTAGGAGGTGCCTGAATGTTTTTCTTGCTCCTTAATGCTCGCGAGGATGGATGACTAGTGCTAGCTTCTTTCTTCCTCTTGAATATAGGCTTATACTCTGAAGGAGTGGTAAGATCAATAGTAACTATGGGCGTAGAAGGAGTATTATCTTCTTTACCCTTCTGACTGTTAGTTTTTTCATCTTCTTCAACTTAGGATCTACTTATTCTTCCTCTACTGTTGCACCTTTAATTTCTAAGGAAATCTTTTCATCCCTTGCTTTATCAAGGTCTTCTTGTGACACACCATGTATTCTCAAGATCTCAGAAGTGATCTTTGCAACCTTTCTTTTAGTTGCTGCACTGTTAAGTTTTGCATCAACTTCTCTGGTCTTTTCCTCATAGGTTCCCCACCTAGGTTCATTAGGATCTTTTGGGGCTGACAGAAGTACCTGTGCATAAGCTTCAAGAAGTTATTCCTCTACCTCATACCCAAGTGGATGAATCCACTTAGTTCTAGGCTCAAGAACTTCCATACATGTAGTATTAGTTTCCTCCATAAAGCATATTGAATCCTTATACTTCTCTACAATGCTTTTAGGAATTCTGTATCTCATCTACATCTTGACCCTAAAGGTCTTCAATTCCAATGTGACATAGTCTCTTAGTGTACTTTCTGTTGATGCTTTGTTGGATATTTGAGGCATTGTTGGAATGGACTTGTCCAAATATAAATTTGAAACTCTTCCAACTATATGAAGGTACATATAGATGATTAGGGACCCAAAATTGAATATCTTTGTCTTGTCATGCTTGATGGCCTTGATGTTATCTATCAACTATGTGCACAAGATCTCACACAAGTTGAATTCCCCATCTTCCTTCACTAGTCTTATGGCTGCTAGAATAGTGCCCGTAGACACACTATTCACTTTGTTGGTGTGATGAAATCTGTAACCTAGTATCATTGACATCAATTTGATGTCTACTTGCTCAATAGGCTCTATAGTCATAATGACCTATCACTCCTTGAATTACATACTTGTTCTACCTTTTTCCTGACATCCTTGCCCACTAGAAGGATGATGCCTATCCTAGAAAGGCCTGTCATCTCCTAAATTAAGTCATTTGTGATTCTAACTAGAACATCTCTGATCCAAAACAAATCATCATGGATTATGCTCAATAAGATCTTTATCCATTCTGTCTCATAAAATTCATATGCCATAGCATACTCAGTAATAGGGTGATCATTCCATTTGGCGTATTCATCCATGAATGTTTTATCCTATTTCAACATGGTATCCATGTGTGCCCTTAACCTATCTAGTCCAACAGGCTCTTTCTTATAGTAGATGTAAGCCATTATGTCTTCCACATGCATGATGCCCATAGGCATGTGGGTGAAAGCTCCCTCTAAATCATCTAGGGTGTTTTTAAATGGGTGCCTCTTGAAAACATATCTTTTCTTCTCAGTGACATCATAAACAATGGGAGTGGCCATGACTTACTTGATAAATGCTTTCCAACTGAACTTAGAGATATTCTGATGATTTCTAAATCGATGCAACGAGCTAGGGTTCTGCAACCGATCAAATGTAGCAAATCTTTGATAGATAAATCACCAAGACTTTAGAACAACTTCCACGACTCTTTTTGTCCTCCTATCACTCTAAATTTGAATGCAATGTGCAATCAAATGACTTCTATGTACTTTAAAAGTGAAAAATCTGCCATTAATGCATGTCGCGTAAACCAGGCTATCACTTCAAAATTTCAAACTTGAGCTCCGCTAACATTAAACATGTGCACTCTTGCACGAAGGTTCCTATACACTCCAAGAGCTTAAGTCCAAAGGTGCATACTCTGAGGATGAGTATACCAGCCATGCAGGGGTCTAGAGCTAAATTAGCTCCCCCTATGACCTTGAGGGCCATTCATGCAGATGTAGAGGGTGCGTCCACTAGGGATGCATCAAAGACACTCTCATCAATCATGTCCTTCTTCTTCTCTAAACAAATCATGCTTGCATCATCTGAGGCTTTGACAAAATTAACTTCTCCTATTGGATCCAAAACTAGTTTTTTGGCCATTTTAGGGCTTTCCTGACCTTATGTCCTTGATCTATAGAACTTTGAGATATGTCCAGCCTTGTTACGGGAGTGAAAAATAACTGGAGGTCTTATATTCCTCAGTGCATTAACATGAGTCACCATTCTACATTTTTTTTTTGTGTGATCATTATAGTTACATATCTGGCATGTAACATTCTGAGTACTTACATTTGTCTGGTTCTGATTTCTCTGATCTTGTTGAATTATATTCTTCTTACTAGTCTTGCAATTCATAGCTCTATGACCAAACTTTTTTCATGAATAATAGTAACCATAAAAGGGTTTACCTTTGTACAGTTCCTCACAATGTGTCCATGCTTGTTACAAGCAAAACAGGTGCGTTCTACTTGCTTGTGCTCATTCTTAGGTGGTCCACCATTATCTTTGGTTTGCTTTTTAGTCTTTTCAGCATCAGTAGAGTCCTTTTGTGGATCCTTTCTTGCTCGCATGTTGTCAATATGATTTTGTGCTTCATTGTATCCAATAAAACTGGTGTCTCCTTTGGCTCTTCTTGCATATAATTGAGATTCTACCAAATCAGTACTGGTGTGTAATTTGTCAATATGAATCTTTGCTTCTTTCAATTTAGACACCAAGATTTCTTTGCTATTTCTTAGCTCCAAGATTTCCATGTTTGCATTCCTTAGTTCTTCATTCAACTGAAGGTTCTCTTTGATTTGTTCATCATAGACTGCTTGATTGTTAGTCAGCTTATCATCAACCTCTTCAAGTTTTTCTTTTAAGGATTTGTTTTCTTCATTGAGCTTCTTTACCATTGTCCCTAGATCACTAGTAGAGCATTCTTTTAAATATTTCCTTAGCTTCTTGATGACTAACTGAGCATCACTGAGTTTATCCTTTAGTTCTTTAGATTCTCTTTCTGATTTGTCTAGATCTTCAAGAGCAGCTTCATGTTAGGAATGGGAACACTAAGAGGGGGGGGGGGGGTGAATTAGTGTTCACTGTATTTTAACTTTTCACTTTAATCTTTTATGCTAAACTTTAAATGCTTAAGTACTGAAATAAACATTCACATAAACATGAAACATGAAATCAACACATGACACCAATATGGTTACGGGGGAACCTAAATAGGTAAAAACCCCGGTGGGACTTGATACCCATTAATATTCTGCACTAGTGTTTTGTGATCCTTGCTAGAAGATCCTTTACCCTGTTAGGAGTAGCTTTACAATGCTTTCAGTATAGTAGAACTTGTTAAGGGTCAGACCTTGTTAGGAGTCTTTTACAATGATCCCTGTTAGGGGAGTGGACTCACTATCCTAGAGCTCACTTCTCAAATGGTGAAGGCTACAACCTTTTGATTTTAGATATACACTATATCTGCTAGTGAATTGTTACTTTGACACTGCTTGTCTGATCAGTTCCTTTGGTGCGCTGATGCTTTGACCTCTAGAAAAGCTCTAATACATATTATGCTACCTTCACATACCTCTTCTCTACTTATCACAACTCTATTACAACTTCCATACCGAATACAATGGGCGCACCTTATATTTATGTGCTCATACAAAATACATAAATAGGTCGGCCCTATAACTAATTACAAACAATGCTTCCAAATGAATTGACTTAAGCATTCTTACAATTATACATATAAACATGGTGGAAACCTAAATACAATAGGCACATGGCCTTTACAATATTACATTACAATCGCAAACCAAAATGCTAACTGTCGGCTCCATGCTCTGTTCTCTACTGGTACACACTGGCTGTGTAACTTCAACTGACTGTAACTTTCACATCTTTGCATATATACTTATGTGCTCATAGACTAAGTAAGAATATAGTCTAACTAAACTAACTTCTAGGGTGCATATCATAATTCATCCGTACACATGTGCGTTGATGCTCTAAGCTACAGGAACTCTGTACACTGTCTAGTCTTCAACACTTAACTAAATTCTGATCTTTACACTAAGTGTGCTAACTTCAAACTGCTATATGACTTTGTTTCCATAAGGACAACACAATATCTAGTCATATACTTTAGTAAAGATAACTTGCCAACATAATGTATATAGACCTTATGTCTCAAAACTTATATCTCCGCCATATACATATACATATCAAAAAATTTCTAAATACTCCCCCTCAGTGCATGCTTCGGTAATGTGTAGTATACTTAGAAAAAATGTACATATTTGGCATATACATTGATTTCCCCCTTTTTGATATTAATGCCAAATACAAAAATTGTATACTTACAGCTTGTCAAAAATGTGCTGATGGGTTTTCTTTAGTGACTCCAAGAGGTTTTCCCATTCCTCTTTTAAGTTGGTGAGAGAAATGTGCTCAAGATTGACTTGTGCATGCATATCAAATATGTTGTCCAACACATAAATCTCTGGTGCTACAACAAGTGATTGTGCCTTGACAATATGTTTCTAAAAAATTTTCAGGTATGGAAGGAGTTCTATTTGGAACTCAATAACCTGATCAGTTATGCGCTATTCTTGCTTCTTGAGATCTACTATCAAACACCTGAGTTCTTGAACTTTGAGTATATGCTTTGAAAAAGCTTGTGGCTCAGTTGTAGCTGCATTTTCACTGACTGAGATTTCATTCTCAAATTGTCTAATCTTTTCACTGATCTTTGCAGTGAAGGTTCTGACAGTGCATAGCTTATACAAGATTTGACAAATAGAATTAGTAATACACTGAATCTCAATTATTACCTCTGAAATTTTAACCTTGTTGATTGCCACTTCTTGGCTTATTCTTTCAGCTAATTTAGCTTGTATCTTTGACTCTTCCCGCTCTTCAATTCTTTTGTTAGCATCGACATCTGGGGTGTTGATTCCTTTAGTAAGAGTAGCAAGTTGGTCCATAATCGGTGTGTCCTCATCTACATGTATCTCAGGGATGACCTGTTGTAAGATGTCTCTTACATTTTCCAGTATCTCCTCGCTCTTACTCTCTTGTCTCAATTTCTCTTGTGCTGCTTTCCTTGTACATAATTCCCCATATTTTCTCAATTCATCAGGGCTAAGGGTCCTCAGGTCATAGTCAGGTATCACAATGACTTTGTCTAGAGTGACCGACCCTTTTCGTCTCTTCTTCTTCTTCTTCTCTGGTGCAAGTGGTGAATTCTTGACAACGGTGACAATAGCTTTTCTCTTTTTCCCTTGGAGTGTTCTTCCTGGTTGACACACTATCTTCCTTCTTCCACTCCTTGGTAACTTGTGTGTCAGTTGAATGAGGTGGAGGCTTGGATGTGGTGTCAGGTGGGGTGTCCTTAGTTGTCTTAGGCTCTTCTTGTACCATCATTTCTATTTTATTAGCCTCTTTTCCTTTAGTTTCTAATTTATCAGCCTCTTTTCCTTTAGGCTTGTTTGTCTCTACATGAGTTTCATTGCTTGGTTCCCCTATTGTGTCTCATAGTTTCTTGGGGATAGAGCCTTTGGGTTGTTCCTGGGATAGAATCTCTACAACTTCAACAAGTACAGGAAGCTCACTCGGTAGTGATGGAAATGCACACTCAGTAACTTGTGCTTCATCTTGTGTGTTGTCTTATGCATTATTTACATCATCATCATCATCCTTGTCATCAGGATCACTATTTGTGATGTCCTCAATGAGTACATCCTTGTCATGTGTATCCTCAATCTGAATCACTTTTGGATTCAGTGCATCCTGTGAACTATTCTTAATTTCTTGACCAATTGTTGTATCAATTACCTCGGGAAGTGATACCTTTGACTCTTTATTCTTCTTTGCTACATTCTCCTCAATGAATATTCCTTTACCTTTTGAATTCTATCTCTTTTTAGATAAATTTTGAAATGCAACTTTCTCATTATGCTCTCTGACAGCTAAAAGTGAACTCCAAATAAGTTGACTAGACTTATCAAGATTTGCCAGATTCTCATCTATTATTTGCATGGCTTGGTGCTTGACACTGAATCTATACACGTAAGTATCCATAAGCTCTTTAATATCATCAAGAGATAAAACTAGTGTAATCGCTACAAGGGCTTGTTCCCTCATCCTTTTCTCGGTGTCCAAGGCATATTACCACTTTTGATTTATTCAATCCTCTAATGTCTTGGATAGCAATAATTCAAACTCTAATGGAACTCATTTGAAGCGTATCATCATCTGGATGATGACTTCCTCAATTTTTTTTTGGTCTTCATTTGACATGCTGTCAAACTTACTGAGTTTCAGATCTGCAAGATTTCCATTCTCAATTATATCTTCAACAATCTCATCAATTGACCTATTCTTATTACTGACAACCTTGAATTGATTATTTTCATCTTCATCATCCTCAAGGTCTTCTTTGTTTCTTATCAATTTTCTCCTTTTCTTTGGTGGTTCTGTCGCCTTCTTTGGTCCTTTCTTAACATAGGTCTTTGTTGGTGTGGTAGCCTTTATTTTTGTTACCTTTTTAGCTACCTTCTTCTTCAATGGTGAAGCTATAGTTTATGACCTTGTGCATACACTTGTTTGCACTGGCAATTGCCTCTTCCTTGGAGCTTTAGTAGGAGGAACCAGTGTAGCTTCTGGTTCATTTTTAGATTTGGTCTCCTTACTGTCATATGGTTTGTCAGTCAACATTAACTAACCTTTAGTTGCAGGTTCAACTGGTGACTCCTTAGATGAGTCTGATACATCTCCAAAGTGCTCAATTATAACTTTCTTCATTTTCTTTGATTTCCTTGTCATTTTACCGATGACCAGATTAGTTTTTATTCTTGACTTAGCTTCCTCAAAGGTTCCAAACCTTGCAGCCTTAGTGTCCTTCAATAATCCTAGCAGTGCTTTAATAGATTTCAAATTGAAATCATAATCCATTTCATAGCCCATAGGTGCTAGCCACTTTATTCTTGGTTCTACAACTTTTATTATAGTGTGGTCGGTGTTCACTAAGAAAAAAATATCCATCGCATATTTTTTGACCAATTCATCAGGAATTCTACTTCTTAAATTCATCTTCACTTTGAAATCTTCAAAATAACTATTTATTACATTCTCAACATTATCTCCCAGACCTTTCATGATATCAAATATTTGTGAAGTGTGTTGGAAACAATTGTCTGAAGGAAATTGCTACTCAATTATGTATTGTCTTTGATGTCACACTATGTCATAGTCCGCAGCAATCAGCCTCTACCGAGCTCAGTCGGTCTACCAGTCAGGAATATTTAGTGTTTACCGAGTTCACTCGGTTGCCAAAGAAAAGATAGTGTTTACCGAGTTCACTCGGTTGCCAAAGAAAAGATAGTGTTTACCGAGTTCACTCGGTTGCCGAAGAAAAGATAGTGTTTACCGAGTTCACTCAGTTGCCGAAGAAAAGATAGTGTTTACCGAGTTCACTCGGTTGCCGAAGAAAAGATAGTGTTTACCGAGTTCCCTCGGTCACCGAAAGATTATAGAAAGATATGATCACCGAGCACTGTCGACCCTTGAAGGATTTTTGCAAATAGAGTTTACTTAATTCAGCCGACTGTTATACTAAATAATGTCGATTTGACTAATCCAAAATCATATAAATAAAAGGTCAAAAGTGAAAAGTAAATAACAATATAGCAGAAGATTTACAGAAGAAAAGAAGGAAAGGTATATGCGAACTTGTGAAGGATGTTCAGATATCCTTGAGGAGCAGCAGAGATTTATTTGATCAGAAAGGATCAGAATTATGCAGAACAGAGATCTGTAATCAGCAAGACAGTTGCATTATTATACAGGTCACTTTTTCATTGTTACCTTCTTATCATTGTAACAGTGAATTCTAAATCTCTTAACCGAGTTGGTTTAACAGCCATAATATAAATCCTCTAACAAGGTGACAATTCCATTGAATTGTTTTCAAGACCTCTTACCAGGCCACTCCTAGCAGGGTGTTTTAAATCCTCTAACAAGGTCACACCTAACAGTGTGTTTTGTAACCTTTCACCGGGTTGGCTTCTAACCGGGCATCACTTCAGAAAAGTGAAAATCAGTATCTAGATACATTGGTGGTTTTTCCCATATTGGGTTTCCACGTTAAATCTTGTGTCTCTTGTGTTCTTAATTGCTTTCACAATCATATACATGTTTTGTTGAATATCTAAAGATAATATTGATAATACTTTCTGCATCTTCAAAGTTACTGCAATCTATTTACCGAGTGCTAAAACAAATAACAGTGTTAAGATATCCTAAGGGATCTGCAAAGAATTAATAATCAAGATTTATGGTTGTCTGATTCACCCCCCCCCTCTCAGTCACTTCATCCATATTCCATCAAAGTGATCGGTGTATCATCTATCCAGTCAGTGTGAGTGACAGAGGGAAAGAATTTCTGGAGATAGAAAAATAAACATACTAGGAGTGATCTAAACTTATAGGTATTGGACTTCTATGTCCTGATTGTCTTCATGTTTTCCTCAACCTGTCTCAGTAGTAGCTCAGCTAGGTCAATCTGATGACCCTTCTTTATCAATTTGTGTGCCATGTCGATTGCACTACAAGGTACGCTATTTGATCTTCTCGACTGATATATCTTGTACCCAATTACATGTGCTATGAACTTAACTTTTGGATCCACAATTGTTGAAATTTTTAGTGCTCTACCATCCCATGCTACGCTAGTATTCTTTTCAACATCAGCTCGGGATGAGCTTTGAAATGCTTTGGCTTTATCGATAGTAGGGTAACCAGTAACCCTGCTAATCATTCTTTTTGTGACCTTGATTGGTCTGTCTAGCTAGAATGTGCCCTCATGATAGTGGCTCAACACAACCCTAATCCAATTGTTCTTAAAATTCTTTGGAAAATCTAGGGCATGAGTAAGACCAAGTGTATCAACCAATTTGTGCTCTGGTTTCAGTTCCATTTTCTCAATAAAAAGTCCCTGATACGCAACATACATATCAAAATATCCTATTTCTCCAATTTTACAGTGTATGTATGATCATATGTCTTCCATCAACAAAACCCTAGGTGGGATGCTTGAAAAAGCACCCGCTAAATCCATTTTGCTTGCAACTTCAGGGTGTAACTTATACGGTGGTTCCTTGTAACTTGCTGACACTATTAAATTAACTTGTTCATCCACAACTTTAGAAGAACTCACAGTAGATGCCATTTCAATAAACAAGGTTTCTTGATAAGTACGAGAAATGTGCTCGATAGGGTTTCAAATTACTCAGAATGTATCGAAGAGTGTGCTTAGTTTGATCTGCAACTGCTTGAATTTGTGTGAAAGATTCTTTCTCAAAATCACTCTGTGAAATCTTAGCTCTCCAAAATCACAATGTGAAAACTCTATCTTCCATGTATTTATAGAATTTTCAATATGCCCACTCAAAACTTTATGCAATAAATGCCTGACCTACTTTTTGGTTAAAGAAAACTGTCAGCTCAGTGACAACTATAATCTTTCATCAGCTTGGTTAACACAAGACTTTTTTTTGGTTGATACTGTTGTTTGGTTAACCTTGAATAGTGATTACCGACAAGTAACCAATGCTCGGTCTAACTTTTACTGACTGTGTAACTTTGTTAGCTCAAAAATATATAAACCATAATGCATCTTCATTCATGTAGATTTGGTATGTGCACAACATATATAGGGAATTGTATGTAAAATGTGATTATTTTGAAATGTTAGTCCCATACATACCTATATCACTTTAAGTGGAGGTACCGATGTCACCCAATCCAGTGGACGAGGTTTCACCGATAACATTACTTGACTCTGCATTCTCATTAGATGCCTTCTTCCACAAGCTATTCCTTATTCTCATGATATCTGTAATAATGTTTCCACTCTCAAATACATGACCTTCTTCTGGTGCTCGATCTCTGCAGTCCTTGCTTAAGTGACCAACCTTATGACAATGCATACATGCCATTCCAGTGCTTGTCCAACTTCTTGATTGTCCAGCCCATCTTTTCCTGTTACAATTCACTGCAATGTGCCCATATCTACCACATGCAACACAGTTAGCCCATGTGTTATTATCCCAAACATAAGAATTACCTTGTCTCTTCGGTTGATATGGCTTGCATTGTGTCTTCTACTTAGTAGTCCATACTTATTTCATCTTTGCCTTACACTCTCGTGTAGTGTGTCCATGTTTATTACAAGTATAGCATATTTTCTCCACAGTAGTATTGTTAAAAATACCATTCTGTTTAGCTCTACACTCATAAGCTTGGTGACCATACTTACCACAATAATAGCAATAACCATTGAACTTAGGAGTGATAGGAGGTTTACCTTGTGCTTTGCTTCTACACACATTAGATGTATGTCCCAGTTTTCCACAGTGATAACATGTCAACACTTTAGGTTTCTAATTTTGATTATTATTGACCTATTTAGCTTGTTGTGATGATTCTCCTTCACTGATATTATAGTACCTCTCTGTAGTTTTCTTTTCTGTTATTCTTGCCAAACTCTTTTAGGCCACTTGTATGTGTGCTTTGATATTTCAATTTTATTTTGATTTTAAGATGTATGTCACTTCATGGTGAATCTTTAATAAATGGATGTTTATGATGTTTATATTGACTCAATTATATGCTGTTATTTATGAAGATGTTATACTTGTTTTGAAATGTTATTTATAATGATGATTATACTTACCCCATACTTGCATGTGTATGGTGTTCATGTATGCTTTTTTATTTCTACTTGATGTGCTTGATGTGGTTGAGGGATGGAGTTGTAGTTACTTGCTTGCGAGATCCACACGATTGGCTGATCCCCGCCATTGTCTGTTATATCTCTATATGTATGCACATGCTTGTCTCTTATGCAGGTTTGCAGGTATCAGGCATCAACTTCCTTGAATTGTAAGGATGAGCATGCCCTATTGCTAATCTCAATGGTAAAAGAGGGGAGATAATATTCAGTTCCAAATCCTAACCTAAGCCAATTATTATCCTAAAGTAGGGGACAAGATTCCATGTTTCCACCCTTCTAAACTTGCCCAATTGGCAAGAGTTTATACCTATGTCCTGAATATGAATGTGGGTCCTTAGGTCTTTTTGATTCTTTGATTTGTGGCGTTTGGTGTGATTTCTATATTTTGATTATTCTATTTTTAGCTGTGGAATATTATTTAATTGATAACTAAATAAATGTATTTATTTAGTTTAATTATTATTATTTTTATTGTATAGTGGTAGCAATAAATTAATTGGAGATTAATTATATGCTAATATTGAGTGTGGTTGAAATATTTAATTAATGAGAATTAATTAAATAATTTCACCTTAGAAATATTTAATTATAAATTTAACGCTTGTGCAATTAAAATATATTTATTAAATTAAGGGTTATTTTAGCATGTGTTAATTATGTCAAACTAAATGTTCTAATTTTCAATTATTTAAATGCATTAAGTTGCACATTCATAATTGAATGAAATTGAATTAATAATATTAGTTTAAGTTTGGTTAAGTGCTTTTCAATAAAAGTTAAAGTGAAGAGGAGACTTCAGTTCAACTGAGACTGAACTGTAAACTAAAGTTCATTTTCATGCAAAGCTCTCTTGGAGTCGAGTTTGAACTCTTGCATGTGAAAGGAGATTCCTTTATGTATTGTGAGTTTTAGCCATTATTGGGGTACACAGTTTTGGAGGAGGAATTTTGGAGACAGGTTTGGAGAGAGAGTTCTTCAAAAAGCTTGGGTTTTATTTCTTTGTTCTGGACATCGTCGAATCTATGTAATTGATTTGAGGTAGGTTTTGATTTTATTATGGTTATTCTTTTTCAAATTTCTGTAGGAATTTGTAGAGAGTGTCTTCCTCGTGCCTGTTGGTTTTGGATGTATGAGAAGTTTTGGGTTATTTATTACCTGTTGAATTTCTTTAAAAGATGTGGAATTTCATGTAATTCGATTTGAATATTTTTGCCTATTTGATTTGAAAGTTATGAAGGTTTTGATAAATCTGTAGAAAGAATATTAGAAAGCCCAATTGGACTAAGGTTTTGATCTTTGTTGAAGATTAATGGAGTTAATATTTGTGTTAAAAGAGACTTTGTTATTGTGGAATATCTATATATATTTAGGTATATATATGCTGCATTTAGTGTATATATATATATATATATATATATATATATATATATATATATATATATATATATATATATATATATATATATATATATATATATCAAAATAGTGAATTTTGATAGTATATATATATATATATTATAAAAAAAAAGAGGTTGTCTTATTTAAATTTTTGTTAAAATCAAAATTTAATATTGAATGGGTTGAGGGGCTATTAACTTCCCCCAACCCCTAGCCCACATGACATCCCGGACTGCCGTGCGGCAGTACCTAAGGGTACTATTGCATGACAGTCCTCTTGGGAGGGCTACCGTGCGATAGTACTTTGGGTACTGTCGCACAGAGTTTCGTGCGCTGCGCGCTACTTTTTTTATACAAGTTATATATTAATGTTATTTAAATTTTTTTTAAAGTTTAGTTATTATTAAATACTAATTCTTTATTATATTAGGTAATTTTATTCATTATTAAAAATTAGATCTTTTGATAATTTTGTTAACTTTTTTTTTTTTCATCGATAAAAGTTCGAAGCCCTGTAAAATTTTATTATTATATTAAAATTTTTAATACATGTGACCCCACTCACTACAGGCACTGGTAGGAAAGAGCGGGGTGGAGAAAACCTCCAGCCTAGCCCGGGACTCGAGGTCCTGTACTTATACAGTTTTACGTGGGCATACCCATGACTCAACCATAGTCAAGATTTTATTATTACGTATTCCTCGTGGGCATCCCTACTTTTTATATAAGATGAGTCTTATATCTATTCAAATTACCTCCTTTCAGTGGGCATACCCACTACTCGATAATATCGAGTAAATACAAATACAACTCTTCCATTGCTACTTTTAAATGATACATTTTATCATTACATCATTAAGTATGTGAATTTGTATACATCCATGCTGGAGATATATGATTTGGTGCTAAAGGTAGCTTCTTGAATGTGTCCTGAAAAACATAGCAAAACTCTACCACTCCAACTAATCAAGGGTTAATATTAAAAAAGTGATTATGTAAAGACAACAAAAATACTATAACCTTCTTTTATTTTGTCTCTGAGATATCTGCTGTACTGTAAGAATTAATGCATAAATAAGCTAGACTCTTCATAACTTAAACCTGACATTCCAATGTATCATATAAGTAAAAAGGAGAACCTCCAATTATATTTAACATATCCTATTAAGTTCACTTAGTATTTAAAGATTATGAATCTCCTTTTAGTTGGATTAACATCAGCTTCTTGAACTAATATAATTTGATTCTCCCATCTCAGGATATATGCTCAAATGTTATTCAGCAATTCAAGTAAGGCCTATGCTGTATACTATTTGAGCATATCTTTTACGCATTCTACACACACACACACACACACACACACACACACACACATATATATATGATGCTGACATGGGCAAAAGTTTAGATAATGATGCTATCCAAAGCGAACAGAAGTATCATCATATCCATTTTTATTTCTTTATTATTATCTGCATATAGAAGTGTTGCTGCTATTATGGGGATATGCCCTTATCTGTGCTCATTTAAGGTGCTTCTACTAATTCTGATAGCCAAACTGGTTAAAATCCTGGAAAGAAATTTTCTAAGTCAACCAAGCTTCTCTTACTTGTTGAGAGAGGCAGCCATCTATCTCAGCAAGGAGATCTTATAGAAGAGTTACAACTTGTTGAATACTAAAGAGATCATCTATCATTGAACATTGTAATAATTGACTTATGCTAAAAAGATATATACAAGCTTATCTAAAGAGATAAATACATGCTTATCTACATATATGTATATACCTTAATCTTCTTTATATACATATATGTAAATACAATGATTATCTATATTTACTTATATGTATATAAATGATTATATATAAATATGTATATACATATTTATATATATATATATACATGTTTATATATGCATATGCAGTGATCAAAACATATATACATATATATAAAAGCATATACATATATATGAATAAACATATATGCATATATCTTGATCAAACATATACCTTTATATGTATATATGCATATGCAGTGATCAAAACATATACATTTATATGTATATACATATATATAAGAATATATATATATATATATATATATATATATGTGTGTGTGTGTGTGTGTGTGTGTGTGTGTGTGTGTGTGTGTGTGTACAGGATGTATAATTAATTTCCATGTTTACTGTTTCAGAGAAATGTAAAAAAAGATAAAGGAACCATTGCAAGATATGATAACAATGCTTAAAGAATGTCAATTCATGCTTGTCTGTTAAAGTTTATCTGCACAAAGGAGAAAGTGCCCGATACTATGCATAGTGATTTTTTATGCCGAAAGCATTACTTGTGTATAACTTTCAGTCTTATCTTACCTTACCTGTGCGGAGATCAATCCAACATGCTAAAAGAGGTGATATAACATACTGTATGATTTATATTCCTCTATGTAATGCTTTGTACATATCTTGCTGTAGTTCTTCATACCTATTCACTGTTACATCTTATCCTTGTTTGAATAGTTGCTCTGTATATCATTAAACATAATATACAAAGGCTTATATGTACCTTACATCAATATATGTTGTCCTCTCTGTAGAGCCAATATTGCCATACTGCACTAATATTCTAATTTCCTTATTAGACTGTTAATGTTTGTTTAAACCACATAGGGAGAGGGTGAGACAGATAAGAGGCATCTATTGATGCGTTCATAAGGTGGTTCAAAATATAAGAGTGTATTCACACATATTTGAGCATATATGTATATGTGCAGAGGACTGCAGATGTATACATATTATACCTAATGAAATCCTTGTAAAATATGTTTATATTTGCGTGTTCTGAGGATCGGTTGCTTAGGCCTTTAGGATAGAGAAGGAAATAGGATGGTATTGTTGCCCAAAATTTCCTATTTTGCAAATTTGGCCAAGTTTCGAGGTCTCTATTTTTATCCCAACCTGCTGTAACTTGTTTTCATTTTTGCAAAGTAGATCCTCAAAGTTTCATGGCTTGCAATCTAAGCCCCATGTTCTTCAATATGTTGTCAAGCCCCAATTCAGATCACATGACCTAATTCACAAAACCCTCAGAGATATTCAAGTTTGAATGGTTGCAGGAAATACTGTTGCAGGGTTTCAAAAAAAGGTTTAGTGTCAAAAACCCTCTGTGTTTTCTTCCTTTTGGTTCGAAAGCTTAGGATGTTTTCGGCCTTCACCCTGAAAGCTTAGGATGATTTTGAATTTCGGCCCAAAAATCCTCTATGTTTTCAACCTCTTCACATCTTCGCACCAGTTCTTCCTAACGACAACATTCTTTTTATGTGCACAACTCCGACCAGGTGGGCCCGATCAGTAGTCAAGAAAAGCTATATTTATGTTGGTTGCATGATCGCATGCGGTCTCAAGACTGCATGCGACCATGTGACAAGTTGATAGGTGGTTTGTGGACTAGTAGGGTGACATCATGCGGTTGGTCGCATGATCGCATGTGACTTTCTAACCACACGTGATCATGTGACAAGCAGTTGGGACCGAAGTGCCAGGTTAGGGAGATGTGTTAGTTTCTCCTTCATCGACTAGTGGTGACGAATATTTGCAGGTGGGTCCGGATTACTAAAGTGAAGTGCCAGTGCAGTGAATATCTGACAGTTGCCACATGTTCTCATGGGATCTTTCGAGCCCATGAGATCATGTGACAACCGTCCAATGAGGATCTCAATGGCTCATGGGTCTGATGGAGTCTCAATTTGTGATGACCATGCGGTGAGGATCAACGATGGTCACATGATCTCATGGGATCTTCTAACCCCATGAGATCACATGCCTACCGTTAGATTAGAATCTCAATTGGTGGGCTCGGGGATGGTAAAGTGGATTTGCGGTTGCGCGGTTAAGAGATTTCGCATGGTTGTTGGATGAATAGTTGCTCTATATATCATTAAACATAATATACAAAGGCTTATATGTACCTTACATCAATATATGTTTTCCTCTTTGTAGAGCCAATATTGCCATATTGCACTAATATTCTAATTTCCTTATTAGGCTGTTAATGTTTGTTTAAACCACATAGGGAGAGGGTGAGACAGATAAGAGGCATCTATTGATGCGTTCATAAGGTGGTTCAAAATATAAGAGTGTATTCACACATATTTGAGCATATATGTATATGTGCAGAGGACTGCAGATGTATACATATTATACCTAATGAAATCCTTGTAAAATATGTTTATATTTGCATGTTCTGAGGATCGGCTGCCTAGGCCTTTAGGATAGAGAAGGAATTAGGATAGTATTGTTGCCCAAAATTTCCTATTCTGCAAATTTGGCCAAGTTTCTAGGTCTCTATTTTTATCCCACCCTGCTGTAACTTGTTTTCATTTTTGCGAAGTAGATCCTCAAAGTTTCATGGCTTGCGATCTAAGCCCCATGTTCTTCAATATGTTGTCAAGCCCCAGTTTAGATCACATGACCTAATTCACAAAACCCTCAGAGATATTCAAGTTTGAATGGTTGCAGGAAATACTGTTGCAGGGTTTCAAAAAAAGGTTCAGTGTCGAAAACCCTCTGTGTTTTCTTCCTTTTGGTCCGAAAGCTTAGGATGTTTTCGACCTTCGCCCTGAAAGCTCAGGATGATTTCAACTTTCGGCCCAAAAATCCTCTGTGTTTTCGACCTCTTCACATCTTTGCACCAGTTCTTCCTAACGACAACATTCTTTTTATGTGCGCAACTCCGACCAGGTGGGCCCGATCAATAGTCAAGAAAAGCTATTTTTATGTTGGTCACATGATTGCATGGGGTCTCAAGACCGCATGCAACCATGCGACAAGCCGATAGGTGGTTTGTGGACTAGTAGGGTGACATCATGCGGTTGGTCACATGATCACATGTGACTTTGTTAAAATGGAAAATAAATTCGAGCTAGGAACAAATTAATCCAATTGAGTAAGGAAAAAGGAAGATTATCATGAATCAAGCTAATCCTTAGAGCATACACCAAAATGAAACAACAAAGGAGACAAGAAATTTTTGAAGGGGGAAAAGCATAAAAAAACCCCTGTGAATTATGAATGGGCAAAATAGCCAAAAAAGAGAGAGAGCCTTATCTCATACAATATTTTAGAAGAGTGAGAGAGAGAATAGAGAAGAAGTGTTGCAAGTGAATGTCAAAGAATGAGAGGAGAAGCATCTCTTAAGTAGAGATGAGAAGGAGGAGTTGAATGTAACTCCCATGTGCATGTGAGCCACATTCATAATGTGTGTGAGCCAAGTGTGAGGTTCCTCATAAGGAGGAAAAATCTAATTTACAAATTACAATAAATATTTGTCCTCACATATTCCACTAGAAGATGAAATAGAATGTAGTGGAAAGAAGACAAAAAAGAAGTATATTAGGATACCTTGGCTTGTATCCTAATATAATACAACAAGAAAAGAATAAAAGTCTAACCTTGGTTTATAAATACACCAAGGAAAGATTATAAATTCTAACAGACTTTCTAACCACATGAGATCATGCGACAAGTAGTTGGGACTGAAGTGCCAGGTTAGGGAGATGTGTTAGTTTCTCCTTCACCCACTAGTGGTGATGAACATTAGTAGGTGGGTCTGGATTACTTAAGTGAAGTGCCAGTGCAGTGAATATCCGACAGTTGTCACATGTTCTCATGGGATCTTTCGAGCCCATGAGATCATGCGACAACCATCCGATGAGGATCTCAATGGCTCGTGGGTCTGATCGAGTCTCAGTTTGTGATGACCATGCGGTGAGGATCAATGGTGGTCGCATGATCTCATGGGATCTTCTGACCCCATGAGATCATGCACCCATCGTTAGATTAGAATCTCAGTTGGTGGGCCCAGGGATGGTAAAGTGGATTTGCGGTTGCACGGTTAAGAGATTTTGCGTGGTTACTGGATGTAATTGAGGTTAAGAAAAAGTTAAGCGACTTGGCGACTAAGAGGGAAAATAAACCTAGGGTGAAGCTGGGGTTAAAATTGTAGTCAGATCTCGAGCACGAGTTTTTAGCTAGCAGTTTGAATTTTTGGTTAGCCCGAGGTGTCTTGCATGGCAAGAAGATAGATAGTAAAGGCTTGTCACATGATCACATGTGACTTTCTAACCGCATGCGATCATGCGACCATTGAGTAAGGAGATGTTAGGGAGACATAGAAAGGAAGAAGATTTACCTTAAAATATGATTTAATTACTCTTATTTGTACATTTCTTGCTATAGGTCTCCATACAAATCCTATGCTACATCTAAATCTGATGATAGAAGTTGATCTATACATCAAAACATAGTGCCTATGTTATATACATTTACTATGTATAGTGTGAAATAAGATAAGATGCCAAAATCCACACAGTGTATGCAATGCTTTGCACTACTCAGATGAAATAATATACATAATATATACTCTTTTTCATTTCTAGCTTGATCCAAGAGTTCTCCTGTTAATCACTAGTCTGAAGTTAATATTATTTATGTTGATTTCAAGATTGGTGACTAGCAGATCAACTTGATCAAAAAACTTTTCTGAATTTTAATGCCATTAGTAACCATGAGCTCCTTTATATAAGACTCAATTTTATAGTATTCTAAGACTGTATTGGGCTTCATGAATAAATTCCGCATTAAAGATTCCTTTTATTGCTTGACACATATGCTTCCAGAACTGACTGAGGAATATATTCTTGAACTAATTACATTAAATTACTATTCTAAGGCATACAGCTGTCCAATATTTGCTTTACAGACTTACCAGGCTTGAAAGGAATCTATTGCTTAAAAGAACTAGCTATCTTTGCAGGGAATTTCTATAAATCGATTAGGCTTATTAATGCGCTCTGCTATTTGTCTATTGTATGAAAGAAACCCACCCTAATTCTGAATGTGGAGATTAACTCCAGTAGAGTGGAGCCACTTTAGTTTCTATGCTCTATTTGTGGATTAATAAATGAGATTTCTTTAAATACTTTGATAAGCCATAGAAATTAAGAGGCCTGATCCAAAAAGAAAAAATAGAGCAGGCATCCTGACAATATTAACCTTAAGACTAAATACAGAGTGCATATGCTATTTACAAATGAAAATATTGTACTCATAACCATGAAAATAGTATTTACATCAAAATTGTAGGTAGATATTGTATATACATCAAATTTGCATATATTGTTCTTTAACATAATGCTATTCTTTAAAGTAACTCAAGACACCAAAATTGTTAGTTACACTCTATCTTCGGTCAGAACTAAAAATTTTCTCCATTCTCTTGCTAGAACTAGCCAAGAGACTCAATATTGCATTTTAAAAGGACAAGAGATTAAAGGAATGTGGAGCTACAATGTCTAAAAGGAAAAGGCTAAGTTTGCAAACCTACTCATAATCTTTGATTAATCTAATTTATTATTAGTTAAGGGTCCCATATGATTCTTTAGTAAGCTATCTTTCCTAAAGAGCTCCTATATTCTTATAAGTAAGAAGGGTTCCTATGGTTAGAATGTCTCTATATGAGGATCCTGTATCCTCATAGAAGAGTCAGTTTCCCAATCTTCCTACTGAGGTTAACATAGGGTAAGGTCTCTGCCTTAACCTTATCATTAAAATACCTCTTAAACTATTATATATGCTATTCCAATGTTACTAATCCATTGGCACCTAGATTCGCTAACTTATCAGCCTCTATGTTTCCTTCTCTGAAAGTATGTCTGATTTCATAATTGGGAATATTATCCATTAATAAATTAATCTCTTCTATTTTTGAATTTAAAACTCAGTTAGGAGTTTTTTTAGTGTGGATGGCGTTGATAATAATTTGGGAGTCTCCTTCAACAATTACTTTTGAAATGTTAAGATTTTTGCATAATTTAAGCCCTTCTAATGCCGCTACACATTCGACCATATTGTTGGTTGTAGGGATAATGGGTCTTGAGAATTTTGCTACCACTTCTGATTTCCAATTACGGATGATCCCTCCTATACCTCCTACCCCAGGATTGCCTCGGGATGCTCCGTCAAAGTTGAGTTTATACCGACTAGCTTTTGGTGGTATCCATTTATAGGATGCTCTGTCTGTTTTAGTTTTGGATCCCCCTTTACCATAGAGGGGAGGGATAGCTAGTTTTGGCCATTTGCACCTGATTCTGTTATCCCAACTCTTAAAGGAATCTTCATAGCTCTGTTTGTCCCTGAGTTTATTGTTAATAATTTCTATGATGGATGCTTCTATCTTGTTAGCTATTGAGTTCCAAGTTAATTTTTGGTCCATAAAAATCCTTCTGTTTCTTTCTTTCCATAATTCCCATACTAATATAGAAGGTGCTATTGTCCATATGTCCTTGAAGAGATTATCTTTATACAGAGACGACCACGCTTTAAGGTTGCTGATTAAATCACAATGAGAAGTAGATTTCCATCCTAAACTTTGATGAAGCCAATTCCAACAATTTTGAGAAAAAGGACAATTAAGGAGAATGTGATTGGCATCCTCAGAATGGTTTTCGCATAGTGGGCATCTAGATGGTCCTTTGAATCCTAATTTATTAAGCCTGTCTGTAGTAAGAATTCTATTTTGTAATGCCGCCCATAAGAACAATCTAGCTTTAGGGAGGCATGATTTGTTCCAGCAAAGGTTCAAAGGTATATCGATGTTATCCATATTTTGGTTCTTAATAATTGTATTGCAACCCTCCTTAACAAAGTATTTTCCATTGTTAGATCCTGTCCATATTAAAGTATCTGGTCTATCTTTAAGAATTACTTCTCTATTGTTTAAGATTGTTAGGAGGTTGTTCTTCTCTAGCCAAACATCCTCAATTATATTTGTAACATTCCATTTATTGTCTTCCATCTTGCCTAGGTAATCCTTAAGGTAAGGGCCAATGACTCTTTTGCATTCTTCCATAAAATCCTTGGAGAAACCTAGTTTGTTAAGGGAGGGAAGGCCTACCCACGAATCCTCCCAAAATAAAGCTTCATCTCTTGCTCCTACATCCCAAGAAAGGAATTTGCTGATAATCCCTCTGCAGTCCTTAATAAAATTCCATATCCGTGAGCCCTTAACATGTGATTGAGACCTGAAGATGTTGATGGGATCCACATCAAGGATTTACTTATGTAATAAAATTGATGCCCACTTACTGCTTGATTCTTTGAACATTCTCCATATAAGTTTAGCCCCGAGGGCTTGGTTTTGCCATAATAGATTTTTAATGCCTAGGCCCCCTTTAGAAATCGGTTTACATAGAGTATCCCATTTGATAAGGGAAATTTTTTTTTCCTCGGAAGGACCTTGCCAATAGAATTCTCAAAGAATTTTGTCTAATTCCTTTTTAACACAAATTGGGAGGGGTAGGACTGATAAATGATACGTGGGAATGGCTGAAAGGATAGATTTAATCATAGTTGTTCTACCTGCTTTAGTTAACCACTTTCCTTTCCATGAACTTTTCTTGTTTTGAACTTTGGATATGACTTGTTGCCATAATTTGGAGGATAAGAGACCTGTGTCCAGATCAATACCTAAGTATTTACATGGAAATTTGCTAATTTTATATCCCATCATACCACAAATTTCTTTTTCAATTTTTGAGATAGTGTTAATAAAGTAAATTTCTGACTTAGAAGGGTTGACATGTTGACCTGAGGCTTTTGCATAAAGACTTAGAATGCTTTTGAAGGCACTCGCTTCCTATCTACTAGCTAATCCAGGTAAAATCATATCATCCGCAAACTGTTGGTGAGTTATATTCGACACATTTTCTGAGGCTTTCAATCCCAAGATTTTCCCTTCTAAATGAAGCTTAGTAATTGATCTCCCCAACGCTTCTGCCATAATGACATATAGAAAGGGGGATAATGGATCTCCTTGCTAAATGCCCCTGGATATACTGAAAAAGTGATTCAGGGTACCATTGACAAGAATAGAAATCTTGGGAGTTGAGATGTAGTTAAAGATAAGATTAATCCATTATTTAGAAAAACCAAATGCTTCCATACATTTGCACAGGAATCTCCAATCTACTTTATCGTATGCTTTTTGAATGTCAATTTTCATTAACATACTAGTTTCCTTTGTTATCTGAGCGGTATGGACTATTTCTTGCGCTATAATAATACCATCCATAATCGATCTATTTGCTACAAAGCCCGTCTACTCTTCTGAGATAATCATTGGAAGGATGGATTTGATTCTATTAGCTAAGCATTTTGATAGGATCTTGTATATGGTATTACAAAGGGAGATAGGTCTGAAATCCCCTGGTTCTAAACACTCATCTTTCTTCAGAATAAGAGTAAAGAAGGTATTATTAATTTCACTTAATAAATATTTTGAATTTCTGGTAGCTTCCACAGCTTGCCATACTTCTTCTCCAATGAAATGCCAACATTTTTGGAAGAAGCTGGATTGGAAACCATCTAGGCCTGGTGCTTTATCCAGATGTAGTTGAAACACTACTACTTTGACCTCTTCTATTGAGAGCTTATTATTCATCATTTTGTTGTCAGAATCCATAATCAGCTTAGGAATAGCTTTAAGCATTTCATTTTGGGCATGAAGGTCAGAAGCTTCTGTAGTGTTGAGTAGAGAGTTGTAAAAATTCATTAGTACATTTGAGATTTGTATAGGATCCTCAGTAATAAGTCCCTTAGCTGACTTAATTTTGGTTATTCTATTGATGCTCCTTTTAAAATTAGTTGTATTATGACAGAATTTAGTGTTACTATCGCCCTCCTTAAGCCAAGATTCCCTGGATTTTTGCTTCCAGAAGATTTCTTCTTTGAGAAGGATATCATTGTATCTAGCCATCAACTCTTTTTCCTTATGGAAACTAAGATCGTTCATACCTTGTTCTATTACTATGTTGTTAAGGTCAGAGATTTCTTATCCTACCTTGGTTTTCTCTTTGAATATGTCATTGAAGTGATTCTTATTCCATTCTAATGCTCTGTTTTTAATAATTTTTAATTTAGCTGTTAAGCAGAACATTTTCGATCCTTTGACCGAGGTTTGTTTCCACCAATCCTCAAGAAGGATTATGAATTCTGGATTTTGGAACCACATAAATTCAAATTTAAATGAATTCCTCAAGGGTTTAGAATTTTTTGTTATGGTAAGCCTAGTAGGGAAGTGATATGATCCTGCTTCAGGAAGTATCTCCGCACTGACTATTTGATTAAAGTTTTTGGAATTAGTTCTAGTAAAGAATCTATCTAATTTTTCAGCTATGTAGCTGAAGCCCGCTCTTCCATTATTCCAAGTATAGATTCCATTAATAGTATTTATGCTTATTAGATGATTAACCTCAGCCCATTTGCCAAAGTCTTTATGAGATTTTGAAATAGACTGAGAGCCTCCAAATTTTTCTTCTAGATTTAAGATAGCATTGAAATCTCCTCTGAAGATGAAGGGATGTTCTCATTTTTCAATTAGAAGATTTTGTATTTCCATCCAAAATTTTCTTTTTTCCTCATTAGGGATTGGCCCATATATGTTGATCAGGTAAAATTTTAAATCAAATTTTAGGCTATTAATTGTTAATGTCATCCATCTATCATTAATGGGTTCGAGTTGGGTCATTACTTTACGGGGATCCCATAGAACTGGCAAACCACTAGAGAGGCCTACTGATGGGACATATTCTGACTTCCATATACCTAGTCTTTTACTAAACTTGTTAATTTCATCTTTATTAAGCTTAGTTTCTTGTAACATAATGATTTCGGAGTCAAATTTTCTTAAGTATCTTTTGATTAATTGCTGTTTGTTAGGGGCATTTAGACCCCTAACATTCCAAGTAGTGACTTTCATTGTTCTTTGGGAAGGAACTTCCCCTTCCCTGTGTTCAGAATATCCGCTATCTTTTTTTGGTTACCTGCATTACCATCCAACGTTCTCAACTCAACAGCTGACTTCCTACCTCTTTTCTTTTTGAGTTTATTAATATTGGGTGTACTTAAACTACCTCTATTTATGGCTATGCCTAATTCTCTGTTTTCATTAGTGATCCTGAAAAGGCCTTCTATTGCTTCTTTAACCAAAGTTGTTTCTCCATCAAACCTTATTATAGAATTAACCTGGTTGTGTGAGTTTTTTTGCCCATTTAAGGAATAATCTAGGGGTTCATCCCTATCTATGATCTCCTTTCCATAAATTTCCACTATATCTACATCATTTCCTGCCAAATCCAGATTTAATTCTTCTAGCTCTAGAGGAATATAAACAGCTAGTTCCTTCCCATTAACACAGGTAGGCACATTTAAGTTTTCCTTATCATTTATATTTTTCTCTTTTGCGTTATGCCTATCTATAGCTTCTTGACTGATTTTTTTATCTGATTGGTCTGAATTTTTGTCAGGGTTATCCAAAAGTGCAATTTCTGAAGCTTCCTTTTCTGGGGAAGAGGGAAGGAGATGCTGATTTGGACTATTATTCTGTTCCTTATTTTCTTCTAGGATGCATTCCTGAATTTGTTTAATTAGTATTTCCTTTTGGAGTTTTAGTTCATCGAAGTCACAAGTTTCATCAAGAAACATGTCCATAAGTTCGTCCGTTAGTGATTTTCCTAAGTAATTAATAATTTGATTCACCTCCTCTTCTGTTCTGTTTACCTGCTCAACTAATTCTACTGCATCAGCACATTCTGGCTTCAAAATCAAATTAGTTGGTAGTTCAGTCCTATTACCTTCATCTTGAAAACAAATTTTATTATTATTTGTTCCAAGTTCTATTTGTTCTGATTTACTCTCCCTATTGAATTTTTCATATGGTTCTTGCCTTATAATGTTAATTGGGTTATTATTTATTGGAAGCATTGCTTCAGATATTTGGGGGTTTGTTAGATTAACCATAGGTAAATTAATTGGGTGTTGATGGGGTATTGATTTGTCTGTATTATTAATTTTATAGCCATAGTCCAAACTTTTTTGTTTATCATTCTTAGTTATATTTTCCATGTTCAGGCTCAATATTTTCATGGTTTCTATCCTCCTTAAAGAAGTATGAGTGTTGGATGAGTCCTGAGGAGTGTCATTTATAACTGGAGTGTTGATTTTATATAAATTGGGAGGAGGAATCTTAGAATACTCCTCTTCATTATTCAAGATTTCAAAACCCCCTTTGTTATTTAAGAAGTTTACTTTTATTCTATTATCTGTGCCATGGTGAAAATCTGAGCAATCTCTAAGAGTAAGTGAGAAAGGATTTCCTCCTTTCTCAGAATCTTCTATGTAGTTATCTAAGATTTGGGGATTTATAATTATGGAATTAGAGTTAAAACATAGCTGAAGGGGAGGATTGTACTTATCATGATAATTTAAATTAATTATGATAATCACATCTATTTTGTTATGTTTAGTTTTAACTATCCTTTTAAAAATTCTGATTCTATTGCCTATATTTTTAATGATTTCTGGATGATTAAATTCCAATGGTAGATTTCTTAATAAAATAGTTTTTTCTACTTGGAAATCTGCTACTTTTATTGGATTAAAAAAGGGAAACCACGAGCATACAAAAAAGGAAATATCTCTGAATTTTAGATAACCTTTCTCTAAAATATCATTTTTGAGCTTACTACTCTTGCAATCTACAAAAATAAAATTATCTATCATGATAGTAGTACTTACCTCTGGGGGAAGAAGCGATGCCAAACCTTTGATTGTATCCTCTAAAAGGGCACCTGTACCCATCCATTTGCATATGACACCTGTTTCTACATAAACATGCTGATTTTGCACAATGTATTTTTCATCCAATGTTATCCTAATATGATTAGGACCATGATTACCATATTTTGAAAGTGTTGAATGGCTATGGTTAGCTGCACACCTATGTGGTGGGGTGTAAATGCTATCATTACACTTATCATGAGATAGATTACCCTCATTATAGGGTTTAACCATATTATATGACTTCCTATTCATAGAACCCATATTTTCCTTCCTTCGATGACGAGGGCTGTAAGCATTTAGGGATCTATGAATAAAAGCTAGATCTTTAATATCCTTAGAAGTTCTATGTGCCATGCCTAGAGTTTTGGACAGGGGGAGGGGGGATTTTCTCATATTGGGTTGTGCAGGTTCACCTTTCAGATGCGATTTCCCCCAGGAAGCTACTCCCCCTCCCAAAACCCTACTACTCTGATGATTTACTAAGTGTGAAAGTTTGTTACTAGGGTTAATATCTCTGCTTAGTATTTCAAAAGAATTTTTAAGAACAATATTACTACTATTGTGATTTATAGGAGAATATTTTACCATTTTCCTACCTTTGACCACGTGCCATTCCTCTTTTCTTGATCTGCCATCACCGGAAGATGCCTTAGTCTCTATCAATCCTCCTCCCCTCACAGCAAATAGAGGTTCACAGGGGAATTTGGCCAGAGATGTCTTGGATGACAGAGCCTTTACGGTCCCGAGGTGGTCATACTGCTTACATTCTGATAGCCATGGATAGGGTTTGTACAAACTATGAGTGGTAAGGTTCTGAGAAGGTGTCACTCTATCTTTCCCCACTTTGGAGTTAGCTTGAAGTGAGACCTGCTCAATAGACTTTTCCCTTACCATCTCTGAATTATTTTTCTTCAAATTCACATACTTGGTTTTAGCAAACAAATTCATTTGTGTGTCTAGTGATTTGACAGAGAAAACCTTTAGCTCCATAATCTTGTTTTGGAACCAATAGCCATTGGAAGTATGGTTTTTAGAACCGGGTCCCAAAACCCTAGTTTTAATTGCTAAACACTTATTAGATTTCTTAGCGATATGCTCTTTGTAACCATTGTTCGGGGGATTAACTGAATTAACATGTGAAGCGATGATCTTGCCCTTAGATTGCTCATTTTGCTGAGCATCCTGCAAACTTTTTGCCTTCTGCTTCGCAATGAACTCATTGAGGTGATCGTAATTGGGATGGAGATGACAGACATCCTTGAGTTTGCAGTCTGTATGTTTGTGCCCATATTGCCAACAATTAAAACAATAACTAGTGAATTCCTTTTCTGGGCTAGAATATCTGGTATCCGAATATTGAGCAGGCTTGGAGGACAAATTCGCTGAGGTAGAATCTAGATTTTTGGCTTTCGCTAGGTCATGATGAATAAGTCCTAGCTTGGCCTGACGATTCTGCAAAGTTATTTTCCTTTGAAGTCTAATTTTTCGCATTTTCGCAAGTAGTCTTCTTTTTAGAATGACACTATTTTGATCCCGATAATTTTGTTAACTTTATTAACTGTTAACTATTAATTTATCTTATTAAAATGAATTAATTTTAATAATTGATTTTTGTATTTATGTAATTGTTGAAGGAAATTAGTGTATTCTATTTTCAATTGATATTCTTTTGTAAATGTATGTCATAAAGTTTGTAACTATAGATTTTAGTTATGCATAAATTATCTTTTTTTAAATTTGGAATATTAATGTATTTGTTTATTTTGATTATGAATCTAGTTGGATAAATTATGTTTTAGTTCGAATATTTATTTACAAGTTATATTTGAAAAGCTAGATGATTTTCGTAATGCTTTTTGATTGATTGTATCTGATTAAAGTATTAGGTTGAAATAAGATCTTTTGTCAATTTTGGATTGCATATTCTTGTGTAATTAAGTGATGCAATCTCTAGCAAGCATGGTTCATTGTGAAGAATTTAGATTCCTTGGGCAGATTGTCTTGAATTGATTTTTAGGGGTTGTAGTTGTCTTTTGGGGATATAATCCAGAGGCAGGTTTTGGATATCTTTTTGTCATGTTTATTTGCCTTGCATACGTTGTTAGGTTGCATGAGTTGTTTTAACCCTAGGTGGGTTTGTTCTTGGTGATTTTGGGTCTTGCATGTTGGATCTAATTATTGAGATTCATGAGTTGTGTTAACTCAGAGTTCATATTGATCTTGTGAAACCCTAGGGTAGGTCATCTGAGTGTATATCAAGAAGTGGCTTGTAATTAGTGCCGGGGCCTGGAAGAGGATACCAGGAGATCCCATTACAAGTAGTTTAATAAGTGATAATTAATAAACATTGGGAATTTAAAATGAACCTAATAAGATATTATGAGCCTCGCCCATGCCTGAGTTTCTGATTGAGTTTGACTAGGATGGGAGTGAGATGATGCTTTCCACCTTTATGGACTGGATATGGCATAGGTAGTTCCTTTTCTACACGAGAGGTTACTAAGACCACATAGAGTCACTAGGGCACTGGGGTCTGGAGAGACTACCAGGATAACCTTAGAGTTGGCTTGTGTGATGACACTTCCTCTATGCATCTTAGGTTTCCTACGTGTATTGGTTGCCTCTAGTAGAGTATGTTATACCTTGTTGTACTTTTTGTTTTGTACCTTTGAGTTAGAAGCTTTTAGGACCTCTTCCTTGGTTATTGTTGTTGTTTGTTATCCAAGTGGGATCTGATGTTATCTCCTTAATACAGTGGGAGTGGACCATTTAGGTTCACGAGGTTGGGTGGTAGTGATTCTTTTACCATTTGAGATTCTGATGCTCATGCATTGAGGTTAGATGATCCATGTGGCAGACGTTTCTTCTTGATCTTCATTGTTGAAGATGTGTTCTTGTTCTTCATCCTTTTTGTGATCTTGTATTAGTGTATTAGATATTTAGAGTTATCATGTTGTACTTCTTTTCAGTTATTGTATTACATACCCTATGACATGTGCAGTGGATGCTGATTATTGTGGTTACCATATGGTACCAATTGTATTTATGTTGTCCTTTATATGTTGTTGCATTTATTCTTCAGTTGTATTCTTGGGATTCATAATATTATCTTATCTACATTAATTAATTAACTCTTTCATAATCTACGTCAAGGAACCCTTGAGAGTTGTAACCTATGTTAGTTGTTTATTGCTATGCTTTGCTTCCGCATTGTAAAAATTTGATGTTTTTGATTGTTAACTAAAAAAAAAAATTATTCTGTAAACTTAGTTGCATGTTAGGTTAAGTTCTCCTGGGTTCCTTGGCGGGGCATTATACTTGGTATTAGAGCACCGGGTTCTACACTGGGAACTCTGGGAAGTTGTGTGCCCATTACATGTCTAGACTATTAAAACTTGAAACTAAACATAGACATAAAACAATATTTATTTCAGACCATTGCTTTGTGTTTATGTTATCTTTTGTTTTTATTTTGAGTTATGTTGAGAGTTGTTTTTGGATCTCTGTATGACGTAGGAATTATGCCCATGACTAGAGCTGTTGAGGTCATGGTAGAGGTCATGCTGGTAACCATGGAAGGGGTAGACAGCCTAGCCCTTCTATAAGTGTCAGTCAGGAGAGTCACCTAGGGTAAACTTTAAGAAACCCCACTCTTAAAAAAGATATAAAATCTTGGCAAATCTTTCATTTTCTTGAAAAAGAAAATTAATTTCTATTGGCAAATCTCTCAAATTTTTTGAAAAAAAATGTATTCTTATTGGCGATTATTTTTTAATAATAATTTTTTTGTAGAAAATATTGGCGAATCTCAAACAATAAAAAGAAATTAATTAATCACCATGGTGAATACTTCTATTTAAAAAATAGAATTCTTATAGAAAATTAATAGGCTTAATGTGAAAATCTTTGATGGGTTTAAAGAATAGACTTTGTAATAATTAGTTTCTACTATTTATTTAAAATATAGTCTAATAACCTCATTGTATTGTGTGAGACAAATGTATTGATATTTTTAAATACTAATGGGGCCCAAAATTTCTTCAAGACCATTGATTTATATTGAGATCAACAATCTGAAAGAAATTTTAGCTCCCATCAGCATTACAAATTAAATAGTAACATTTTTACCTCATAGAATATAATGAGGGTCACTAGATTATACTTTAAGTCAATAATGACAACTAAAAGTTGGTGATAGATCCCTACAATAACTAATAATCATGATATATTATTAGAGAATTAATTTAAATTTCTACAATAACTTATAAAATTATGGCGAATCAAATCTAATCATGTATCGAATATTGTGGCGAATTTTTGAGTTCAAGTTTTTTATTAAATGAATTATTTTATGATTTAAATATTTATAAATCAAAATTTTGTAAAAATGTGGTGATTTAGGTTGCCTTAAATCTTGAATTATTAGCCAAATTTGGATTCTCAAATTTCCAAAATTAGCCAATTGACGAATATTAGCCACTAAAAATTACTATGGAGTCACCACCAGTAGTCTAGGGGTGAGAAGAGAGAGGATTGTCAGGATGGTCCTGATATGAGACAACTCTTGTAGGTGATGCTAGATCATTTTGGTCGTGATTAGGGTAGAGTTGAGCATAATGCTTACCATCTTTCTTAGAGGGATGAGAGGGAGAGGGAGAGATCCAGGAGCCCTCTAAGGAGGAACTTCACTATAGACCCTTCAGTCATGGCAGCAAACCATATGAGGGACTTGATGAGGGGATGACCCATTCCCTTTGATGGGAAAGGTATTGGTCTAGAAGCTAAGACTTGGCTCATAGCTTTGGAGTGAATTTTTTCCATGCATCCCTTTAGTAGCAATACTAAAGCTCAATATGTAGTTACACAGCTCACAAATTTTGCAGCTGTATGGTGGAGGATAGAGGAGGAGAAGCTAGGTCTTCAGATGGATACAATTACATGGGAATTGTTCTTGGAGCATTTTCAAGAACATTTCCTATCTGATCAGTGGAGGAAACAGAGGGTAGACAAGTTTCAAAATTTGAGACAACTGACTATGACAGTGAGTGAATATGAGCATAAATTCTTTGAGCTCAAATAGTATGCTGGCTTTGGACAGGATACAACCTTGCTAGTACAAAAATTTGTTAGGGGGTTGAATTCTCGCATAATTGGGAATGTTCTACTCTTTGAGCCTAAGACTCTCAAAGATGCAGCCATTAAGGCTACCCTTATGGAAGCAAATCTAGCGTTGGGTCATGGAGGTCAGAAAGGTTTTCAGCCTAGTGATTCCAAAGGGAATTAGTCTCACAAGAATGAAAAATCTTAGAACCCTTCTACCTTTTCACGAGGTAATTAGGATTAGCAATAGAAGGGGTTCCATTCTCCAGCTCAGGGTGGTGGTTCTCAGTCCAAGAACTTATGTAATCATTAGCGTATCAAGAATCATTCTTATAGTCAGCCTACTCGAAATTCTCAACATGAGGTTAGCAGAGGTAGCTTCCAGCAATCTATTGCACCTTCAGCGGGGAAAGTTTTTAATGGAGATTGTTTCTCTTGTGGCCAATTCGGTCATAAGGCAAACATATGTCCCCAGTGTTTAGCTCAGTAGTCAGGACAGAGGCCGATAGCTTCTGAGCCTACAGTTGGTGATGCAGGTAGATCCCATAGGACTTTTTCTGTAGGGTTTGTTCCTCAGAGTTCAGACCATAGGGCAGGAAAGGGTCCGATGGGACCTACTCAGTGATCCTTTGCTTAGATTTTAGTTGAGTGTAGCAATGTTTATGGGACTTATGTTCCTATTTTGTTTGTAGGCTTCCAGGAGTAAGCCTATTTCTAGGGGAGGTGGATGTAGTACCCCTCCGTAGTTTGCTTTTCTGTTATTCTTGCCAAACTCTTTTAGGCCACTTGTATGTGTGCTTCAATATTTTAGTTTTATTTTGATTTTAAGATGTATGTCACTCATGGTGAATCTTTAATAAATGGATGTTTATGATGTTTATATTGACTCAATTATATGCTATTATTTATGAAGATGTTATACTTATTTTGAAATATTATTTATAATGATGATTATACTTACCCCATACTTGCATGTGTATGGTGTTCATGTATGCTTTTATATTTCTACTTGATGTGCTTGATGTGGTTGAGGGACGAAGTCGTAGTTAATTGCTTGCAAGATCCACATGATCGACCAATCCCCTCCATTGTCTGTCATATCTCTATATGTATGCACATGCTTGTCTCTTATGCAGGTTTGCAGGTACTGGGCATCGACTTCCCTGAATTGTTAGGATGAGTGTGCCCTATCGCTAATCTCAATGGTAAAAGAGGGGAGATAATATTTAGTTCCAAATCCTAACCTAAGCCAATTATTATCCTAAAGTAGGGGACAAGATTCCATGTTTCCACCCTTCTAAACTCGCCCAATTGGCAAGAGTTTATACCTATGTCCTGAATATGAATGTGGTTCCTTAGGTCTTTTTGATCCTTTGATTTGTGGCGTTTGGTGTGATTTCTATATTTTGATTATTCTATTTTTAGTCGTGGAATATTATTTAATTGATAACTAAATAAATGTATTTATTTACTTTAATTATTATTATTTTATTGTATAGTGGTAGCAATAAATTAATTGGAGATTAATTATATGCTAATATTGAGTGTGGTTGAAATATTTAATTAATGAGAATTAATTAAATAATTTCACCTTAGAAATATTTAATTATAAATTTAACCCTTGTGCAATTAAAATATATTTATTAAATTAAGGTTTATTTTAGCATGTGTTAATTATGTCAAACTAAATGTTCTAATTTTCAATTATTTAAATGCATTAAGTTGCACATTCATAATTGAATGAAATTGAATTAATAATATTAGTTTAAGTTTGGTTAAGTGCTTTTCAATAAAAGTTAAAGTGAAGAGGAGACTTCAATTCAACTGAGACTGAACTGTAAACTAAAGTTCATTTTCATGCAAAGCTCTCTTGGAGTCGAATTTGAAATCTTGCATGTGAAAGGAGATTCCTTTATGTATTGTGAGTTTTAGCCATTATTGGGGTACACAGTTTTGGAGGAATTTTGGAGACAGGTTTGGAGAGAGAGTTCTTCGAAAAGCTTGGGTTTTATGTTTTCATTCTGGACATCGTCGAATTTGTGTAATTGATTTGAGGTAGGTTTTGATTTTATTATGGTTATTCTTTTTCAGATTTTTGTAGGAATTTGTAGAGAGTGTCTTCCTCATGCCTGCTGGTTTTTGATGTATGAGAAGTTTTGGGTTATTTATTACCTATTGAATTTCTTTAAAAGATGTGGAATTTCATGCAATTTGATTTGAATATTTTTGCCTATTTGATTTGAAAGTTATGAAGGTTTTGATAAATCTGTAGAAAGAATAGTAGAAAGCCCAATTGGACTAAGGTTTCAATCTTTGTTGAAGATTAATGGAGTTAATATTTGTGTTAAAAGAGACTTTGTTATTGTGGAATATATATATATATATATATATATATACTAGTTGGTTTTGTGAAATTAAATTTGATAGTATATATATATTATTAAAAAAAGGAGGTTGTCTTATTTAAATTTTTGTTAAAATCAAAATTTAATATTGAATGGGTTGATGGGCTATTAACTCCCCCCAACCCCTAGCCCACACGACATCCCAGACTATCGTGCGGCAGTACTCGAGGGTACTATCACACGACAATCCTCTTGGGAGGGCTGCCGTGCGGTAGTACTCTGGGTACTGTCGCATGAAGTTTCATGCACTGCGCGCTACGCGCTGCTTTTTTTATACAGGTTGTTATATATTAATGTTATTTAATTTTGTTTTTTAAAGTTTAGTTATTATTAAATACTAATTCTTTATTATATTAGGTAATTTTATTCATTATTAAAAATGAGATCTTTTGATAATTTTGTTAACTTTATTAACTATTAAATATTAATTTATCTTATTAAAATTAGTTAATTTTAATAATTGATTTTTGTATTTATGTAATTGTTGAAGGAAATTAGTGTATTCTATTTTCAATTGATATTCTTTTGTAAATGTATGTCATAAAGTTTGTAACTATAGATTTTAGTTATGCATAAATTATCTTTTTTTAAGTTGGAATATTAATGTATTTGTTTATTTTGATTATGAATCTAATTGGATAAATTATGTTTTATTTAGAATATTTATTTACAGGTTATATTTGAAAAGCTAGATGAGTTTCGTAATGCTTTTTGATTGATTATATCTGATTAAAGTATTAGGTTGAAATAAGATCTTTTGTCAATTTTAGATTGTATATTCTTATGTAATTAAGCGATGCAATCTCTAGCAAGCATGGTTCATTGTGAAGAATTTAGATGCCTTGGGAAGATTGTCTTGAATTGATTTTCAGGGGTTGTAGGTGTCTTTTGGGGATATAATCCAGAGGCAGGTTTTGGATATCTTTTTGTCATGTTTATTTGCCTTGCATACGTTGTTAGGTTGCATGAGTTGTTCTAACCCTAGGTGGGTTTGTTCTTGGTGATTTCGGGTCTTGCATGTTGGATCTAGTTATTGAGATTCATGAGTTGTGTTAACTTAGAGTTCATATTGATCTTGTGAAACCCTAGGGTAGGTCATCTGAGTGTATAACAGGAAGTGGCTTGTAATTGGTGCCGGGGCCCAGAAGAGGCTACCAGGAGATCCTATTACAAGTAGTTTAATAAGTGATAATTAATAAACATTGGGAATTTAAAATGAACCTAATAAGATATTATGAGCCTCGCCCATGCCTGAGTTTCTGATTGAGTTTGACTAGGATGGGAGTGAGATGATGCTTGTCACCTTTATGGACTGGATATGGCATAGATAGTACCTTCTCTACACGAGAGGTTACTAAGACCACATAGAGTCACTAGGGCATCGGGGTATGAAGAGACTACTAGGATAACCTTAGAGTTGTCTTGTGTGATGACACTTCTTGTATGCATCTTAGGTTTCCTACGTGTATTGGTTGCCTCTGGTAGAGTATGTTATACCTTGTTGTACTTTTTTTTGTACCTTTGAGTTAGAAGCTTTCAGGACCCCTTCATTGGTTGTTGTTGTTGTTTTTTATCCGAGTGGGATATGATGTTATCTCCTTAGCATGGTGGGAGTGACCTGTTTTGGTTCACGAGGTCAGGTGGTAGTGATTCTTTTACCATTTGAGATTCCAACTTTCATGCACTGAGGCTGGATGATCCATGTGGTAGATGTTTCTTCTTGATCTTCATTATTGAAGATGTGTTCTTGTTCTTCATCCTTTTTGTGATCTTGTATCAGTGTATCAGATATTCAGAGTTATCATGTTGTACTTCTTTTCAGTTATTGTATTACATACCCTATGACATGTGTAGTGGATACTGATTATTGTGGTTACCATATGGTACCAATTGTATTTATGTTGTCCTTTATATGTTGTTGCATTTATTCTTCAGTTGTATTCTTGGGATTCACAATATTATCTTATCTACATTAATTAATTAAATCTTTCGTAATCTACGTCAAGGAACCCTTGAGAGTTGTAACCTATGTTAGTTTTTTATTGCTATGCTTTGCTTCCGCATTGTAAAACTTTGATGTTTTTGATTGTTAACTTAAAAAAATAATTATTTTGCAAAATTAGTTGCATGTTAGGTTAAGTTCTCCTGGGTTCCCTGGTGGGGCATTACAGGTATAGCCTAATCTAGCTCTACTTCCAAATCTTCTTTGATTAATCAAAAAATCATCAATCTTCTTGGAATTGTTCTCTTAGCTAGCCTCATCATCTCATTATGCTATTTTTGTGTCTTTATTTCATTTCTTAATTTTTCATTCTCTTCTCTGAGCATTGCAACATCTTCAAGTCTTCTAGATAATTCTCCATTCACTCGGTTGACTTCTTGATTCATAGTCATCATCTAATTAGATACTTGAAAGTGACGATTGGTGAGTCTTTGTATCTCACTCTCTTTAGCTTGTAGTTGTTCAGTTGTCTATCTTCGGTCTTCAATAATGAGATTCCTTTCTTTCTTTGCCTCTCTAGCATTGTTCATTATTTCAACCATTCTCACCATCTGAGATTCTTGATTGATTTGTAGTGCTTTCACTTGTTCGGTTAAATGGAGATTCTTTTCAGACAAATCAGAGATTATACTTTTTGATCCATCAGAAAATACTTCCAGAATTTAGATCCAATATGATCAAATATATCATCAATTACTTCTTCATGGTAGCCAATCTCATTTTGCAGAATAGCTAGGTTCTTTCTTTCAACCAGTAATTTCTTCAGTCCTTCCTTGGCTTGCTTATACTGTTCAACAAACATCTGCATCTATATCTTCTAATTCTCAATAGACTTATCTAACTTATACCTCTCCATGACTTAGATCTTTACCCTTCAGTGGTTAAACTGTCCAATAAGAGAACTGAGCTTTGATACCAATTGTTAGGAATTAGGAGAGATAGGGTACTGAGAGGGGAAGGGTTGAATTAGTGCCCACAAACAACTTTAACATATCAACCTTTCAAATCTACAACAACAAACAGTAGTAACCTTGCAAAATAAGTTGTATCTAATACATGTATCATTCATCCATTCAACTGTGAAAGTAAACAACATGAAATCAATAATATAATAGTCTCATAACACAAGTATTTTGGTAATGCAGAAACCCTTGTTAGAAGGTAAAAATTGCGATGGGGATGACACCCACAAATTTTTCACAATTGCAGATAGAAAAAGGTTTGCCTATTAGGTGATTGCAGAAGCATCCTGGGTGTAAGAGCAATCTTGCATCACCCAAAAATATTTCTATTTTTTTATTCAATAAAGGCTATCTTGTACAGAGTTGCTATTTATGGAAACTTTCTATTTTTAGTAAGTTGGTCATTACGATCTTGAAATGTTTTGATTTTACACGTGGAGGTTCATCTTAGTCATATCAGCCTGCTAGTAAATTTTCATGGCTAGATTAGGTCTAGTTTTGAAGATATTGAAGATTTTCGGTATTGGCAATAGGGTACAAAAACTTTGAACTCAATTTTGAAGGCTTTAGATGCCCCAGATGAGGTCAAAAATTTGGGTTGACAAGTGCTTTGCATTAGTAAAGCCTGTAGAGCACTTCGTGGTCTTTCCAAACTGGGGTTATAATAGTCAATCAGGTTAATTGGTGATGACTTATGGTCCTCCGGAAGTCGGTCACCTGAAATGGAAGAAAATAATTTTCCTTCAAAATTTCTGTTCAGGTTTGAAAAGTTATTTTGAGCCGACTTTGATGTAATAAATTGAAAAATAAAATAATTCTTAAGTTTGGTCGGGCCCTAAGGGCTAAATTTCTGGAACCTTCTCGGGCGATGGAAAATGCTTATATAAAGAAGGCCCATAGTGTTGTCTAGGGAAGTATTTGGGTAGAGATCTGGGTATTGATCCGAGGCTTTGTCCTACATAATATTGTAAGGGAATGCCCATGTGGCTTTGGCATATTGTAATTTTGAAAGTTTGTAATTCCACATTTGTGGAGATAATAAGAAGCCAATTTTCTGTTCTTGCATATTGTTGTCGTTTCTCTATTTTTGTTATGTATTTGTGGTATTAAGGGGAGCACCCTTCATCAAGTGGTATTAGAGTAGGAGTCCCTGAATGTGTAAATAGATCACCGATTGTGAGGCAGTTTGCACCAGGACCATGGGTTAGGGTTTTTGTGTAAACAGATCACCGACTGTGAGGCAGTTTGCACCAGGACCATGGTTAGGGTTTCAGCGCGCATCATGAAAATGCCTCCTCAAAGGGAATGTGGTGGAAGAGCTGGTGTTGTAACATGTGAGGTTAGAGCACTCCAGAGACAAGTGCGAGCATTGTAAGAAGAGATTCATAGAGGAATGAATCTTAATGTTAGAGATGAAAGCGAGGATGAAGCTGAAGAAGAAGATCAAGAAGTCAAAGGTTGTGAACCAAGAGGAAGAAAGACTTTTTCAGGCCATTTCCAAGATCATAAAGAGACCTAAGATTGAGGTTCCTACATTTTCAGGAAATCTTAACCAGAGGAGTTGATCGACTGGATCAATGAATGTGAAGAATATTTTGAGTATGAAGATATTGAGGATCCTGATAGTGGTCAAATTTGCGAAGGCCAGACTGAAAAGGTCATGCGAAGATCTGGTCCGTAAGAGATTCAATTGGAGTGAAATAGAAGAGGGAAAGATAAAATCACAAGATGGGATCGAATGATGGATAAATTGAAGCGACTGTTCATTCCTGTTGATTATGAGCTTGGTGTGGGGGGGGGGGATTGACGAAGAAGATGCAAAGTTTGAAGTAGGTAGGAAGATCTGTTTAGGAGTATATAGAGGAGTTCTATCGAATCCTCATCAGAATAGGCCATGTAGAAGATGACAAGGAGAAAGTTTCCTGTTACCTTAATGGGTTAAGGCCGAGCATTTAGGAGGAGCTGAATATGGTTTGAGTCAACAGTATTGAAGAGGCATACTAGTTATCCCTAAAAGTAGAGGAAAAATTGAACAAGAAGTTCGAGAGTAAAAAAAATGGAAGAGGTCGTAGTGGATGATCTGGTGGATGGTCATATGGAGGCCAAAATTAAGATTTGAAAAAGAAGGATGAGGCTAGTAGTAGTCAAAATCAGAGAGGAAACAATTCCAATCATTTCCAAGATGAGAACAATAGAGATCAGAGAGGAAGAGGAAGAGGACAAGGTTTAAGAAGAGGAGGCTTCCGTGGAACATGTTTTCACTGTGGAGAAGAAGGTCATAGGGCATTTGAATGTCCTCAACAACAAGGAAGGATATATAGGAGGAATGAAGGCCATGCTAGAGTGGCACATGTAGATGAAGATGCTAGATCCTCAAATTTTGAAGATGCTGAAAGAGGAGAAATGATGATTAACAAAAGAGTCCTGCTAAATAGTGAGAATGAACTTGAACAAAGGAGGATCTTGTTTCGCACTAGATGCAAGTGTGAGGGTAAATGTTGTGATGTGATTATTGATAATGGAAGCACTAACAATTTGGTGTTAGAAGAGATGGTGACAAAGTTGAAGCTCAAGAGATAGAAACACCCACATCCATATTGGATTGCCTGAGTGTAGGATGACCACAAGGTCATGGTCAGTGAACAGTGCCTAGTAAAGTTCAAGATTGGCAGGTACCATGATGAGGTACCATGTGATGTCATACCTATGGATGCATGTCACATGTTGTTGGGTAGGCCGTGGCAGTTTGACAGATGTGCTGTACATGATGGTCATGCAAATACCTATTCCCTAACAAAGGATGGAGTGTGACATAAGCTAAAGCCATTGAAGGAGACCAAAGAAAATGTTTGTGGTAATGAAAGAATAACTATTGTTGATGGAAGGAAATTCCTAGATGGTATGAGGCATGAGCATGTGTGTTTTGCTTTAATTCCAAAAGATGGTAAAGAGGAAGTAGAGGATGTACTTGTAGAGGTTGTAGATTTGTTGAATGAGTTTCAGGATATTGTATCTGATAATGTACTTGATGGATTACCATTGGTAAGGAAGATCAGTCATCAGATGGATTTGATTCCAGGAGCTAGTTTTCCAAACAAGGCAGCACATAGAATGACACCAACATAAAGTGAAGAGTTGAACAGACTAGTACACGAGTTATTATAGAAGGGGTTGATTCAGGAGAGCCTGAGTCCATGTGCTGTACCAGTAGTATTAGCACCAAAGAAAAATAGAGAATGGAGGATGTGTATAGACTCCAGGGCAATAAATAAGATCATAATCAAGTACAGGTTTCCATTGCCACGAATGGATGATATTATGGATTGTTTGAGTGGAGCTATGTATTTCTCAAAGACAGATCTGAAGAGTGGATATCACCAGATTCAGATCAAAGAAGGAGATGAATGGAAGACTACCTTCAAGACAAAGGAAGGACTGTATGAGTTGTTAGTCATGCCTTTTGGGCTAACCAATGCACTGAGCACTTTCATGCGGCTCATGAACAAGGTTCTGAAAGAATTTTTGGGTAAGTTTTTTATTGTTTACCTAGATGATATTTTGATCTTTAGCAAGACATTGGAGGAACATATGATGCATATTCGTATGGTGTTTGAGAAGCTGAGAGGAGAAATTGTTGATTAATTTGAAGAAGTGCAGTTTTGTGAAGAAGGAATTAGTGTATTTGGGATTTGTAGTTTCAGCAGAAGGTCTGAAAATGGATCCAGAGAAAGTAAAAACTATCCTTGAATGGCCTACTCCAAGGAGTGCTACTGAGGTAAGATCTTTTCATGGTTTGGCTAGTTTTTATAGAAAGTTTATCAAAAATTTTAGCAGTATTTGTGGACCCTTGACTGAAACAATGAGAGGGGATAGAAAAGAGTTCAAGTGGACTAATGTGGTGGATAAGAGTTTTAAAGTGTTGAAACAAAAGGTTACAAAACAACTCATTTTAGCACTTCCTGATTTTAATAAGGTGTTTCAAGTAGTCTGTGATGCTAGTGGTACTGCAATAGGAGCTATTATGAGTCAAGAAGGTAAACCTATTGCTTATTTTAGTGAGAAGTTGAATGATGCCAAGAGGAAATATTCTATTTATGATCAAGAATTTTATGCTATAGTTCAGGCATTGAAGAAGTGGAGACACTATCTACTTCCTAAGGAGTTTGTTTTGTATACTGATCATCAAGCTTTGCAATATTTGAATAGTCAAGGAAAGTTGAATCAAAGACATTTGAAATGAGTTGAGTTTTTGTAGAGTTATACATTTGTTTTGAAACGCAGGAGTGGAAAGTCTAACAGGGTTATAGATGCTCTTAACAGAAGGCAACTATTGCTGACAGAGATGCAGATTGAGGTGGTTGGGTTCAAGGAACTCAAGAATTTGTATCCAAAGGATCCTAATTTTGGTGAAGCTTGGAAAGCTTGTAAAGAACCTGTTACTGTAGACAAGATGAAGTGGCTGGATTTCATCATTCAAGATGATATGCTATTCAGAGGGAGTCAGTTGTGCATTCCAACAAGTTCTATGAGGGAGAATCTCATTAAGGAGAAGCATAGCGGAGGATTGGCTAGACATTTTGGTCATGATAAAACCCTTGCTTTGGTTAGTGAGAATTATTATTGGCCACAATTGCAGCAAGATGTCAAGAAGTTTGTAAGAGCAATCTTGCATCACCCAAAAATATTTTTGTTTTTGTATTCAATAAGGGCTATCTTGTGTAGAGCTGCTATTTATGGAAACTTTCTTTTTTTTTGTAAGTTGGTCATACGATCTCAGAATGTTCTCATTTTACATGTGGAGGTTCATCTCAGTCATATTAGCTTTCCAATAAAGTTTCATGGCTAGATCAGGTCTAGTTTTGAAGATATTGAAGATTTTCGGTATTGGTAGCAGGGTACAAAAACTTTGAACTTGGTTTTGAAGACTTTAGAGGCCTTAGATGAGGTCAAAAATTTGGGTGATAGGCACTTTGCATTAGTCAAGCCTATAGAGTGCTTTGTGGCCTTTTTGAAATAGGGTTATAATAGTCAATCGGGTCAACTAGTGATGACTTATGGTCTCCGGAAGTTGGGTCAGCCGAAATGGCAAAAAATAATTTTCCTTCAAAATTTTTGTTCGGGTTTCAAAAGTTATTTTGAGTCAAATTTGATGTAATAAATTGAAAAATAAAATAATTCTTAAGTTTGGTCGGCCCTAAGGGCTAAATTTCTGGAACCTTCTCGGGTGGTGGAAAATGCCTATATAAAGAAGGCCCATAGTGTTGTCTAGGGCAGTTCTGGGTAGAGATCTGGGTATTGATTCAAGGCTTTGTCCTACATAATATTGTAAGGGAATGCCCATGTGGCTTTGCATATTGTAATTCTGAAAGTTTGTAATTCCACATTTGTGGAGATAATAAGAAGCCAATTTTCTGTTCTTGCATATTAGTGTTGTTTCTCTATTTTTGTTATGTGTTTGTGGTATTAAGGGGAGCACCCTTCATCATTAGGGCTACAAGTTTTAATCACTTTTGATGATCTTACCCTGTTAGGAGTAACATATTAGATCAACTAGATCTACCTAGTTATAGGATTTTAGCAACACTACTTGAGTGTGTACTCGGTTAGGAGATTTACAAAAAGACTGTCAAGTCTACTCTGTTAAGAGATTTTACAAAAATCTATTACAAGTTTTGATCACTTCTAATAATCTTACCCTGTTAGGAGTAACATATTAGATTAGCTAGATCTACCTAGTTATAGGATTTTAGCAACACTACTTGAGTGTGCACTCGGTTAAGAGATTTACAAAAAGATTGTCAAGTCTACTCCGTTAAGAGATTTTACAAGACTCTATTATAATGATTAGAAGCAATAGGTATCTATCTGCTAATGACAACCTAATTTTTTGATATAGATCAATAAAGTACTGATAAAATGTCACCTTTACTGTGATGAATCTCTGCTATGAACTGCTCAGTTAGCCTACTTTGATTCTGCTTAATCTGATTTCCTCTGAATATTGATATACTCTGTTAACTGATAATCTTGAAGGTTGGCTAGTGCTTCAAGTACTTCTTCACTCATACATCAGTTCACACCAAAAATTATGTAACATACAAAATATATAGCATACAACTTTATGCCGCTTATACAAAATTAGGTTTACAAATCTTAGACAAAACCCTAAGATCTACAATGTACGAAAGTAACCTAGATCAAACTATTACATAAGATCTTCATCTTATCTCAACAATAAATTGTGCTCAATCTTGGTAAAACATTTTTTGATCTGTTGTAACCATTTGCATAGAAGAATGTGTGATTCCTGATTATTATGCCATTTCCTATGATCCTCGGTAAACACTGTATAAACCGCTCGGTGTTTATTCTGATGCTCAGTATTTTCTATCACTCAGTATCAATGTCTAATTATTCTCAGTAAACTATTTGATGCTCGGTGTATATACTTAACCGACTTGCCTATTTCGCTTATAGTTACCAATTGGGTTCATATATGTAACCGACTGATATCTTTGATAACCTTTGATACTAATGAAAATCATTAATGCTCAATAGAGATAGTAGTAACAATACCACTAACCTTAATCCTAATACGAGCACTAACCCTAACAATAACCTTAACCATAATAATAACATGAACCCTAACAAACTTCTTCAATGGAACCTAACAGTTCCCCTAACACTAACTTTAGGTGTAACAATAACACTAATACTAACCGTTGTTGTCACAATTTTCTATTTTATAAAAACACACCTAACAATTATCCTAACACAAACCATAAGTGTAACAATGCCACTAACCTTAATCGTAACATGGGAACTAACCCTAACAATAACATTAACCTTAACAATATCAATAACCTTAACCATAATAATAATATGCAACCTAACAAAAAAAAATAAATGTAAAATAAACAAACCAAATACTTAATAATTTCATTAACAATAACCCTATTTAAAACATTGAACCTAACCATTATGCTAACACTAACCTTAATTGTAACAATAGCACTAACCTTAATCGTAATTGGAGCAGTTTTCCCTAACAAAACTCTTAAATGTAAAATAATAGTTTCCATAACACTAACCTCAACTCTAGCAATAACACTAACCTTAACCATAATAAGAACACTATCCCTAATAATAACTTAAACCTTAACAATATGACTAACCTTAACTGTAATAGAAGCAATATCCCTAGCAAATTTCTTAAATGTAACCTAACAATTCCCCTAACACTAACCTTAATTGTAATAGTATAATAGAACCTAACACTAACCCAACCATTATATTAATACTAATTGCAAATGTAATCCAACCCAACCATTACTGTAACAATAACCCTTACAACAATTATTTTTAAAAATCTAAAATATTAAATGTCTTTCGTGTTGCGCTGTGACTGCTACTAGCTTATATATATTTATATATATAATACGCCGAGAGTAATCCTTCTCGAGGTGCCTATTTTCTTTAAATTGCAAGCTGCAATAGGTGCCTCGAGAAGGATTACTCTTGGCATATTATATATATAAATATATATAAGCTAGTTTGCAGGCCAATGCTCTCGATATCATGAGATGATATCTTTATGAACTCTTGAGTACTTGGTGGACATCATGAGAATTGATGTTGGTAGACCATTACTCGAAGCATTTGGTGAATATCTTGAGAGTTGATATTTTGTAGGCCAATGCTCCCGATATCATGAGATGATATCTTTATGAAATCTTGAGTACTTAGGTGAATGTCATGTGTTGACATTCTAATAGCCCAATACTCAAGATATCAAATGGATAGAATCGCCGATGGAGGCAATCCACCTAAGGCCTTGTGGATAGAATCACCAATGGATGCAATCCACCCAAGGACTTGTGGATAGAATTGCCGATGGAGGCAATACACACATTGAGACTATTTCTATTGACTACATCATGAGGATGATGCCCTTATTACTTACATCATATAATTGATGTTGTCAAGTGTCTTAAGTGTTGATATTGGATTGATTTATCCTCCCTAGCTAAGAGGGAGTGTTGATGTTTGTAGCATCGGCCAAATAAATAATATTGACTATATGATTGTTATGAGAAATAATTTATTATATATATACATATATATCAATATATATAATAATTGATATTACTATATATATATAAATATATATAAAATTAGATTATAATTATTCTCATAATAAGTAAATAGTTAAATTGATAAAAATAGATTAATGAATAGACATGTCCCATGAAGGGACATGTCTCTTCTTGTCCTTGTCACGTATAAATATAAAGAAATCGATGCATTTGGAAGAAAACATAAAATAATAACAATGAGATTACATTTGCAATTGATCTCCAGAATTTAACACAATTCTGTATGTAAAAAAATATATTAATTGACAAGTAACATTCATTCATTCTAAATATTACAATGTTGTTACTTATATATAATATAAAGTTTGATTAGGTCACTAATTTTACATTCTTTCATAGTAGATATGGTGAGACCAAGGTTGAACTTTGAATCAGAGGAGGCAAGAAGAGAATATCAAAGACAATATAGAAGAGAGTCTCATAGATGTCAGCAAGAATAATTGACAGCAAGTCAAAGAGAACAACATAGGGTTAGACACAATGAAGTAGATAGACATAATCCGTAGAAGAAGGGCATAAGTAATAGTGGAAAAATTAGAAAATGAAAATCAAGATGAAACAAATGTTCAAAGAAACAACCATCAACGAACTTTTGATCAAAGCCTTCAAAATGTAGGACATCAAGGGATTCAAGATGATCTTGAACCAAGTCACATATATAACAATCCACCTAATATAAACATTTAGTTGGATGTTGAAAATGAAGACTCTGCATCCATAGAACGTGTTCTACAAACACCATAACATGAAAATCAAATAGAAATAAATGTTTATGTGGAAGGTACTATGGAAAACATGCCAACCCAAATGGTATGGTTGAAACTAAATTTAGAAGATTACAAATGTAGTTTAGGCATTAGATAGATAGTTTGAAGACTCCTAATATGTGTCATGTTTTTCAAGAATCGTATCTTGTAATGAAAGTATATCTCACCTATGAAGGTCCTATATGCAAAAGGTGTAGACAAGAATGAGGAACTCATAGGTTTTCATCTTCAAACAATATGGACCTTGGCTCTCAACCAGAAGAGCTTGCAAATTTGACTCAGGTTGAAGAGATGTTGATTTCACATGTCAGCCCTATACTGCAAACTTTACACATACAACTGGTGGTCAATATAAGTATAAATGACACACTATAAGTTTTCCTCAACATGTAGAACAAGTATCCGAAGTTTTGCCACATACAATTAAGCATTTGCCAATTATTATTGTTCACAGAAGGGATCAATGTGGTACATGTTATAACTTTACTGTAAACAAGGATCGTGTGTAAAGAGTATTGAAATAAAAAGTAGAGCATGACAAGTTTTATGCAGATGTTAGAATTGATGAAGTTGCTCTCAATTACTTGCCAAGAAAATAGTGATCAAAATGTTTTTAACAGATTGACGACAGTCCACATGGAATTTGATTCTGATGTAAACAAAGTCATATTTGTGGGTCTAGTCATGGAGACAAATGAAGGTAATGTAATTCAACACACAACATCTATGGCTTCAAGACCACCTAATGCTCAAAGAGAAATGAAATTAATCCAAGCGTGGGTTAACAATCCTGAGACAATTCCATCTGTATTAATTCAATGGCCAGCTATAGGTGCATCACCCATCAATGAATATGTCACATCAAGATTATTAGATATGGTATTTACAACATTGTTTCCTGATGGAAGATGTGATTGGTTAGAGCCAAGAATGAGGCAAATTCATCTGCATGAATTTGTGACGCATTTATTGCGGTATAGGGATCATAGATTTGGTAAACATCCAAGGTTTAGGTATTTCATGATGAACATGATAATGAGACATCGTGCAAAAAATTCATCTATTTTATTTGTAAAAATGAGTTTTCAAGACATGCCAATTACCATCAATGAGCTACGCAAACATATGGAAAATATGCCACATAATAATCTGGCAGATAGGTTGATGAGATTTGGAAAAAATCTAAGAGGTACAAGATCGTATTGGTGTAAATGTAAAGCAGGATTAACATACACACTTCACCAAATTGGGACTCCTACAATTTTCTTTACCTTAAGTGCAGTGGATTGATTTGCATGCGCTGATGCTAGGATCACCACCAACTGATCCATGAGAGGCTCAAAAGTGGAGAAGACAGAATGTCATTCACTATCCTCATATAGTTGCACTTACATGCATTTAAGGCATACAATGTTCAGGAAAGAAATACTTGAAACAGGTATGAAAGTAAAATATTTTTGGTGTAGATA